>OX104065.1:113943913-114170083 GCA_944474145.2 Dicrocoelium dendriticum
GTCCATCTGAGGTATAGATGTTGGCGGACGTACCGAGATGCTCCGTCCACTGATACGTATGACAGGTACCGTAAGGCTAGAAATAGGTGTAAGCAACACCTAAGGCATGCTAGGCTCAATTTGAAAAACGGTTAGCGGACGAAACTTCAGAGAATCCAAAAAGATTCTTCGCTTATGTCAAAAGGCTCTGTGCTTCGAACATGTCAATTCCAGTATTGAGGCGTGATGACAGTACTCATGCGCATACGGACTATGACAAGGCCTGCGTACTCAGTGGGCAATATGCGGTAGCGTTTGTAAGGGAAACCTCTTTGACAGGCGTTGACCTGATTTGCAGGACCCCAGAGGGTTCAGAACTATCTGAATTTATTGCAGCGGAGACTGCAGTTCGTAGGCTGTTACAAGGGCTGAACCCTTCTAAGGCCTCTGGGTCTGATTTAATTCACCCGAAACTGTTGCATGAGTTGGCTGCGGAACTAAGTGGACCGCTCGCTATTGTGTTTCAGAAATCGCATGGCAGTTGTGCATTGCCTTCCGAATGGAAGGAAGCTGTCATCTGTCCCATCTTCAAACATGGGGATAGGGGTCTGCCTGCAAATTACAGGCCAGTTAGTCTGACGAGTGTAGTAGTCAAACTCCTCGAGAAACTGGTGAGAGATTCATTGGAGAGTCATCTGAGTAGATTTAATCTACTTAGCAATGTACAACACGGATTCCGGAAGGGATTTTCGTGTCTGACGAATCTGTTGGTGGCTCGCGAAAATTGGGCGGATGCAGTGGATAACGGCCACACACTGGACGTGCTTTTCGTCGACTTTTCGTAGGCATTTGACAAGTTACCACATTTGACGCTCGCGCAAAAGCTGTCCTGCTACGGGGTATCTGGCCGCGCCCTTCATTGGGTGACTGCTTTCTTGGAAGATAGAGAACAGTGTGTACGGGTAGGTCGGGGCCTATCATTTAGGCAGTCTGTCCTCAGCGGCGTGCCGCAGGGCTTGGTCCATGGACCGCTGTTGTTCTCTATCTATGTGAATGACCTACCCGCGGAGCTTGAGGTACCATCGCTGTTATTGGCTGATGATCTGAAGCTGTGGAACATTGTTGACGTTCCTGGGGGTTCCGAAGCTATTCGGCGAGCATTGGATAAGCTTTGGGACTGGTTTACTTTATGGCTACTGCCCATAAATCAGGCAAAGTGCTCCGTTCTTCGAATTGGAGGAGGTTGTCCTCCTGCGAAGTACTTGGTCGGTGGGGTCGAACTCCCCCGTGTATCTAGCCAGGTTGACCTAGGCGTGGTACACTCTTCGGCTTTACACTCCGGCGACAACTGGAAGAAGGCCGCAAGCAGGGGTTTCCGCATGTTGTGGTTAATCCGACGTTCTTTCTGAGTCTTGACGAGCGACATCTTTACGAGGCTGTCCTCGGCTTTCGATCGGCCTCATCTGGAATACTGCGTCCAGGCTTGTCCGCCCTGCCTCGTCCGGGACAAAATGGAGCTAGAGCGTTTCACGATTGGGGACTAGGTTAGTCGAGGGATTACGGGACGGACGTACCCAGAGCGTCTACTTAGTTTGGGAACGCATTCAATGCATTACCGAAGGCTTAGAGGAGGCCTAATCCTAACCTACCGTATCTTGACTGGGAAGGTTCGTCCAGATCTATCTTGGCTATTTAGTCCCGCTAGATTGGCTGTTCTACGCGGTCATTCGTTGAAGCTGGACAAACCGCGGTCCGATCGGATTAGGACGGAAATCCGACTGTCACGCAGAGTCATCGACCGCTGGAACATGCTTCCGGAAAGTGTCATCAGGGAATCTACAGTTAAGGGGTTTGAGCGGCAACTTGACGTTCTTGGGTGGCAACACGAAACCTTTCTATTTTCCTGAGCAACTCGCATCTTCGTACTTCGATTTTCTTTTCTCTACTTTTCTTCACGTATTGGTGTTATTTTCTTATTGAGTGCACTTCCCTATTCTGTACCTTCGATTTCTCTTCCTATCCTTTGCTTACTTCACGTGACTGCCACAGCAGGGACGGACAACCCGAAAACCCACCAACCGGAGACCTTGTTCACCGGCCGCTCGCCTGGTTTTGAAGTCCTTAATGGCCTCTTTTAGCTTCAGCTTATCCGCTAATAGGAGGTCTGGCTGAATGCTAACATTAGTACCCTTCAATTTGAAGGCAAACCGCAACAGCGCGTTGCGTTCCTCCGGGGTGGATAAGACTACCCGAAGTAAGCGCGGTCGAGGGTTTGGGGCGTTAACTGGGACGTTACCCAATCTAGTCAGTTTCCTGACAGTAACACTGGGAAACCCAGGCGGAAGAAGCCTCATTATGCTCATCTTAAACTACTGCAGGTCGTCTAATGTACGTTCGGCAGGAAGTGCAGCAGTGGATTCCACTGCGTTACGGAATATCACGCTGCTATCCTTGAAAGAATCACCTCGACGGGGTGTATTTACTCCACGGGTTTTGGGATTTACATGAACCGCAACCGGCTTAGCCGCAGGAAACGAGACTGGGCGCAAGTTATCAGACGACGTTGAGGCAACAGTAGCGTACGTCTTACGCTCCAGCTTGTTTGTCCCGTCATTTTTGACGCTTTTCGAACCTGCCTGAAGAGTACGGGCGGTTCTGTTCCGATTTCTCTTTCGTCGTGCGGGCGAAAAAGCCAGTGGCTCAACGTCCATGCCTGCCTCCACGACCTGTACCCCTGGAAGACAAGATGTGTTTGGAGGAGGCGCCGCAGTTTGAGTAGCACGCGATGTGGACATCTGGGGTTTTTTACCCCCTGCCTGCACAATCTTAGGTGAAACTGAAGGAGTCGCGTCACCAGGTGGTGTTTCCCGCTCAGGTGGTTGCATCTTGAGCGTCTTCTCACCTCTCGGTTTGGGTGCGGAGGGTTTGTGCACTTTTCTTGCCCTCTTTCGCCCATTCTTTTCTGGCCCAGGAGCCCGTGACTCGCCCTCCATTTGTGGAGGGTCAACAATGCCATCCGAGGCATATGAGCCATCTATCTCAATGTGTACTGGAGCGTCCGGTAAGATGAACGACCCATCAAGGGATGGACTGTCAGCGGCGGGACAGTTCTCTACAGAATCCTCCTTTGCAATACTCAGGTGATTCATAATCAAGTCCACTGTAGAGTTGAGGGAGGCAAACCCGACTAACGCCTTCTCAACCACTGTGAACCTGGATGCCAGTGCCTTAAATTCAGCACAGACAGCCGGGCACTTCGCTTTCTGAGTGCAGCAATCAGCACATCTAAACAGGAGGTTTTCACTGGATGATAGCATAGTGTACTGGTTCGCTCGGAGGCCGGTGCAACTTTTGTGATACCAGCGGAAGCAAACATCACACTGCATGCCACCAGATGAATCCGTAACTGGTCTCGAGCAGGCAGAATTGCCGCAAACTGCAGTGGACTCATCAATCGAGGACCCAAAGATTTCATCCGCCGCGGTTTTTAGCGAGACGACCGTGTTTAAAGTGGAAAACTGAGCAGAATTGAAAAACACGTATACAACCGTAAATGACCACAAAAAGGCAAAACAGGGTGTGAAAGGAAATTATAAAGGGGAACAACCGCAAAAATTACCAGTACACGTCAAGGAGACGCTATGTCCAGTGGCACTTTAATCGATCCAAGGTATCTTGGGTCAGAGAAAATTTGACAATAGTCAAATTTCGCTTCACGTGTTTATTCAAACACCGTTTTCCACAATAGTTCAGCCAGAAAACTCGATCAATATGGCACGACAAAGAACTGAGTTACCGCGTAGAACTCACAGGACATACAGTACACAGGAAATGAGTGAGCCTACTTGACGTACTTTCGGGGCTTTTGTATACTTGAGCGTTTGATTGCACGTGGAAAATGACTTGCCAGACGAGAACACGGCGGTAAAATTTGACGTAGCATTCCATTTTATTCTCCGCAAATAGTTCTTATGTCTGTGTTGTTATATAACTGCATATTTGTTATTCTGAAACTGAAGGGACGAAGATTTTTACGCACACTATATCGTTGCTTAACTAAGCGGATGTTGTCAATTTTATCCTGTGTAAAAATTTCTTTAGATTATCAAAAAAAATTTTCTTATAATAAATTATTACTGCAGCGCTTATTTAAATTGCAAAAAGTTTTGCGTTGATTCGCCTTTCTGCTGTACTTCAATTCCCCATGCCGTTCATATTCAACATTACCATCCATTGTGCAAAAATTCGGTCCCTCTGTATTCTAACCAATTTTGAATTGTGTGAAAGACGCGCAAACCTCCACCACAAGAGTCTTGGCGTTAAGGTCCTCCCGATTCGGGTTTGCATTTTTGTCTCCATTTTAGCTTAAAATTATGACCACGTTTAAATTGTATGTTAAATCTAGTTATAACTTATGTCTTATGACTTATGTCCTGTGAGTACTACGCGGTAACTCGATTTTTTGGCGTGCCATACTGATCGAGCTTTTCAGCTGAAATAACGTGGAAAACAGTGTTTGAATAAACACTTGAAACGAAATTTGACTATTGTCAAATTTTCTCTGATCCAAGAAATCTTGGATCGATTAAATTGGTACTGGCCCAAGCGTCTTTGACGCTTACTGGTAAATTTTCCGGTTGTTCCCAGTTTTAATCCCGTTTTACACCCTGTTTTTGCCTTTTTATTGCGGTCGTTTTCCTATTGTATACGTGTTGTTATTCTAATCTGTTTTCCACATGAACATGGCTCTCGCTAAACACCGAGACGGATGGACCTATGGGGTCCTCGTTTGATGAGTCTACTGCAGCTTGCGGACAGGTTAACTGTTCAGAGCCAGTAACAGATGCATCTGGTGGTATGCAGTGTGACGTCTGCTGCCGCTGGTATCACGAAAGCTGTACCGGCCTACAAGCTGACCAGTACCAAATGCTATCATCAAGCGTCCACTTTCTTTTCAGCTGTGCTAAATGCTGCGCTAAAAGATCGACGCGCCCGGCTGTCACCGGTGCTAAACTTTCAGCGTTGGCTTCAAGGTTGGCAGATGTTGAGTTGGCGATAGCTAAACTCGCCTCTATTGCGTCGCTCGATACGAAAATGGATTTGATTTTAAAATCCCTAAATATTTCGTTTGAAGACACAGCAATAGCCGGCAACATTGCTGACGATCCATCCACTGGAGTCTCTCACTCGATCATAAAGTCGCACATCCTACCGGCCAATCCAGGTAGCATTGCTGGCGGTCCTCATGATCCGATCAAAGTGAAGAAAAATAGGGTGCGGAAATACCAAAAGCCCTCTGCTAAACCCAGAGAAATAGTTGCCACGGCATCAAACGAGATGCCGTCTTTGACAGTCATAAAGTCGTCTGAAGATTGCACACAGAACTTTCCACAGACGCTGACTGTCTCGGCCGCCAGTGAACCAGCCTGTTCTGACGAAATGCTGGTAACTGCCCAATGCGATACAAAGTCAACAGCCCCTGCTCCAGTGAGCCAAAAGAAGAAGCGGACAAGATCTGCTCGTAAAACTTCGAAGGGGCTTGAAGACCCTGGAACCAGTAAGACGCCGGCAATAGAGCGGAAAACCTACGCTACCGTTGCTTCGGCGTCGTTTGGGAAGCCAGCGACAGTCCCACCGCCAGTGGTGAAAACAGCTGGTATAGGTGTCGAATCAAAGGCACGTGGGGTAAACACTCCCCGTCGTGCCGACTCTTTCACGGATAGTAGCGTTATATTCCGTAACGTTACTGAATCTGAGGCTGTTCTCCCAAGGGAACGCATCTTGGATGACATCAAGTGGCTGAAACTGTGTGTCAGCAAGCTGCTTCCACCTGGTTTCCCTGGTGTCACTGTCAGAAAGCTGACCGGATTGGGGAACGTTCCTATCGCTACGCCAAATCCACGACCCCGACTACTTCGCGTAGTCCTTTCTACCCCGGAGGAACGCAAATCGTTACTGCGATTTGCATTCAAACTTAAGGGTAGTGGTGTCAGCGTTCAGCCGGACCTCCCACTGGCAGATAGGTTGAAGTTAAAGGAGGCTATCAAAGACCTCAAAACTAGACGGGCGGCTGGTGAACAAGGCCTCCGTCTGGTGGGTTTTCAGGTGGTCAGCCGGAAATTACTTTCCGCCCTATCAGAACCAATCCTGATGGCGCACGACCCAGGGATGGTCGTGCCGACTTCCTTGAGGTAGTACTTAGCAACGTGCGTAGCCTAAGGAACAAGGTGCACGAGTTGGGTCTACTTGTAGACAAATCTCGTCCCGACATACTTGCTTTCACTGAGACGTGGTTGTCTCCGGATATCACGGACGGTGAGGTATATTTACCTGGCTACGCGCTGCTTAGAACTGATCGCTCCGTTGGTCGCCAAGGCGGAGGCGTTGTACTGTATGTGAGCTGTAACTTAGATGTGTTGAGGACTTGCACATTCCAGTCGTCGGATCAGACTGTTGAAGCCCTATCGGCTGTTTTGTGCACTTCCTCTACCCAGTTTACAGTTATAGTGGTATACAGAAGTCCAGGAAGTTCCTCCAGGGGGATACTTGACTTTATTCGCACTCAGTCTGCGAATAAGTGTTTAGTTCTAGGGGATTTCAACCTCCCGGAAGTCTGTTGGGCCGATCTTTCTTGCAATTCGGCATTAGGAACATTCGGTGCAGACTTCCTTGAACTGACTCTCCAAGTGCCTTTGCACCAGTTCGTAGTGCGACCCCCTACTCACTTAAGTTACTGCTCAAACAACGCATTGGCAAATTGACCGATACCACATTTTACAAGTTTTGTGCATATATCTGCTCTCGTACCACTACGCATACACGTTTTATCAGTGATATGCCTCTATTACAAAACATTTTTACAGATTTTTCTTAATACTACACCCACTTGACACACACGGTGTACACAACCACCTGTGCCCAGTTCCGCACCAGCATACTCCAATCAAATGACCTCGGTACTTCTTAGCTTTACATCTAATACGCTGGGAGGATACACTTCGTTCAACCTTAGAGCCATGGTCCTACACTTCTAACTACATCTGTAGTACGCCTGCTCGTAATCCTGCACAGTATGCTATGTTGTACAACATTGCACTATTCTGCTCATGCCCAAAGAGCGTGCCTGTCCTTGTCAAGCATAAATGCTTCATTTATTTATAGAAAACTGTGTACAAGATGTGTTTAGCCTCTTTTGATTACTGCATGAGTTTCCTCGTCTTCTTCTAACGACAAGTTGATCCATAGGCTGCACCCTAAAATGTTTGATCCTATTTTATAGGTAACTGGAAAGGCTAACTGTTACCTCAACCCCTGCGAATTCCTCTGATCCAAGGCCACACTATTAATGCACAAAATACTACCTTTGCCTGTTGACTGGCAGCTTGGATTGTCCAAAGACACCGACCATGTTAGATATTCCTAGGTAGTAATGAATCCCTTTGTGTAGGCCAACATCATTCCTTACCTTTATCTACACCAACTTCCCTTTATCTTTTTCTTTACCCGTAGACACGTCCCACACATTTCTACTACCGGTTTTTTGAAAAATGTTCAACCACGACCATTGGGGTAGAGCTAGTAAAGGCATTCAAACTGACTTAAGGTGTGTGTAGGACGCCTGGCTCTGCTGTTGATGACACACAAAGCAGAACTAAATGTTAGCACTGGAACGTGACAATACCTCGCCCAAATGCCTACTTTTGTTGTGCTCCCAAGTGCATTCGTAACTGATGGGTGCCAGTTGTTCCTAATTAATACAACTCATTCAGCCTAAGCCATCGCTACTTTACACCGCCTTTTCCAACTGCAGTTGGTATATCAAGCTATATATATGTATATACGTATATATATATGGTGGACTCGAAGGTGCCCCTTGAAGCCTCTTTTAGTTGGCTTTTTTGACTCACATAGATCACATTTTTATGTGGCAATTGACGTGATTTCATACTAGACGGTTGGTTGTCCTAGAACACTTGTTTGAATTCGAGTGCGCTTGGATACGCTTCCGTTTCTCCATGAATTTTGCCAGAATATCTATTAAGCACGCTTAACGGGCTTCCATGGCTGCCGCAATTTTGCTATGTAGTCCGGATACATAAGGCTTTATTGGAACGGCATCATGTTTGCCATGCAGGATGCAGTCGTCACCGCACCAGTCAACTATATCTTAGAGCTCGGTGAACCGGTTAACATTTAGCAAAAGCCTTCTGCTGGCTCTAAACAATTACAACAAGACAGACCATCGGGCTCCTACTATAGTGGAGTCCTTGTGCTTACAAGTAAGTCTGGGGGACCAGTACGACTAAGAAATGGTAAAGGCGGGAGCAGTAAGCAACTACCAAATCTCTTTCAACTGATCTACCCCAGTGACTCCAGAAAACCAGGTCTTAGTAAGACAGCACGAGTGGTCTGCTTCACAATAAAGAACGCCGTAGTGATCGTTGGACGTATCACTTTCAAAATATATTCAGTTAGCAAGTGCTTCGGTCTCCTTCCTGCTTATGCGCTGCAGGCTTAGCCACGGTCAGTTAGTTTATAGGCTCTGTCAGAAGCTAGGGTCCGAAATGTAACCGCAGCATTTAAACCATGTTAAGTTGCTGGCCCGTGTTCTTTAGCTCTCTTTATATGTAAGGATAGTGGTGAGGTCCTCCGCAATGCATGACCGTCTTGTTCGAACGAGCCTGGAAGGAAGTAGCCGTTACAGCTGACTGAAGTGAACAAATCATAGTTGCCATTTATAAAAAAGCAGCCACACCGACTGTGCTGTCCACAGGGGTATTAGCTTGACGTCCATGGCGGCAAAATTCCTGGCCTCAGTTCACGTCCGGCGCCTCACGGCGGAAGGGGGTCCTGGGTTAGGGAAACTTGAGCAGGACTCTAACCCGGAGGGAGCTTTGCCGACCATATGTTTTCTTATTGGCGGGTGCTGGAGCAACGCCACGCATACATTGGATCAACAACCCATGTGTTCCTAGATCACGTGGCACAGCTGTACACTTTCAGATGCGCACCCAGTTGGCATATCTAGAAATATTCTCTTGTGGAGGTAACTGCGAATATGTCTTGTTTGCTTTACAGTGGGGATAAATAAGCAGTGACGAAAAATTAGTGGTAGAACTTTAGAGCTTAAAGCGTTCTGGCCTGATCACCTGGCGTTCCACCCAGTAGAGCTCTGTGTCAAGGCCACGGCAACCGAGCGCAGAGTCACTTACTATCCTCTTCCGTACCCACTGACGAATGCCCAAGGGAGAGCGGATGAACTATCTTGCCTACCTTTTTGACTGCTACCGATCACCAGAAGGCGATTAAGCCACCTGGCTGTCAACGGACTTCGTATTCGCCAACTAGTTGGACGTTTTAGCAAATACACTAATCGTTCCACCGTCCTGTTTTTCAAAGTGCCTATTGCCACATTTATTTTCTTAGGGTTTCGTCGCCGTTGGAGGCGCACTGAGCACATATTCACTTTTCGTTTATTATTAGAGGACCGTCACAGATATTGGTGGCCGGCCCTTGTCGTATTCCACGATAACGAAGAGACCATCGGTGAGGTCTTTTTATTGCCTGTGGGGCTGCCTGCTAAGGCAAGGTGTGCCTAAGAAATATGTAAATATTATCCGAGCGCTTCACGCGTGTAGCTACGGCAGGGTGTTGGATTACGGCAGAAGGTCACTGCCCTTAAATATATCCAGCGGTGTAAGAAAGTGATGCCCCGCTGTCAACTATCCTCTTCAAACTCGCTATTGATAAAGCTATAAAAAGCGCAAACGTCAGGCACGACCTTGAGGCCGCTTCCAGTTAGTGATTTCTTGAGTTGGATTATGCTAACTACATTACGCAAACCTGCGCTAAGCGACAAGCGTGACAAGCAAAATTGGACTGATAGGCATCGGCTGTCAGCTCCTTCAGGCCCTGCAATGCACCGTTAAAGTGAACAGCTAATCCCCGAAATTGGCTGGGACGGCCATCTGCACAGATCCTAGGTTGGGAGCGGCAAAAGTCCGTTCAGATAGGCAACTACGTAGGTAGTTATTTTGGCCCTTGTAGTATTGAAGATGAGGTCGCGAACCGGATGGAAAAAGCTCAAGGCACAGTTGTCACCCTTCGTCACCCATAACTCCGGCCCCACAAAACTCGAGATTGAAAGTCAGCAAGTATCTATGCGTTTATAGAGGCGTTACGAACGTCCGCTGCAGCGTACCATCAGTTCAGCACTCACAAGGCGGTGATTGCAATAAAAGCATGCGATTCAACTCGATCGACATTTTGGACACATCCTCCTCAGGCGTAACTGACCGTAGTGTACTCGATTTCAGTCTATAGTTGGCGGGCGCCATATCACATCTCTAGGTGTGCGGTGTCAAAAGTTAGCGCTCGTGGGAAGTGACGAATCACTTCACACAGGTGTTGCATCAAATTACCGCCCATTGCATGTCGGATCCCTGGCTCACTCTGCCATCGGCCACGTGCATGTGAGCATGGTCCACTATTTTTCAGTTTGCATCAACAAATTCCTGCATCGTACTTTCGAAGGGGGCCTGTATCGGCATCTCTCAGCCTATATACGTATACTAAAGAAAACAACGTTGTGACGGTTACTGTTTACATCACCGTTAAGCTGGATTACCTATCAAACTCTGAGCATTTCATGAGTAGCCGTCTCGAGATTAATGCAGCTGGCGACAGATGTCTTCGCCTGATACGTGCTGAATATAAGCAGTATTTTCTTGTCACCACCATCCAAACTATTGCATCGATTTACATAATACCAACCATCTGCAGCGCTAGTTTGAGCATACCTTTCATTACCTGCAGGTAGCACAGCTTTTGAAGGTTATCAGTAGATGCGGAATTTATACCTGTATGCCCATTAAGCCTTAGTACACAAGCCTGGTGCTTGCTTTTCCAGTTTCAACAAAAGGTCAGATTGCAAGACTTCTCAATCAACCCATCCGAATCTCTGCCCGCAATTCTAATATCTAAAGCAAACTAGTACGTTTGCTTTTACTGACCAAAGCTGTAGAGAAGGTAAATAATAAGTGGAATAATTTCAAATGCACCAAGGCAAAGACTACGGAGTCACATTCCCATGTAGGTTTTGATGGATTACTAACCAATTATTTGCCAGCCACGATTAGTTTAAATAGGGGATGCTATCTTTTAGGATTAAATAATAACCCATAATCCGCGCAACTGGGATTCCGTCGGCGTGCAGGTTTCAGATTTGCTTAAGAACTTCGGTAAGTAACGGGTACGCTGGACGCAGAACAGTGTGACTTGGAACAGTAGCGCACTACCTTTGCTCCTTCGGACCATTGGTCTAAAGAAGTGCTCAACCGGTAAGACTATAAGCGAGAAATAGGCACAGGCGATTCATTTCTTGTTAGGTCGACTAGACCGTCATGCGGCGCCGTTTGAGGAAGAGCCCAGCCGATGTTCATTGATATCATCAGTTACCGGATCACTTGAACCGACCTGGCGCGTTGTTCGTATGTCCCCGGAGTTGGGATAGCTTCCACGTGCATATACACTGTTGAAGCGGATCAAAGTGACTTCTTACTGTTGCTGGAAGATTAATTAAACCACCTATGTATAACACCGCTCCGTTTATTGCTATTTGAGTCACTTAAGAGGCTGGCGGCTTTCCTCAACCGTTGTGATAATGCTGCATCTATTGCCCCAGAAAATCGATTTCAACTTTGCCTCAGGATCCTTCACTGCGTTGCGTTGGAACTAAAGCAATTTCAAGCTACACTTTTTGAAACACTTCCAAAAGTAAAGCAAGCCTAAAAATTTATTATGTACACTGCTTGTGTTAGATACAGAACACCGTATTGTAGGATTACTCTAGAAGCTAAGTATGTATATCACCTTTCTTTCTCATATAAATGTCTAGTGGGCCATGAGCTGTGCCATTTGGGGCCACTACAGAAGCGACGACGGGTCCTGCAGAGAATTACGGCGAGCCGGCGCAGCGTTTGTAGGCACGCTGAATTCGATTTACTAACCGCGTGCTTGCATGCTAAGTCTCTTTATTTCAGGTGGTGGGTTTACTGTTTTTACCTTAATGCTTCTCTTTCTCATATAAATATCTCCCTGTACTCTATTTCATTAACCTGCACACATCGCCTAAGCCAATTGTATTCGATTTCTATAACCTTTTTGTGTTCGTGGCATTCCGTGAACTATACTTCCTGACCTCGTGCACTTAGCTTGGATCTGTTTGTAAACAACTTATTACACATGCTATTTAATTAAGGTTTATATCACCGTTTCCTTATGCATTAATCGAGTCTTTCTCTTTTCCTTTCTCTCTCTCTCATGTGTTTGGCTGTTGTTTAATATCCCCGGTGTGGCTGCGCTTGGTGTGCATGTTGACAAGGTGCCTACCTGTCTATTACCCACTACCTCGTCCATACTGGCTACAGGAGACAGTTGGTCGTTGCTGGAGGGGACAGGGTGCACGGTCCTTGTGGCCGTGTTAGGCTCGAAGAGTGGTTACATGCAGTCAGTGTGGAGCGGACTACGGTCCAGCCACCGCCTTGTGTGCGCTTGATTCCCAAATACAGTGTGCTTGTGTTTGCCTGTGAAGGAGTGTGGGCCGGCTCCGTTGATGAAACTTGGTTCTCATCCACATGCCCCCGGTCTTATTCTTTCGGGTTTACACTGGATATGGGGTGTGTGGTTGGAGCTGTGGGTAATGCAGCGCAAGCCATCCATGGTCCCTCTGTAGGCGCAGGCGTCCTGTGGCTTGCCACAGTGACAGGCAAATCCGAAACCGGATGCCGCCAACCACGTATATCACCTTCTAAATACTATCAAGGATGGCGGGAGAGCGTACGGTGAGCTGATGCGGATGATGGTTAGATCCTGACAGATAATCTACCCACTGCTGCTACTGTTGCGCCATTGGCTTGTGTACTGGACGCCTTCTCGTGGCGGCCGCTGGGTGGGTGTTTGGTTTCGTCATTCTACCTACTAAGATCCAGAACACCAATCCGCAATAGTCAGTGAACTAACCTTGTGCTAGACCCGCTGCTTTTCGGGTGTACATTTAATCGATGGCTGACTAAGGACCTGCCTCGTTCTCCTGTCAGGTGAGGCGCCCTGCCAGTATCCGAGTCAATCCTCTTTGGAGGTTTGGAGGTGGGCGATGGCCCTCCTGTTGTAAAACCTAGCCATGGGAAAAACAGGACTACAGGTTATAAGCTCACAGCTCGATTGGCGTAGAGCACGAGCGCCACGCATTTTCTCCGACGGTTGGAGGGCACCTCTGGGTGCTCAATAGTTTGCTACTGCCCGCCTCAAGCCAGGCAGCCCGTGGTCAAATTGATGCAAACCCGCCAAAACCCACCTGCGTCTGGTAGTGGTCGCAGGCGTATCCTACTACGGTCGCACAACATTTATACATTGAACCAGTACCTCAAAGGTTGCGTGTAACGGCCGTCAGGCAGATCCTAGTCTGTATATGCAATAGCATTCCCGAGCTGGATCTTCTCCCCACTTCCTTATAGGTCAAGTTGTTGAGTCAAAGACACCGGGCGGAGTCAATCAAGCAAAACTCCAAACCACCCACTGCCTTGTGGGTCAGGCTAATAAACCAGAGGCTCCGGGTAGAGTCCCTCAAGCAAACCTGCGGAGCACAACGACCACCTGGCGTGCAATCTTCTACCAATGCACTCGGATGCCTGCGCGCAAAGCACTCAGCATCGGGTGAAAGAATGTGCGCACAATATTGGACCGGAACTACATTGAGCGCCCGGATCGAGGCACCGCACTGGTCGCGATGAAGCTGGGGCGTTGACACCTCGATACTGTGACGCTCAGTGAAACTCGTCTCGCTGGGCGAGGTAAGTGCATGAAGCTGGTGTTGGTTAAAGATTCTATTTGGTGGGTAAGGCCGCCTCAGCACCACGTGATTATGGGGTCGGATTCGCAAGATCTGATCGCATAAACAGCCAGCTGGTGAGTGAAACAACATGCTTCAGTGCGCGATTGATAACTCTTCGCCTACGACACGGAAGAGGTATGTTTGATACTTTTATAAGCGCGTACGGTCTGACCATGTATTATTCTGGTGACACGCAGGATTAATTATAACCTCAGCTGTCCTCTTTGATACAGTCTGTGCCGAGGAGCGACCGACTATTGCTGCTAGGTGCTTTCAACTTGCGCGTTGGCCGTGATGCTTTGGTGTGGACAGACGTTATCGGGTCGCATAGCATTGGTTCAACGAATGCGGAGCTTGACAGACTGCCCTCGCTGTGTGCCGCGCAAGAATTGTTGATCACAAACCCACGGTTTGCACTGAGGGCCAGTGATATAGCAACTTGGACGCAACCAAGAAATGGTCACGCTCACCTGCTCGGCTATGTCATCTTACGTCAGCGTGATATGCGTGATGTGCGCATGACAATGTACTGCGTGGAGTTGAGTGTAGCACTGATCAAAAAGTTGTGTGCACCAAACTGTTTACATATCTTCTTAAATCTATGTATTGCTCTCTCTCCGTGAATAGGCGTAAATATAACATTCCCTTCCCCGGTAGTCGGGTGAAACTTAATGACCTGGAGAAGGTGATGGCTGCATGCCTGTGTGAGGTGGACGGCAGAGGCCCAGTGGGTGACCTGTGACACCACATTCACGACCAGGTGACAGCTGCTGCCAAGGTAAGCTGCTGCTTACCGTTTGCGCTGCATCTGGCGCGCAAACGGTAAGCGACCTGATTAGTTTGCTGTGAACAGTGCCACAGTTAACGCATTGGTGCCTGATGTGAATACAGCATTCGCTGTACATGTGACAGACCCCTGTGAATTGGGGAAGGACAGTCCGTTACGCAAACAATGACGGCGACTGGCCCGATAGCACCGTCGCATAAATGTGCATGGCGGACGGCGAAGGCGAAGTAGATGGAATGCTACGCCGAACGCTGCGAATAAAGGAGTTTTTTGACTCCTTGTAGACAGTGTATGGACCGAGATTGGAGCCGCTGAAGACGCTGATCTGTGGTAGTTCAGGCGACACCTGCACACAGGTAATGCAGATCTGGTGGAAACACCTTGACTGCCTCTTGAACAACAGATCAGAGATCGATTGGCCTAAATGGAACGACCTAAAGCAGCACGATATAAGTCGCTTCTGGCGGACACGCCGATATTGTATGAGACGCAGAAAGCACTTGCTAAGCCGGGAAACGGTAAATGTGCTGGGGTTGACGGGATCCCGCCTGAAGTATTGAGACACGACGGACTCTCGTTGTTGACTGCGCTGCACCACTTGGTGCGCCGTGTATGGTTTGTGGAGGAGGTGCCTGCTGAGCTGAAGGATGCTCTTGTGCTACCATTGTACAAGTGCACGTGGAGCAAGCAAGGTTGCATGAATTCTCATAGCATCAACTTGCTGAGTTGTTTGGGCAGGTTGATTGCCCGACTACTGCGCAACCGCTTCGGCAGTCAGGATGTGGAACCTAACGTGGCGGAAGAGCAGTGTGGATTCCGTTTGGGTCGCACTACCATATAAATAATGTTTGCGCCTCGTCCGTTGCAGGAGAAGTACACAGAACGACACCAGCCGTTGTACTCGCTTTTTGTTGATTTCACCATGGCATCTGATACGGTAAACCGCGAGGCATTGTGGCTGTTGTTGGGTAAGTTTAGTCATCCGGGAAGGTTAATAAGCTTAATTGAATGTCAGCACAGTGGTATGTGAGCACGGATGCGGCTGAGTGGAGAGACTTTGGATGACTTTGCAGTTAACTCTGGTCTAAAGCAAGCCAGATTATTTACTCCAACCTTATTTATATGTGTCTTCATGCTATGGTGTCTTGTGTTTTTGATGCCGCTTGTGCTTGCGGTTTTCATGGGTGCTACATATTGATGGTGGTTTACTGAACATCCGTCGTCTTGGTGCGAGAAACCTAGCCTGTGACAAATATCCGTATGCTGCTGTTTGCTGACAAATATGCGTTTTTTGCAAGTAGCGCGTATGCGTTGCAACACATGACTAGTGCTCTGGCTCCGACAGCGGCTGCATTTGGGCTCACTATCAACACAAGCAAAACTGCTTGTCTCTTGCAGCATTCACAGCAGATGCAACGTGCAATAATACCAAAAGTCGGCATTCCCTGGCATGCGGAACAACCACCTCCTGGTGCCAGCTGCATTGTTTTTTAATGTTGTTCCTACATAGTGTTCGGCTGCAGTGTTCCAGGATGGGTTGGGATTTCAACTGGCATGCCTACTTCCTATAAAATACCATACTTATCAGTTTAAAAGGCCCGTGTCTTGGTGGATGCGACTCGCCACTAAAGCAATTAACCGACTCGTTCCTTTTCCGGATGATCATTTACATATCAGGAACCTTATCCAAAGCAAAGCCTTCCTTTGATGATCCGTCTGAAAGGAAACCCAGTGAACAATAACGCACACAGGATCACATTTACATACATACACAACGTAGCTACTTCCAAACACACCCTTAAACATAATGCTACATGTCAGCAAACAAATACAAATTCCTATGCTATTGGCCAAAAGGTAATAATTCGTGAAATTGCCGGGCACCAATATCTGTAGTATCATGCTCGTGCCCTTAAGGCTGTGCATGAAATGACGAGAATATCGTGTTTATTCAGTTATTTATATATTTATTGGTAGCCATCTCTTACTTCTGTTGACTTAGTAGGGCGGTGTCCACTGACCAGCGAATGCGCATTGCTCTTCCTATCCGCGTACCAAAAACATCTCTGGAGTTCGGGAAACTGGAGTATTGTTGATGAACCAAACCGCAGCTTATCGTTGTCACGAAGCTCATAGTGTACAAATCTACGGGGCTATCCTTTCTACACAGTAACAAAACGTAGACGGTATATTAGAGGGATATGCGATATCACTAGCAGTGTTTCAAGTGTTTACGTTTTGTTATGCGCCTCATTTGGTGCGCTAGAGTTGCGGACACGGAAGCGTTGCGCTGAAGGGCAATGTATGCAGTGCACTGCATACTTTTGATGGGCAACTTAGGTGTCTGGGTTATGTGTGGCTCTTGGATTTAACGTGGATCCCAAATAAGCTATTACATGGTCAGCAGAGGTTGGGGAAGCGGCATGCGGTGGAATCAAAGCTCCGTTTTCAAAACATGATCAAAGTGAAACTCTGACATTATAACCTTGTTTACAAATTATGGAATGGAAGGAAATTGAGCGGCGTGCATGGCAAGACCTGTTAACACAGGCGGTTGCATAGATGCAAGCGCAATCACTCGTGCATGCGGAAGAGAAGTGGTACTTGCGGAAGGGACAGACGCCAGTAGGTTGTACACCATCCACATCGAGCGCATAGTGTTGTGGCGCATGCGGTCACGGACGCCTGAGCCAGAATGGCCTGGTGAGTCATGAGCGAGGCAATTCAGGGCCAACACCAAAACGACGACGAAACCTGCAGAAAGCTTAGACAGAACCGGGGCAGCGCTTCTAGGTGAACCGCATTCGAATTGCTAGCCACTTGCTTGTTTGACAACTCACTTTATTTCAGGCGGTGGGTATGCAAAATTTTCATAAAGTCTTTTTTATCTCTTATTACTAACCACCTTAACTACCTTTATAAACTCGCGCACGTCCTTTAAACTACTTTGGTTAACTGCTGTCAGTCTCGTGTTGGCGACCTTTTCTTAAAAGGTATTTGTTGACGCGTTGAAATTTTCGCGGACTGATGGGCAACCAATTTTTTCATATGCTAATTTATTGAAGAGTTATTTCGCCGTAGCTGTTTGCATTATTCGAGTTATTCTATTTGCTAGCGTTGTTTCAATTGATTGACAATTGCTTGGTATCCCCGGTGTGGGTGCTCTTGTGGTTCAGGTTGACGAGGTGCCAGCCTGCCTACTAATCCCTACCTCGTCCAAACTGGCTCTAGGAGACCGTTACTCGTTGTTATAGGGGACGAGTGCACCGCCCTTTTGACTGTGATAGGTCCGGAGTGTAGTTCCATGCACTCAACGTTAAGCGGACGGTTGTCAAGCCACCGCTTTGTGTGTCTGATTCCCAAATACAGCGAGCTTATGGTTGCCTGTTAAGGAGTATGGGCCGGCTCTGTTGATGAAACGTGGCTCCCAACCACATGCTTCCTGCTCTTATTCCTTCGGATTTACAGTGGATATGAGGTGTGCAGTTGAAGTTGTGAGTAGTGCAGCGCAAGCCACCCATGATCCCTCTATAGGCGCAGGAGTTTTGCAGCTGGCCACAGTGACCGGCAAAGCCGAGACCGGATACCGCCAACCATACCTATATATTCCACCTTGTCGACAGGGACCACTGTTAAAGCCATAGTCTCAAGAATCGGGCCATTTATTCTCCACTTTCCTCTATTGGCCCAGTTACATTAGCTTCATGCGAGTAATACGTGTCCCTGTCTCTATTTTAATGGCTAGCAAACAAGCATTACGGAAAACCAGAGCTTCTTCTTATACCACTTTTGCAAGCACAACATTCACTTTCCAGCCACAATTACACTAGTAGTATATAACCACACTACAGGGAAGCCACTGCCACCTTGGCTGGCTAGACATCTATAGATTTTTGACTGACACTTTGTCTTAGCTTGGCCGTCAGAACGTATTCTTAGCTTTTGCCTTGTCCTAAAGTCTAGCACGAGTTGTGCGATTTGGTGGATAAACCACCAGCACCCACGCTGTTGTGCACTTATCTATTTTTGAAATAAATTATTGCTCATTCATGTCGCTTGGGGAACTGCAACAGTTCACATCAGAAATGCCTACAAGGTAGTAGCTGAGGTGACACCCTAGTCCTGTGTTACATCGCCACCGTGCTGAACACCGGTGGCATTCGCAACAGACTGTAACTGGGAGAGCAAAATCCAAACATAGCCAAGAGATGCAAATCGGTGTGTTTGAACATATGGAGCACAATAAACCCTCAGGTTCAAAAAGCCTCAATCGCTAGCGATAAAGTTGCTAATGCCTAACCAATGCAGACCCAAAGAAATTTCATGCCTCGAAGCATTTTGCTAATTTTTGGCTACGCCTTTCCCTATTAGTAGCCACAGCCTCCCTACCTCACTGCTGGTGCTAGTGTATACTTAGGGCTAACTAAAATAGGTCAAATATAGGAGACATAGAGAGTCTCGGAGGGACTTCCCGTAACGACGTTATTCTCTGCAGGAACACTGATCTCAAGGCCCATTCGGTTGTAGCTACTACTGACCACAATTGTGATTGTGCCGGCGTTTGCTGCCGTATTCATGCACGATGAATGCAGGTCTTACACTACTGGTGTCGTCTACAGAGTGCCATCGTGATCAGGAGCTCGCTTGCTCGTTTGGAAAAGGAAACAAGGTAAAGGTAAGGACAGTTTATGGTGAAGGATTTTAATGCCCCTGGATCAACTGGGAGTTACTTATTTGTGGTCGTCCATTCGATTCAATTCTTGCCACCTTATTTGAGAACATCTTCGATTGTAATTTGTTATATTACCTTACCGTGCATACCTACGCTGTTTCCGATCCGACGCCGAACTTCTGGAACTAGTGCTCACTCCAGCTCAGTAAGAGGTCACGAATCAAACAGTACTTCGACTTGTTGTCCGAAGACATCACTGCGCTACCTCATTCCAGTGGACATGCCGTCTCGCTGTTTACAGTCATCATGAGTCCCGTCGACATTGCTGGCGTGTCGTTATACTCCTCTCAAAGCCGCCGCAGTGATTGTGTACTGGGCCACAGCCGAAAATCTCAACGTTGCTGATGCGTGTGATTTATTGTAATTTAAGTTGACATCGCTTATCTAACAATCGTCATCCATCCGGAAAGGGACACATTTGCAGTAGCCCACCTTGGATTAACCGGAAGCAGTACACTCTACTAAGCAGAAGGTGAAAGCTGTGTGACCGATTTAGTTTACTCAAGCGATGCTTGAGTATTCACAGTACAAAGCCGTCAGGAATGCGTGTACCCTAACGTAGCACGAGAAACGCCAACTACAGGAATTAGCACTTGCAGGGATCTGTAAAATGAAATTTAAGTCACTGTGTTAATACCACAAATGTAGCACCTGAGCAGCCGATGGTATCACTGCCCTAGTTTCATGTGAGCATGCTGCTCTTATCCACGAAGACGACGAAAGTGCCAGTTTACTTGCCCAACAGCCTACTTTTCTCTACTCGAAAAAATGCTTTACACTGTCAACTTGGTTTACTTCCCTCTATTCAATTGAACACATATATAGTAACCGAAACATTAGTCTAAAACCACTGCTTCATTCAGTTTTGATTTCCCAGTCTGACCATAAAAGCATACACCAGCCGTTTCTCAAAAGTCTGACTGCACAAATTTCCGCTCCTGTCTGTCAGGAGTTTTTCGCTCCTTTGATTTCGGACGTCTTCAGGGTACCTGAAAGCTGAACATGTTCTGGCTTATTTACAAATGACGGAACTGTCAAAATGCGGCGTTTTAAATGCTTTAAATGTCAAACCTTAATGTTTTAATGTTTAACTTCGTTTCTTTGTAAAGCAAAAAATAATGAAACGTGCTTTTAACCTTCACACCGAGGAGCTGAACTGCACCTCTTTCGACCAGCATGGTTTCCGCAGGGCTGGCCCATGCAACATGAAGTTGCTCGTGGCTAATGGGAAGTGGGTTCAATCAACAGACCTCGTAAAACGCTTTGATGTCGTGTTTGTCGTCTATAACCAAGCTTTTAACATGGTCCCACCTAAATGGCTCATACACAAAGTTTGGAGCCCTTTTGTCATTAGAATTTCCCCTCCTGCATCTCTCATTATCTGTTTGGCCGCGCAATGCGTTAAAGTGAAGGAAACGTATTTTGGCTATGTTACCCTGACCAGAGGTTCCACTAGGGTACGTTTCTCTGTCTTGAGATCTCAAAACGGTTCATTTACGACCTACCTTCTGTGCGGCGGTCGGATACATAAGGTACGCGACTGTTCAGCAATTGTGGATGGTAGTCTCTAGCATAAAGGATGCTGCACGACTACATTAGAAGCTTGACCTTCTACACTGTTGTTCTGACTAGCGGTGCTTGCATATTAATCGAGACAAGTTTTCTGTTCTACCTATTGGCCCGGCTGAATAAATCGGAGCCTATCTCATTAGCTGCTATTTACTCAAAAATGCTGCTCACTGGAGAGACCTAGGCGTAATTGTGTCCTTTGAGCTAAGCTCAACTTAAAATGCCTTAAAGTGAGTCGCTGCTGTCAATAGAATTTTCCATGCTATACGAAGAAACATCTGCTGCCCAACTCCGGTGCCCTTCTGACTCTCGTTCACATCGCATGTAAGTTGGAGCATTTATTACGGTTTCCCTGCCTCTTAGCCTTTCTCTAAGTTTGACTGTAACATAAATGCAAAGGTCTAACCGTGCGCTTCTGAATCTGTTTTTGAGTTGCTTGATCTACTCTATTCCCGCCGATTCCAACAGCTGAATTACTTCTCGGGAGTAGCGCCGCCACCGTGGAGAGTTAAATTTCATTTGCCATCTTCTTAGATGAGAGCTAAGAATATGTGCAGTAGTTCGTCCATCTCAGTGCTGGAGCTTCTACTAGAGGTCACATGTAGAAATTATTCAAACAGTGGGGCTCGGATTGCAGACCATGCTTTCTCTATCCACCCGCGTGGTAAAGGAATGAAGCCGCTTTCCGGAGCTCGTCGTTGGCGCACAAACTGAAGAACGCTTCAAAGTGATGTGGCATTCTTATTTACTGAAATGACGGGTTCTTTCAATGGGACCTCGACGGCCCTATGCGGATCTCCGTCTTGCAGGGACCAGCTCAAACCCTGACATGAACAGAAGGTGATGGACCTTACAAAGAACCTACTTTCTGCGCTCTACTAGCCAATGATGCAACGAACATGCGATATTTATCCACAATTTGTGTAGGCTTATCAGGCTCAAATATCCCTGAGGCACCTTGCCTTATCCTAATGGAATCGGCTCATGCATCATTAGGATAATCTACGCAACCACTTATGGTTGAACAACTTTGAACGTTATTCTTTTAGTGGTCTATTTACTCCAGCAGCCTCGTAAAATGCACACTAAGGACTTCGGACCAGTGGCTAACTGCAAGTTGTTCTAGGCCTCGTGCATATATAACGTGCCGACTTACCTTCTTAACACTTGCTCGTAATGTTACTGCATAGTTTCCTGTTTGTTGCTAAGTGTCATACTAAGCTTTTGCGGCGAAAGCTAGGCTAGGAGGTGCATTTCTAGATGCGTATCAAAATATAGCACATAAAACGCTTCGCTACGTTTAACTTACTTATCCTTTTTCTCTTTAGCTGCTTCCAAAGCCGAAGAGCACTTTATCTTTATAAAGATAGTGTTGTTGTTCGACAGCTATTCAGTCGCGAATACCTTGCAAAGGGCTGCATGTGTTACCATGATTTTACTTTTATCGTAGCCAGTGATTCACCCTTGTTTGGAATAGCATATACTTATTCAACTTTTCTTAATATGCTGGCTTATAATGTGTTACTTTAATGCGAAATGTTGCTAGGGTTGCAATGTTGGCGCATATGCACACATTTTAGTGCCAAGCCTTTGGCTTGCCTGTAGGTTAATTATATTTTACTGAATAAACACGCCGTCTTATTATGTCAAAGTTTGTTAAAGCACATATGATTTATGTTTATTTTTGTAGAAAATGATTTGTAAGCATCCCTTGTTTTTTACTTCCGCCGCCTTTTATATATTACCTTGAGCCCACTGTTAAACGGGAACACTAAAGCGATGCAACAGTGTAATGAAATTGGAGAAAATTCCTTGAGATGTGGATACTAGTTCAAAAAGGTGCGTAAGTACGCCTTGGCGCACCATTCTTTCATTAAAAATAAGGGAGTACATAGATCGCCAGAAAAAGGCAATCAATTTGTCGTGTGCTCAAATAACCCATTAAACGGTATACGTAAATAAGTCTTGTACACTTTATGCAGGCCGGAATGCTAGCGTAGTAAAATGGCAGGTGCAGCAAAAGACATGGTGAACATCACTGCAATGTTGCTTTATATTTTTAGTGCAAACAAGGAGCATATAATTTCAAAGTTCTCTCGCTGTACAAGTACATGAGAGCACAGAGTATGAACAACGCATCTAGCAGCTGTCTAAAGTGTACTTTTATTTATTTATTAATTTATTCTTCAAAGGAGCTCACTTGGGATCCAGTTGGATGCCCCTTATCGGTTTGCACCGCGCAACCCAAGTTCTGCCTTGGCTGCAGCAGCATGTCCGGTATATACTTTGCCGTCTTTCTTATATAACGAAAGCAAATCCACCCGTATTTGACGTCTGGATTTTGACAACGCTTTTAGACGCTTTACCTCGTGCCTACTGTTGCGTGTTCTATTAGATTCTGAAGTTCAAACTTGGCGGTTCCTTTATTCAAAGGTTAAATCACGAGGCGTATACAGTGTATCCGGTTATAGGAAAAAGCGCCTTTACTCACCACCAACGCTAGCGTTCATCAGGAAGTCAACACGTCCGCGTCATGTTCTACGTACCGTACCTCAGTGCCCGACCCTGATGGAGCCAACATGCTGAAGTATGCGGGCGACTGAAGCGATGGCGATCATCATCAAAGCATTGAGTCATCGGCCAAGCTGCAAACCTTCTTGTACAACCTTGCAGCTTGACCCAAACCTCAATGCCCCCCTTTGTACAATGTAACAATGCAAGTATATCCTATCCCTGTTCAAATTTTATCGCTCATATCAACGTCCAGCGCCGTGTCCGAAAATTTCCTTTGACTGCGAGGGATTTGCCTATTCCATTTTGGTAAGCTGTTGGTGGGCACGTGAAGCAGTGGGCTCAGGCAGCCCGTGCACTCGAAGAAAACGTTCACTGACGTTGAAAGGCCCATTCTATGTTACGCATCACTGAGCTTCTTCCGTACTCCATTTTTATGCCAAAGCTTTATAATCGTACTACGGTTGCCCTACTGGACCTACTGCTCAAATGTGCTCTTTTCTGGACTCATTAGTTTGAACCGGAAAGTATTTGTCCCATCAGTAAGGCATGTATCCTGGTGTAGTGCTATTTCTAGGCTGGTATTACTTAAAACAATTATAGTCTTTCGTGTCGATTCATATATCCATCTTGTAACTGAACTACTCAATTTGGCTATCACATTAGTGTGCTGGTTGTTCTGTGCAGTTGGTCACTTTTATTGCGCGCAAGCAATGAGATATTTAATTAACAATGTTACACGTTAAATGAGATTCAGTGGTTTAAGCACTGTTGCGACTGATAATGCTTCCAACCGCATTCCGGATGCATTCCGTTGTGTTGGTAATGCCTCTTTGCATTGCCATTTTCGTCGTGGTTTTCAAAAGTGCAGCGGCAGTCATCCGAGGAACAGTCTATTGCTGAGGCCACAACACGCTCAACGAGGCACGGCTTTTCTTTGATAGATTGAGAAAGATAAATAGTCCGCTGTTGTGTAGACTTATCAGACCGACACATTGCTAGTTCGGTATCTTGGAAGTATACCGTTTTCCGGAAGTCTGCACAATTAGGTTTGGTATGGGTGCCCATATTTTTCACAAATGTTTTACTCGGAGCTCTCGTTCTGACATTAAGGTTCAACTTGTGTACACGGTTGTCTGGTAAAGCTTCGGAAGGCAGATCTTTTGCCGCCAATATACCTTATTTGTTTAAACAAATTCCGATTCTTTCCTACCTCTCGCTAAGGCCAGAAAAGTTGGGTTCCGCCAATGTCACTACTGGCTACCTACATTTTATGTACTACTTATCGGGAGCAATTTTTATTTTACTTGAACCGTCCAATTAACGTCGGATGTAAGTAATTCCAAGCAGTCCTCTAAGTTACCCCGGCAGGATGTGCGAGTTCCTGTTTCACACACTTTACTGTGCTACAGGGGCTAAACAATTGGGTTTGTACTTCTTAGCGCTTCAAAAATATTTCAACATGCTACCTTATTGGATATCCCCTTGAGACGTTACGCAAATTAACAGACGACAACTGCAACACCTTCCAATGAACAGCCTTTCGTGACCGCGCCCATCGCTCAGTAAATGACAGGACCCCGAGACGAAACAAGCTTTGGTCTAACATGCGTCAGCCTACAAAAATATTGCGATTACCTTGAATGTGCATAACTGGGCACACGGTCATAATAAGAGGCATTGCCAGTTACACCATGCCGTTCGAAAGCACCAACAACAGCCTTCCAGGATTTGGCGGGTATTCGGTTGACAAGCGTCTTCCATATAAAAGCCACAAACGGCCGTTTAAAAACACCGCAATCTATCAGATGTTGCTGGCCGCCGAATAAGATCAAAGCTCATGGCTTTACACTGCTAAGTCGATAAATGCCATACTGCAACCTTTTTGATTCACATACCACACTGACGCTTCTTCCCCTGCATAATCCGTTGCCACTACACATGCTACGCATTTACCGTTGCACATTGCGTATCCTCACATGAAACTATTTCAGCACTGTTGGTCTTGTATGCACCAGCTATTTGTCAATGGATCACCTGTCGTTCTTGATTTATTCGTGGCTGACGGATTACTGCAGCGTATCGTAGATTGGCTATGCACGTGAAACCGCGTCCAGCTCTCGCGACTAGCAAATATACGCATGCTTACCATTACAGCAATTGTAAATTTTCAACCATAAACGTCTGGATAATTTCGCGTGCCAAATTTATGAATAACGTAAAACGTCTCTACGGTCATCCAGTTGGACCCTGTCTACACACCAAGGGAGCGAATGAGTTCTTTGAAGACATGGACGTTAGTGCAATGGGTAAGAAAGTTAAGTAAAAGTAACTGTGCTCGACGGTTAGTCACATCCGCTGCTTCGACGTGTTGTAAGACAGAGCGAGCGTTTGCCAGGCGGAAGCACTTAGTGACCTGAAACTCCGTCACAGAACTATTCGCCGTAGCGTTATTAACACAAACCACACAGCTGGTCTTTACCTGTTCAACGAGCCAGCGTTAAGAACAAAAGAACTTGGGGAACAAAAATGCGCCTCACAACATGCCTGCTACAGATTCGGGACAGGTCTTGGTATGTATAATTGGGAGGTGTTTTTGGATTTAGCGGACGGCTGGCAGACTAGATGCAAAGTTTCTTGCCGGTAGTGCAAGTGCCAGATGCACAATGACAACTACTCTAGGGTTCTTGTCGTACTTGGCTATATCTTTGTTCATAACCAGACATATGTTGTTGGAGCTTGTAACAGCAATCTCGTGAACTGAATTATGAGGTTGAATTTTAATAATGCAATGTACCCACACAAGTTTTGCTTTCATTTTGCCAAAGCAAAAAGGAGCAAACAAGTGTCCGATTGCCCTGGAGTTCTAGTTACTTTCCGGTAGAAAAATCTGAAACAGGTTACCCGCAATCCCGTGTTCTCCGTTGATTTGAATTCAAAGGTTAGCATGCTTGTGAAGGTATGTTTGATTTTTGAGTGACCCCGAGTTTAGTACCGCACCTAGTCTTGTCCATCAAGTCGTTGTCGACCGGAGGTACTTTAGGCGTCTTACAAGTGGTTATTAGTCTAGTGCATGGCTTACGCAGCGCTATGTAACCTGAACAATTGATTAGTTTAGGCAGGTACACACTGGGCTACAAAAGTATTAGAGGTTTCTAATCCCGCTTATTTCAGTGAATTGTCATGCGTATTTAGCCCCGGTCAGCTGTAGATTCCTGCAGTCACGCAAAAGCGATGCACAGTTTGCATTCTAATAAAGGCAAAATCCCATTTTTGCACCGAATTATAAAGCTCTAGGATTTGTTTCCAGGCCCCGAGTTAAGTGACCGTAAAATAAATAAGGCTGCGCTTCATCTCGGTGCACTTGGGCGACAAAACTGATACGTTCCAGCCAACTTACCGACCTCGTTAGTATTTTCTTAGCAATTGTCAATTCCCACACTTCCACATTTTACTTATGCGCCTTATACTGAACTGTTTTCACGTTTGTACTTTAGGTAACCAGCTCAACGGAGACAGCAAATGCCGAATAACTTGATACTAACTGTTTGGTCGAGGCGTTTTAGGCTCATCCACATTGCAAAGCATTTGCGTACTCTTGGTACAAAGATTTGCCGAAGAATGAACATTCGCGCGATAAGCAAACCGAACCGGCAACAAAAGAACATGGAGTTTATTCGACTTAACTTGAAATGGATATGGGGGAAATGTGTAAAAATTGACTGAGAGGCCGACCGCCACAAAACGTGCTCGGACTCGAATTTGCACATGAAATGTAGTTTCGTATCGCCTTGTAGCGTAAATATTAAACGCAATATATTGAACATGAAAGGAATAACTTCCTCTATATAAATAAATAACTTACGAATTATACTTTTGCTAAAAGCGACACGCAAGTACAGGCATGAGCACGTTGTTGTCTAAGCCACAGAAACACTAAAAGCTTGTGTACAACACAAGAAAGAGATACCTAATAGCAAAACACATGACTCGAAACTTGTGCATGCTTTTGCATAGGTCTGCTGCAGGGCTGAAGGACATGATCATTAGCGTCAAAGAATAAGGTGTTGCCGAAGCGCTGTATGATCATTGTGTTTCTGTTATGGAAGAGATGGGTGGAGGTTCGAATGTTTTTCAGTGAAAGCTTTCCGTATTTCTGTGAGCGTATGTGTTGCAGGCCCGTCAAAATTCTCCACAAAAACGCGCCAGAAATCCCGGCAGAATGGCTGTGGGAAGCGGGGTCCAATTCATCCTCACCACGTAGCAGTGAGCAGCCACTCCGAGACGCGACCCAACTACGCACCTTTTGACAATGGCTTTTTACAAACTACCAGCTCGTCATGGTAGAAATTTTCCCTTACTTAATGACTCACAGCATTGGCTGTGATTCGCCTTGTTGGTCGTAAAAGAGCCTTCAGAGGATCTCCTGTATTCTTTCCTCTTTGCCTTACTTTGGAGTCCGTCGAGTCACGTGATTGCGTGTGAGTCGTTATCTGGCCAGCATTCGCGTCTAAGGCATTAGCGCGCGTCTACCGTAACCCTCTCTCGTGAGCGTCCGTTCCGAGGGCTCGGCGTCTATCCGAATACGCGCGGCTAGGATCGTACACACGCTTGCTCAATTTCCGTTTCACCGGCTAAGCTAACGACATCAGGTCAGCGCAACTCAGTTCGATTGGCCAGCGTTACAAGCCGTTACCGTAGGCGTGCTCTAACCATACCAGCGACATTCTTATCAGGCAATTACGCAATCAGAACAGAAGGGGCGTCCCTAAATTATAACAGTGGCGATAGAGTTGACGAGCCAAGACTGACGGACACGCCGATTTAAAATTGATGCTGCAGCAACAACTTAAATTGATGTCCGTGCTAACCAAAATGCTCTCCAGTTCTTCCCGCCATGAAGGTCCATGCGCCAATTCTCAGTCATTTGACCATGTGGTTAGCGGCATCAGTGAATTTCTGTACGACGCCAAGACCGGGGTAGCGTTGGAACCTTGGTACAAGCGGTACGAGGACCTGTTTAACGTTGACTTGGCTTGCCAGGACGACTCGTGGAAGATCCGGCTACTTCTTCGCACACTTTGTACGCTCTAACACCAACGCTATAGCAACTTCATCTTACTGAGGCACCCACGCGACGTTAACTTTGACGAGACGGTCCGAACGTTGTCACAGATTTTTGGCGAGCAGTCCTCTCTTTTCAATGCCCGTTATCAGTGTCTGCAGCTGGCCAAACGTGATGCCAACGAGTTCATCACGTACGCGGGCGTAGTCAAACGTGAATGCCAACGTTTTCAACTTGGCTTGCTCACCGAGGACCAATTCAAATGCCTGATCTTCGTCTCTTGCCTCCAATCTCTACACCATGCAGATATGTGGACGCGCCTCCTGTCCAAGCTACAACAGGACGGCTCAGTCACACTTCAGAACCTGGCTGAGGAGTGTCAAACGCTGCTCAACCTGAAGCATGATTCTGCAATGATCCAGAACGTCGCCGCACCTGGTATGGTCCATGCAGTCACAGCACCGAGGGCGCAATCGTCCGTGCGCCCCACCCAATCCGACCTAGCGAAGTCCTCACCCTACGCGTACCGATTCTGTGGTGCCTGGCGTTTCCACCGCGACTGCATGTTTTGCCAGCGTCGTTGTCGACGTTGTGGCACGGTGGGGTACCGGGATGGTTACTGCCATCCTCCATCTCCTAAGCGGCCAAAACCGGTCTGGGCCCCACCCGCGATCAAAAGAAGAGGTCCCGACCCAGACGCACAGCCAAACCTGGCCCGGTTGGCAGCTCCCTGAGCCTGCTGGCCACGTTCCAAATTAACGCTGCGGATCGGAGATAGTTCGCCGACGTCTTGATCAATGGTCAGTCGGTCTGATTGCAGTTATACACTGCGTCGGACATCACCATCCTCTCCGAGGATTCCTAGCGATCCTTTGGCAAGCTACCGTACGAACCAATCTTCCAATCTTCCACCAGCGCCTGTGGTGGTCGCGTACAGCTAACTGGGCAGCTACACTGCTCTGTCTCCTTCCGGGGCGCCACATTCAACGCGATCTGCTACATTACAAAGGCGAAGCTCAACCTGCTTGGTCGCGACTGGCTCGAAACACTTGGCTTGGCCGATCTTTCTCTTCGGGCCATCTGCAACGTGGTATATTCTCCGGCAGTACCAAACGACAGAACCGACGACAAAATCAGTCAGTCCGCCCCGGTATTCCGGGATTGTCAACAAGCACCCAAGATGCCACCACACCAATCATCGGTTCCTTGGCATCGGCCAGCAAAACCGTGGTCTGGAGTGCACATCGATTTCGCTGGTCCCATCGATGGCATTTCCTCTCTGGTCGTGGTCGACGCCTATTCCAAATCGCCAGACGTGGGCGCCGTCAACCCCCTAACCGCATCCGCCACCATTGCTTGTCTCCAACGTATTTTCAGTCAACATGGCCTACCCGAGGTATTGGTGTCCGACAATGGTACCAGTTTACCTCTTTTATCTTCAAAGACTTTTGTCGCCGGCACTGCATCGAACACCTCCGCTCACCGCTTTAACATCCCCAATCTAACGGTAAAGCGGAGCGCTTTTTCGACACCTTCAAGTAGGCGCTTTTGAAAGCTCGCGGTGCGGGAAAAGTGGATGCGTTGTTAGAACCCAAGTGGCAGGCGGTACTTGTTTATTGCTGAAGTGGCTTACACTAGGTGTGTTTGTTTGTACTTTGGAGGCGTCCGCTCATCTGCGTGATCCCATGGAGTGTTCCCCAACTGGTGCTTGCCTCTGTGTTCAATCCTCGTGCGCATGGAACTGTAATCCTGATGCCATCTTCAACTTTGGGGAAGTCGGCAGGGCTCGCTGTTGGTGTGTCAACTTGCACCACCACATTACTTATACCGGGCGCAGTAGTATCTACCTTTAATCCACCACACTCCTTCCCTACAAAGGACTCGGGTCAGCTGCCTTCCGTCGGAGTCTTTCTGACCGCTAGGGAGGTTAGCTGTATGAGCGTGTTTCATCCTCCAACTCGTACCACTTCGTCAGCTCGCCGGCATTCACCCTCCGCGATTCACCTTGCCGAGCGATTGTATACACTGGGCTTCGCCGGTCGACTACCTCGTACGGTCCTTTCCACTTCGCTAGGAGTTTCCTCTCCCATGGGCCGCAAGTTGGATGGCGTTGGTGGTCCCTGTACTTCACTTTCGAACCAATCTGAAACTCCATATTCCTTCCACCTTTGCTGATCTGGAGCTGCGCCATCCTCCACGTCTGAGTCGCCTGTAGATTGCGGTTGGCGATCTTCCGGTTATTACATGTCTCCTCGGAAGACATACGGCAAGTTAGCCACATTCCAATCTCTAAGTTCACGAGACTCGGGGTTGTCGACCGTACATCAAATGGAATGGTGATTTCTTTGTGGATGCCTGTTTGGTTGCTCGATGGGCCAGCAACAGTAGCGGCAACGTTTCCTCCCAGTCTCCATCTTTTGCTGCTATTCACTCCTTGATTGTTTTATTGTTACGTTCCGTCAGGCCATTTGTTTGCGAATGGTATGGGGTGGTGCGCAATTTCTTAGGTCCAAGTTTCTCCAAACAGCTCCGGAATTCTTCACTCTCGAAGCACGGCCCTTGGTCTGTTAATCTGACCTTTGGGATTCCGTGAGCCGCTACCAAGTGATTCCTGACAGTATGGGTAATGGTGCTAACCCGTTGATCCGGGATTCCTGTCGCCTCAGTCCATCGCGTGAAGTGCTCCGTCATCAATAAAATGTACCGGTTGCCACGCCTGGTCAATGGAAACGGCCCCATCACGTCAACCGACCAAAGTTCACCAATTTCCGAGACCGGGATCGTCATCATTTGCTGCTGCATCCTCGGCAATCCGTTTCATGAGCTGACGTTGTCTGCACGGAAGCACGCACTTCTCAAGGCCGCTTTCATCCCCGGCCAATACGAGCGTTGCTTCAGCAGATCGTAGGTCCTGGAACAACCTGTGTGCGCCATCTCGTGACAAGAAACCACCAGATTCCGTCTTTGTTTTATTGGAATGACTAGCACCGGATGGTTGCTTCCTCCTGGTATCCACATTAAGATCCATGCTTCTTTCACTTGCAGCTTTTCCAGGTCTTTTGCAAAAGGTCCCAGCTGCTTAAGTCGGTTTTTGTTGAAGCTTGTCTGACCAGCTAATTGCGCGGTGATCAACTTGCGCAGGAGTTTTTCGCTACGTTTCTCAGCCGCCAACCGTTCTGGATACTGCTCGCACAGTACCCCGTTAATACCGAAAGCTACGCTCGGCAGGTCATCATTTTCTATCATGCGTGACAAGAAATCCGCCGTCTGATTTTCCCTCCCCGGCACGTGTTTTATCGTGAAATCGTACTCTTGTAGGCGCAATGCCCATCTCGCCAGCTTTCCTCTGGGGCCTTTGGCAGACTTAATCAACCCCAACGGTCTGCGGTCTGTTTCGACATGAAATCGATGACCCAAGAGACATGGCCGATATTTATTTGACGTCCAGATAATTGCGAGACATTCTTTCTCTATGGCTGAATATCTGCGTTCCGCAGGTGTCAAAGTTTGGCAGGCATACTCAATCGTCCCATGGCTTTGTTTCAACATCGCATCGATCCCGACATCGCTGGCGTTAGTGGCTACCGCGAACACCACACCAGCAGTGGGCAATTTCAGGGTCAACTCCTGCCTTCCCATTTCCTGTAGAATCTGATCGAAGGCTCGTTGGGCTTCTGCATTACAAGTGAATTTCTTGTCTTGTTTCAACAGCTCGTACAAGGGTGAGGCCATGGTCTTAAAATCCTTGACGAATTTGCTGTAGTAGCCGGCGCGGCCCAGGAATGTACGGAGAGTGCGTTTTGAGGTGGGAAGTGGGCTGCCTTGTATCGTTATTACCTTCTCAGGTAGCGGCTTCAGTTCGTCTTGTCCCACTTAATGGTCCAGTAAGGTGACACAGGTCTTTCCGATCTGGGATTTTGGTCCATTTATACGAAGTCCCGACTGCTGAGTGCGTTCCAGAAGTGCCTCGAGATGCTGGATATGTTCCGCTGCTGATTGGTTATACACTACGATATCATCCCCGTACACGACCACGTTTTCCATTTCACTCAGCAATAGCAGCATTAGACGTCGGAAGGCAAACGGGGCTCCTGATAATCCAAAGGGCATGCTCTTAAACTGGTACTGTTTCTCACCAAAGGTGAACCCCGTCTTCTCTCGATCTTCCTGTTTTATTGCCAGTTGCCAGTATCCTGATCTCAAGTCCAGGACCGTGAATATTCTCGACTGCTGCAAACGAGCAAAAATGTCAGCAATTGATGGAACTGGAACGAAGCGAGGCAAGGAAATTTCGGTCAGCCCTTCGAAGTCGACACAGAATTGGTATTTCCCATTCGTCTGCTTCACTAAGACCACAGGAGAGTTGTACGGGCTATGTGCCTCCCCGACCACGCCCGCGTCCAGCATTTCCTGCACTTGCCTGTGCACATCAGCCTCCAGATGGATGGGTATAATTCGAAGTCCATGGGGTCGATACGGATGGCGAGTTAGCGGGATAGTGTGCTCGATCCGATAGCAAAACCCATATTGGCTGCCGTCATCCGTAAACATTGGTTGATATTTGTTGATCAGCGACTGCAAAGATGGGCTCAAATGTAATACAGCAACGACCGACTGCGAAGATCTCATTTCTCCACGATTAATGTGCGGTAGTGACCCGCATTCCATTAGCACTTTTCCACCCTTTAGATCAATGACAGCTTTATTTAGCTCCAGGAAAGCTGCTCCCAATATGGTTTGTTTCGCATCTGCTGACACTAGAAAGAAGCGCGTTTGCTTTCGTCTCCCCGATTCTCACGGTCTGTTCGGCTATCCCATCAATTCCCACTGAGTGACAGCCAACGGCTCTTACGACCGTGCAGCATGACTGAAGCTTTTCACATCGCCGAAGATTCATTAGTGACACTGCGGCAGCCGTATCCATCAGACACCTTTCCATCGTTCCGTCTATTTCCACCATTGCTTCAACCGCACTCCTGCTCAACGCCCCAAGTACACAATCCTCGATCCGAACAAAAAAAGGTTGCACACGTTAATCGTCACATGAGTAACACCACGTCTCTGCGGAAATTGTCTCTTCCAGTGCCCCGGTTTCCCGAAGATGAAGCAGCATCCCTTTGTGCGCACCCGATAACGCTGAACGTGAAGCCCATTAATGTCTTCCGTAAGCTGTTCCATCATCCGTTCCAATTTTTCCATCCGTTCCACCTTCGCATGAGGTGCTTCCTTCAGAACAGCTAGTGGTGCGTCGCCCAGGTCTAGAGTAACTTGCGCCAACTCCTCCAATTGCATCTTCCGAGTAGCATACGCAAACCGAACGTGCTCCGCGGTTGGCTGCGGGAGGCCGGCCAAAAGCTGATCCACCAGCAACTGCGTCTTTGACGGCTCATTCAACCCCGGCAAGCAGCGGCCCAACAAGCCCCTGAGGTGCACCGCAAGCACAAGCGGATCCGTCTCAGCACTAAGCCGCGATGCTTTGAACCGTCGCATTGCCTCCTGGCTGTCCGCTGTGGTGCCCAGGCCAGAGAGCAACCCTTCCTTCGCGGTAGTTCACTCCAACTTGACCAGACCACTTCGTGCCGCCTCCAGAACCGCCTTCGCCCTGCCCACGAGAAGACTCCGCAAAGCAGCCACCTTCGCCCGGTCCGTCTTTGGTCCTACCGTCTCTGCCACCTCCCCGAACTCCTCCAAAAACGCTTTCACATTCCCGTCTTCAAATGGTTCCGGCTAGGCAATCTTCATGACTTGCAAAGTCACGGCACCAAATTTTAGAACATAAGGGGCAGGCGGTACTTGTTTATTGCTGAAGTGGCTTACACTAGGTGTGTTTGTTTGTACTTTGGAGGCGTCCGCTCATCTGCGTGATCCCATGGAGTGTTCCCCAACTGGTGCTTGCCTCTGTGTTCAATCCTCGTGCGCATGGAACTGTAATCCTGATGCCATCTTCAACTTTGGGGAAGTCGGCAGGGCTCGCTGTTGGTGTGTCAACTTGCACCACCACATTACTTATACCGGGCGCAGTAGTATCTACCTTTAATCCACCACAGAGTGTCTTCAAGACTTCCTGCTCTCGTACCGGTCTACGTCGAATCCATCTACGCTAGGATGCCAGTCACTTGCTGAAGCATTGATGGCCTGCAAGCTTCGCACCACTAACGAAGCACTCATTACGACTGAGACGTTACCTAGTCACCCTGGTGCCGGCACCAAGCACAAAGATTCGCCGTCGGAGCCCCAGGCTAAGCTCGCCATTACCGAGCAGGTCATCCACGCAGGATCAAAGCAGTAGTAACGGCCAAGCGAGGTGACATGCAGCACGATGTCTCCGTGGGTGAAGACACCTAAGTTCGCCATCGTAATCAACTTCGTTCGCTCCACGGAGAAGCCTCTACGTTAACCAGCCTTTCAGTGCGTCTGCCGCTGCACATCCGGTTGGAGACCTTTGGAATGGTTACACAACGGGAGACCACAGTCGAAGCCGTTCAAACACAGCCGCGTCTGCAGTTCCTGTCTTGCCGACGAACAGGAAGAATCCGGAGGTCGCCGAGATCCCTTCAGCTAAATCCTCGCCAGAAGCGGTACCCTTTCCCTTCAAAGGGAGGTGTTGCGGACGCGTCAAAATTCCTCGCAAAAACGAGCCAGAAACCCCGGCAGAATGGCTGTGGGAAGCGGGGTCCAATTCATCCTCACCACGTAGCAGTGAGCAGCCACTCCGAGACGCGACCCAACTACGCACCTTTTGACAATGGCATTTTATAAAGTATTAACTCGTCATGGTTGAAATTTTCCCTTACTTAATGACTCATAGCATTGGCTGTGATTCGCCTTGTTGGTCGTAAAAGAGCCTTCAGAGGATCGCCTATATTCTTTCCTCTTTGCCTTACTTTGGAGTCAGTCGAGTCACGTGATTGCGTGTGAGTCGTTATCTGGCCAGCGTTCGCGTCTAAGGCATTAGCGCGCGTCTATCGTAACCCCCTCACGTGAGCGTCCGTTCCGAGGGCTCGGCGTCTATCCGAATACACGCGGCTAGGATCGTTCACACGCTAGCTCAATTTCCGTTTCACCGGCTAAGCTAACGACATCAGGTCAGCGCAACTCAGTTCGATTGGCCAGCGTTACAAGCCGTTACCGTAGGCGTGCTCTAACCATGCCAGCGACATTCTTATCAGGCAATTACGCAATCAGAACAGAAGAGGCGTCCCTCAATTATAACAGTATGATCCTGATAGGCTTTTTCTAAACACTTTGTGCATGCAAGTGTCGAATAGTGAAATCATTCTCCGTGGGAAGCACTAAGCAGTGACTTTATTTCGGTGGCGATTCACATCCGCCTAGTCACAGTGCCGTTAAACAGCCATTTCCGGCTTTTTATAAAGAGTAGGCTTGCCGGGCGAAAACCCAGCAATTCTGGAACATTGCTATAGACCATGCGTTAAATAACATTATGGTACTTGCAGCGCTTTCGTTGGACCGATTTTCCGAACGGTTAATCAAATTCATGGTACTCCCGATTTTCTGTTGGCACAGCGGGAAGCTTAGGCAGGCTCCACCAGTGTCGGTTGAAGCCAGCGGTACTGAGCGGAGATAGGGCTGTGTAAATTTTGATGCTGCGTTACGCAGGTAAGTACGGAACTCAGATAAGAGGTGGTGTCATGGTCCAAGCAAAGAACCCACGCGCCGAGTGGGTGTCGCTTGCAGGGCCATGGGAGATGGTAGTTTGACATCCTATTTTTGCAATACGCCATTATTTTATGTTATTTTATGGGTCTCTACCTTCTGCGAATTCGGTGTAAATATAAAAATATGCAATGAACTATCTGTTGAAAATAAAGTCAAGATAATCTTTCATGCCGTCGGTGAGGTTAAATCTCGCCGTCCCATGCACACACTTGGCAATGCAGCATGAAGTATAAAGTGTATATTTAATTGAAAAATCTTACTACCCTCTTAGCGCAAACCGGTTTGTTACCATTTTTGGTAACTTGGTTTTGATCGTTGCGACTATTGCGCTAATCACGAGATAATGGATAATGCTCATGCATTAGCATGTATGGCGTTGTACCTCTATCTGGTCACAGAGGGTGACACATATTTAGATCATACCCAATGGATGGAATAAAGTTTGTTGGTAAGTACTGTTGATGCCATTCTCTTGCAGGAATCAGCATTAGTGGATACATGTGTACCAACGAACGTCAGCTTTGCTACACCGCTGTATCAAGAAAGAAATTTACTAGTGAGCAATACGTACAGTGTAGCAGAACAGAAGCATTGACAAAGCGAAGTGGCAAACCAAGGGGAAAGAAGAAGCTCACGGTCGTGAGATATAGAATGATAATCTCCAGACGCTTGTGAACGTTTCTTTTATATGGTGTGCCCAACCGATATCCTAGATTAGCATAATACTCAAATGCGCTACTTTTGTGGCAGAGTGTAACCCAGCGTTACGGCTGTTAAGGTCGGGGCACTTTAGGAGCACGAGAAAATAACAAGTACTTTACACGTCCTGAGGAGCGGTTAGGATGAGTAGAAAGAGTTCGAAATGTTTGCGCGTAGTCTACCGAGGGTGTACTGAGATGGAAACGTTAATAGATAACTAAAAACCTGATTTATTCTGAAGGATGTGGAGCACGCAGGAATAGGCATGATCACGGGGATACAACAAGGACTGGTAAAGGTTAAAGCGGTACAGGCTTCGGAGTAACAAGGATCCGGGTGTTAAGTTTGTCTGCAGGCAATCAGGTACAATCGAGTGGGGTTCTGTTGCTTTTTGTGAATGTAACGCTGTATTTGTGATTGCTTATCGTCAGACGTGTGAAGGTTTGAAATGAACTCTTCATACTGAGTGCCCACTTACACTAGGTACGGCCGGGGATAAAGCCCAGAGCCTCTTGTTGCACAGCACTTCACCTCGATTGCACTAGACAGAAACTCCCGGACTTCCACTTCTAATCGACGTTTGTGTAGAAAACTGCCCTTCAAAAGCAGGATTGACAATCCAATGCCGGTATTCCGAAGATTGTGAAGGTGAATGCTGTAGTCTACTTGATCAAACGATTTTGGGAATTCCAGGTATAGGACATTGACACACGCTCAAGTACCAAAGCCTTTAGTCCAGCTATTACCCGCAAGTAGTAGACTATTAGAGCGATTTGGTAGAAGCCAAGTTACTATATGATGATTCAGCCCATCTGCGACGACTGATTACATGTCTTTGCATAGTAGAGGAAGTAGCGTTATTGGACAGTAATTGATGGATCCGGTTTGGCTATCTCCGTTTTTGGAGGGCCGTGCTGGTCCCTCACTTTCATACTGTTGGAGTATAGTACTTCTTTAGACGGGTGATAGAAAACGCCCATTTATTCTTCTAGATCCCTAGCTAGGGCAAGAAGCACACGCGGCCGAATGTTTTTAACTCCAGGAGAAATGTGGATAAGCAAGTCTAAGAAATTCAACGCAACTTGCGCAATGAACGTGATGTTGTATAACCCCGAGGGTAAAGTAATAGAAATAAGCAGAATATTTTGGCTCGTTATCTGCTAGAAGGTTTGGGAGTGCTGAAGCCGTAGGGGATCGGTTACCACCACTGCTGACCGCGAGCATCCGTCGGTCTTGACTAGTGTTGGGGTTCCGCACTACGTCTTACAAAGGCCATTAACCTTCCTGCACGGATATTTGCGGTTATTGCAGTATCGCTTACTACCTCTTGCTGACGCGTAACCTTGTCCTCGCGGCTCAACTCTGCAAAGCAATTTTGGTGCGTGACTTATGCGGTTCTTGTTTTGACTTTTGCGCAGGCCTCGTGAGTTCACGACGCTAATTTCCGCAGGTACTTATCTTTATGTGTTCTGCTTCTCAGTTTTGACTTATATTCGTTTTGACATTGGTATAGCCTGTTCTGTTGCGGGCGCTACCAGTGTGTTAAACATCACTGTGAAAGTTCCTCAGGAAACGTCTAGGGACATTTGGTGAAAGCAGTCTACTCTGGGTCCTTAACAAGTGTAGGTAACACACTGTCGTGCATTACGGTATGCACTTTAACATCCTAGCTTTCACGGTATTCGGCATTATATTTATAGTCAACGAATAGAATGACGTGAACCTGCGACACCGTGGCGTCCTTTTAACTATCTCGTAGACCGTGAGTACTTCCTTGGAGAGCAAAAGATCGAGTAGCTGCGGCCTGTTAACAGTTCAAAATCTGTTGGGAGCAGTTACGTAATTGCACATAGGGTGGCTAGAGAGCGGACTGTAAACATCTCACCATCAGTCGCTGGATTTTCCAGGTAGTGCACATTCAAGTCTCCATCGCTGAGAACGCGCTTGTAAGACGTATATAGAGCATACTGAAGGACGTGGTTGGGTTTTGGTGTCTATTTCCGACGAAGTGCCTGGTAGGTAGCAAAGTACGGCTAGTTGACATGTGTCCTTTTCCTGTAAGCGTAAGCGGCAACAAAGCGAATAAGAAGCGCGGATTGCCGAGTGTTCAAGTACTTCGCATCAGAGGTTTGCATTATAACAAGGAATCACACAACTACCCCTTCTAGTTCTATCCATCCGAGGCAGCGGCCAACCGGGTAAATTCATGCCAGCATCAGTTATCACAAGATTTTACTAGATCCCTGCAGGCTTGCTGACGTCGCTCGGATGTGAGTCATAAATTCTCTAATTATAGCCAAAATACTTAGAAATCCTTGGGCGTTTTGTTTAACCAGGAAAGTGAACCGGTTGTTGGGAGTGCGCTGATGGATGTTACATGTGTGTATGGTGTTAAGAAAACCGTAAGGTGGCCGGTAATTAATCGTCTTTTGCAACTAAATAAAACACAAACTTGGGTTCGTGACTACACTAGGCACGCCAGCACAGGCATGTTCGAGGTTAGGTTACAAAACGTGATCCGTTATTGTACAATGGAAAAATAGGATTCTCCCAAATATTGATATTCGAAAATAGGTTTTTGCGCAAGTAGTCCTGTGTAGACGGGTTTATGTGCTTTGTAAATGCTTTGTCGCACTGCTAATGGTGTCCTTAGTGATAAAAGGAATGGTGATTGTGCTCCTAAGGCAGTTGTCCGGATAAACAAGTGGTGACTTTAGTTGCTGTCCTTCACAACCGTCACCTTATAGTTTATGCATTTTAATCAGGTTGCGTGGCCTTGCTGAGCGTTCCTAATCAGAAGTTTAGCTAGGGCTGCTTTTTGTCCTGTGGTGTGCCATGAGCGCTGTTGTGTCAGCCTCTCCGCAGAAAGTTCAAGCACATGAGTTACGGCGGTTGCAAATTACCTCGTAATACTGCTGACTCGTGGCAGTGCGCCTGATGTCTTTAGCCGTATCTCTGTCGGCAACCTGGCGCAAAACGTTGACCTTTTAACCAATAGAACTTGCGTCATTCCCACAGTGTAATGCTACTTTCATCAATATTGGAACGCAGCCTTTGTAGTTAGGTGAGGATGTAATTGCTGGGTATGAGGTGGCAATGACGTAATCCAAAGCAGGTGTCTCGCCGACATAGTACGGCTGCTCTCGGTCGAGTGTCTGCACATCATTAACAGGCGCAGCCAGAAGATAAGTAAACCATAACAAATATGAATTTGATGATATAGCTATAAGGAATGACGCATTGGGCACCTTTGTCCTTTGGGAGGTCCTTCCTAGAAACTTCGGGCAATAAACGGACCCCGCTCTGTCAGATGCCAAGGCGAACTGCAGGGAGCAGCCGGCCTCCGTCTCATCCGCTGCATTCAGTGGGATTTGGAGAATTGGTGGTTTACTAGAGTGCACTGAAGTCGGGTGACGCGCTAGGCGTCTCAGCACAGTAGACTAAAACCAATATCAATCGCATCGCGGGTGAAATTCCACTAGTTGCAATCTCCTAGCAACTTGCGGCTTTTGTGCCAGGTTAGGGCTACGAAACATTAGTGCACACGACTTAAAAATTTGTGGTTTTACTTGGCGAGTATCACTTTTAATGTGTTCGTTGTTAATTTGGGCTGTGTAACAGGCCCTATTAGAATTGACGGTGAAGGCTGCATCGCCCACTTTTGTTCGTTACAGAGGATGGACCTAGGTGTGTCGCTCCCACTGTGTTTACCTAGGCAACCGATGCATACCTTACCTGCTTTTATCTGCACCGGGTTGTCTCCGGCTCTGAACTGGCTGTGTCCAGGCTGAATCTGCAAGTGTAGCGTACCTGGTCGGAGGAATGGAAGCATGCAGGTTTAGTGCCTGTCCGCTTAATGGATTAGTGACGCAGTGGAGGTAGGGACACAGGCGCACCCCCTTTCTCTTAGCGTCGGAGCTCAATTTAGTTGGTAGAGGCAGTAGCCAGGCCAATTTTCCCTCCGAAGGAGCGATCATAGTAGTTTCCAAAAAGTTCCTTTAGCTAAGTCATTCTAGCACATTCTTTCATGAGCCTGGTAAACAGTACACAACTAGAATAACTTGACATGTCGGACAAATCAAGATATGTAGGCAGCTTTGTTTGCCTGCCTCAACTTTTGGGCAAAGTTGCCTATATACTGTTAAAAGTACGATCAAACGTAGCGTGAACCGTTGACCCCGCTCTTAACTACAGCCGTTCTCCTCAGAACATATGAGAAGTGTCACTATGTTTACAATGCTGATCCCGTGTCCTGGTTTAAATAAATAAATAAATAGGTTTATTTCTAGACCTGCTAGACGCTGCACCATAGAGGGTTCAGATCAATGCTTACATAAATCCGATGCTCTTGCATGAAAGTAGGTAAAATATAAGTATATGTTCATCGTTAGCAATTACAAATGAATTGGCATTGTTTGATATACAGCTACTGGGTCGCAGGCGCCCATCTTGACATTTTTCTGGTTCCTTCGGGCGATATTGAGCTCCTTGTTCTTTTATTGCGAAAACTTCGTGCGGGTGTAGTTGTGCCTTTTCTCCTTGGAACAGAATCCAATTCGCAGAAACGTTCATTTTAAATTGATTGCACATTAACTGACCACTCCGTTGCCCCAATTGTTATTGCGCACATGGAAGAAATGAATGAAGGGATTATAAGGCATACGAAAAGTTGAAAACAATGCCGATAAATGCAGACAAAAATAGAAACAATTTGTTAAGAGAGAAAATAAATCTGCGCGCTTCATTAGAAAAATACCAATTAACAAAAAATATAGCCCTACATTTCTTACGCTGATATTCCTCTCCGGCGCGAAATTTCAACCTGTTATTCTCAGATAAAAGAAAAAGCCTTTCTACAGTTAGAATACCGCTTAGAGTAGCAAAATATTACACTGGTCCGGACCAGCTTTAGCGCCTGAAAACGTTGCACGTAAAACCAACACAATACGTGCAGTAGTTTGCGAGTTATCCGCAATTAAATAATGGTCTACGAATAAGGCCATTTTCATTTTTCGCTAAAAATGGCTTGCTGCTTTGCAAGCAGATAGCAGAAAAAAGAAAAAAACTATAAACGTAGGGAAGCGGCGTATGTTCTAGATAGGCATAGCTATCCAAAAATGTTCTAATTAGCCCGTAATACCCTGCGACAACTACGGACTGCGCAGGTGGCCGAAAAGTAAACTTTGCAGGCATACATGAAAAATATATGTAAATAAGGGATGATCTTGCGCGAAAACGCTAGAAATCCAGCAAGGAATATTCTATCCACATAGGAATTCAGGGGAGCTTGTAATTAACTCACCGTTAGAAGGCCACAGCATACAATTTGCAATAGATACTGAGCCACATAAACAACCAGTAAAATAGAGTTTATCATTTTTTAAGCCTCTAAGCTTTTCTAAAGCTTACAACAAGGCTGCTTGAGCCAGGTCTACCTGAGTAACCCAGGGGGTATTTCAGATCCGTTGGCAGATTTCGGCCTAAAAAATACACACATTTCTTAGCTAAACATCACAAGAGTTATCCCTTAGAACCGATTTTCTATATTCATGAGGCTCTGTCTCTAACGTCAGTGAGCTATAGGAGCCTGTCACCAATAATAAAGAAATAAGCATGGGAAAATGTAGTAAAATTTATCTAATTGCATTTGGGCGTGAAATCCGTTTTGGTCTACATTGGTTGGGCTTTAACAACTCTACTTCTGGTGGTTGAACTTGCTCATACTTGAGGTATTGTTATGCCTCATGTGTAGATGCACACTATTGTGCATCTCTTTGATGAATTGCGATTTATTTCTCACCATTTTTAAGTTCCGAAGATAGTGCCGGCGGTGTTCATCCAGATGGCAATGTTAACTGGTACTCTAATGTCACACCGACCATTTCTTTTGTGATTTTCCTGGCAAGAGCTGTTCTAGCACTCTAAGCAAAGAGCGATAAGTTAAATCAGGAGTAGAATAGTAGCAAAAGCCAGTGAAAGCTGGTCGTTCACCCGCCATTACGCATAACGCATGGTAGGCTTTGGAGCCAGCTAAAAATTTAAATGACACACGGGCGGCCAAGATAAGAAAAGTGGTGATGGAAATTTTCTGGTGCTCCAGCCAGCCAGTGTGACAGGGGCCTCTCTGTCGTTGGTTGGCTTTCGTGCCAGTGAAATGAAATCTAGAAATGCGAGAGTTTTACGAGCCAAAGCAGTTAAAGAAGAGGATCTGGTTTACATTATGCCTGTCTACTAGGGTTGCCAATTGCGAAAGGCATATGTATACCAGATAAAGCTAAGTATATGGGGCCAAGAGAGAATAAGTGGAGAGCAAAATGTCTGATTCTTGGGTCTAGAACTTTTAAAGTGCGCTCTTTGTCAACAATAAGAAAGATATATTTTTTATTTTGCGGCTTACCTACTGATAGTGTTTGGAAACTGCTGAGTATAGTAACTAGTGCTCAGACTTAATGAGAAAGCTTCAATTAGGGTCCGCTGGCAACCGACATTTAGGAAGACACATAAAGGTTCATTTAAAGCCGGCATTTAGACTATTCTGGACAATGCTAATGCTAAGCTTAGGTGCACCAGCAGCAGAAAAGTCTTTCAACATCCTTTGCAAGGCTTAGGTCTGGTAGCATGCCTTTACTAGGAGTACCTTAGAGGTCATAAGCCTAATAATTTTCCACGGATCCAGTGGTCAAGAAATTGGAAAGTGATAAATGTACGTCTACAGAGAAGAAGTGAAGATGTAGAAAAGAAATAAGGATTGAAGGAAGAGGTCGTTGAAGAGTAAGATCATCTTGTATTCAGCTTTCTATTCTTAAACCCTGGAAAATGGGTGCGACGGATACCGTTAAAGTATTTAGGTGCTAGAACGGTAACGACAATGAATGTGGATGAGTTTTGAGCTCAAGGTGCATATATGTCTTGCACTACATCGTGGGCGTCCTCAAGCTACATCGGGGCCAGTTTCAAAGTAGTGGTCCTGCGAATCGCAGATGGTTTGTAGATTGCCAAAACATAGGAATTTTTGTATCTGCTTCCTGAAGACCTGCAAGTTTTGGATTTTTCTTATTCTGGAAGGCAACCTGTTCCATATGTTCACGTACACAACTAAGAAGAAACGAGACCGCCGTCTATTCTTTGCCTTTAGCGGAGTAATGGAATGGCCCCTTTTTCGGAGTCTCGATTCAGACGCGCTCCTTAGTTTAAGACAAGTGATATTACTGTACAGCTTACCATGAATAAGCTTATGTAAAAAGCACATGTTAAGGATAATGCGCCTTTGCCATAAGGGCTGAATTTTAAAGTGTTCACACCTTTGTCGGTAATTCAGCGCTTGCTGCGGTGGAGTCAACGTCTTCGTAAAGCGTCGCTGAGCTTTCTCATGCAGAACACGGTCCGACTTATGTAGATTGCTGCATAGAAAAGAGCAATATTCTAGATGTGGCCTGACGTGACTCTTATAAAGTTCTAGCCCTGCATCGGCGGTTTCAATGCAACGGCGTATGTGGAACGATAATCCTCTTACCCTTGCGACTTGATAATACACTTGCTCTGCAACGTTGAGGCTCATAGAGTAGCGCAAGCCCAGATCTGTTGTTATGATATTCTGTTTGATAGTGATGCCGTTTATTGTTAGGGACGCAGCAGGTATGGAGAATCTGTGGGTCATGTCGTTAGATTTTTAAGCGGAGAAGGTCAATTGCCCGTGTTCGCACCACTTTTCAAGTGCTTTAAGATCCTCACGGATATTATTAATTGCGGAAATGTCTTGCTGGGTAGTATTTGGGGTACTAGTGTCGACGTTCTATGAGCCAGATGTGCGGCTGAGCCACAAGCAGGTTAAGACAGGCACATGTGGTGCTAGTTGTTGAACCCGCGCCAGGGTTAGTCGGCCGAGGTGGATGGATTTCTCACCGTCTCTCACGCGCCGTCAAGCTCTGGCAGCCGGGCTCTGCAAGCACAGTCTCGCAAATAGACCCACACCTGCACAAAGCCTCGGCCTGTCTTACGCGACGATACAGGCGGGGCACAGATAAGCTTCCGTAGGTCAGTTAAACAAAAAGTTCCGTAGTTTGTGAAGCAAAATGACTGTAATATTTTTTGCTTTAACTTGCAAGGGTGCTTGCCGAATAGTTTCGGTGCCTCGGCTTCCTTTTCCGAAAGAGACCAAAATCGTTGCCAAAACGTGCAGGATTGATGTGGTTGCACACGTAGAACTCAACAGCGAATGTGCCAAGCCTGACGTTTGGAGCAAGTGTATACTCCAGACAGGCTGGCTCTAAGAAGTGCGAAGCAAGTAGTAGATCTCATCGTACTGGTTCGAAGGAGCGCACGCAGAGTACTGTGTGAGGGGAATTACAGTGGTAGCAGTCGGCGAAGCAAAAGCCGGGTTAAAGTGCAGCCATTCGGTGCTGAATAGTAAACAATTGCAACTTGGCACTTTTACACGTTGAGCAGTAGATCACGGGCCTTAGACCAAAGGTAAAGTCGTTCAGCCTATCCTGCAACCCGAAGGAAAATACACTCATCGAATGTTTGATGTTCAGAAAAACGTGAACTTTGCGTTTCAGCAAGACTGATTTCCTGGGACGGGTATACTGCTTATGTGACTGGAAAACTGAAAGTGTGCAAGAAGTGCTCCATGAGTAACCCCTTGTTCATTATCAGGGTCTAGGTGCTTCTGCCCCCAAATCGGTAACCTGTGTACAACAGGTAAAATAATGCCCCAAAAGTTGGAAAATGGGAAGGCGCATTCCCGCAAGGACTAATTCGGGGTTTACGCCGTAGAAAGCGTTGCTGCAGTCTAAAAACCGCCTAGAGTGAACCAAAGAGTATTGTAAAATCTTGAGAGAACCGAGTACACAAGGCAGGGTAATGCTTCTGAGGCTACCTTCCAACTGCGCTGGGAAAATAGTAGAGGAGGATTTGACATCTGTTATTGCAGCTTTCACGCAATAATTATATTTTCGAACACCAGGAAACTACAACCAGTAGGTACATATTGCTTGAGCCCTTTCATAGTAGTGATGTAACTTTAACCTCCATCCAGCTGTTGGCAGTCTCATGTTGCTGGTTATATAATGTTTATATAGAGAGCAAATATTTGGCCGCTAAGTCAGTACATTTCTTGTGGACCGGAAGTCACAGTGGCTGGGCCACGGGCTTTCCAGAAGTAAAGCGGTGGCCGCAACTTGTGTACAGCGATGCTGTTGAAAGAGGGCAGTGACGTAGTAGAAACGTTAGGCTGGACAAAGGATACTTAAGAGCTGGGTTTGTTATAGAATGTGCCACAGACGTGGTACAGTAGCTCAATATCTACGCCGGAGTTGGCTGCACGTAGTGTGGTCCCGCGTAGTAGTTTTAATATCCAGCAGAGGTCACGGCTACTCCTTTTTCCAAGTACATACTGAACGTACATGCAATTGAGCTGTTGCAACTGCTCCTTTATAAGAACGGATAGTGACTTTACAGCAGTCTTAGCTTCCCCTTGTAAGTTGTCTACTATATAGCCCGGCTGATCTTCCTATGTTAGGTGTCACAGTCAACTGTCAATCGGGTAACACCACGGATTTCACTCTTGGCTACTTGGTGATAGCTGTTGGCGTTCGGAAGTCATCGGGTGGGAACCCGACATGTGTGTCCAGTTAAAAACACAACACTGATGAGTTCCACAATGGCAAAGTGCTGTTCTCTGGTGCTGTTACATACGCATCAATGTCTGCTGACTAAGAGTGGACTGCATAAAAGTACCTCTGAACTACACAAGAATCCCCGCTACTCATTAGTTTTCCATTGTGATGTTTTTTAAGTCAACGCGTCCGCTTTAATTAAAAAAGTAACCTGTTTGCACGGAGGAATAAAGTGCCGCACGGACAGCAATTGTCAAAACTATTAGCGGTACATGGATAAATCAGTATCAAACCAAATAAAGGGGTTTTGCTTCCTACCAGCTACTGCTATAAAACGACTATCAATCCTGCAGTGATGATGCCACAATGAATGGTGGCGAAACGTCTGCAACCAAGTTGCCCAGTTCGAAGAACTCCACAACAACTGAGCAATCCTCCCGAGCTACCAATTTCCAACTCATTTCCAACATGGCGGGATTTGACACAGACTTGCTTCAAGTCAGCGGCAAGCGCAAAGTCATCCGAGATCTTTCTACTCAGCTGCACACTCGCCGGATGCCACTGTGCAGTCATTAAATAAGACTTGCAAAATTAAGCGGGCATCAAAAGGTATCCAACACTAGCCACCATTCATCGCGGTTCACCGTATCAAATGCTATAGCGAAATCAACAAAAGGCGAGTACAATGGCTGGTGTCGTTCTCTGCACTTCTCCGGCAACGGACGAGTTGCAAATCCCAAATCTATAGCGCTGCGACACGAACGGAACTCACATTGCCTTTACGCCACGTTCGGATCCACAACCTGACTGAAGAGGCGGCTGAGCAGGATTCGGGCAATCACCTTGCCCACACAACTCATCAAGTTGACGCTATGATAATTCATGCAAAATTGCTTGCTTTATTTGCACTTGTACAGTGGTAGCACAAAGACGTCCTTCAGCTCAGCAGGCACCTCCTCCTCAATCCTACACCTTCCAATAAGTGGTGCAGCGCAATCAACAAATAGGGTCCGCCGTGTTTCAATAATTCAGACGGAAGCTACTCGGCCCCAGCACATTTGCCTTTTCGCAACTGAGCAAGTGCTCTCTGCGTCTCATCCAGTGTCGGCGTGTCCGGCAGCCTCGACTTCACATCGTGCTGCTTGAGGCCGCTCAATGTAGGCCAGTGAAACTCTAAAAGGTTGTTCATGAGAGAGTCAAAGTACTTCCGCCAGATCTGCATGATGTTGGCCGTCTAGATTCAGGTAGCGCCCAAACTATCATCTATCAGCGTCCTCAGCGGCTCCAATCTCGGTACATACACGGCCTTCACGGTGTCAATGAGTAACTATTGTTCGCCGCGTTCAGCGTAGGATTCCATCTGCTTCGCCTTCTCCGTCCACCTTGCATTTTTATGCGACGGAACCATCGGGGCAGTCGCCGTCGACGTTTGCGTAACTTAGTTTTCTTCCCCAAGTCACAAGGGCCTGCCATATATAGAGCAATTGCTGAAGTATTATCCGACACCAGTGCGCCAATCGTCGCATTGTGGTCATCAAAACCATCACGCCGCTTACAGCTTTGCGCCCGGTTGTCTCTTTGGCAGCAGCTGTCACATGGTCTGAATTGTGGTGTCACAGGTGGCGGACTACGGCTACGCAGCCCACATCACACCGGCGCGAATCCATCGCCTCCTCCAGCTCAGTACGTTTCTCCACCCTACCGAGTGAGGGTATGATAAAATTACGCCGATTCACGGCGGGTGTGCAATACACAGGTTTAAGCAAGTATATGTATAGCTTGGTTCGCAGCAACTGGTGAGCGGTGCAACACTCAGCTTTACGCAGTACACGTGTCATGCGCTCTTCACTCATATCACACTGACATACGATGACATGGCCAAACAGGTGAGCGTGACCACTCCGTGGGTGCGTCCAAGTTGCTTAATCACTCATACTCATTGCAACCCGAGGGTTGTTGAGCGTCAGACAGTAATTGGCACACAGTGAGAGCGGCCTGTCACCGTTTGCTTTCGCTGAACCAATGTCATGCGAACCGATAACCTCTGTCCACACCGATGCATCACGCCCAACGCGCGCGTTGAAATCACCCAGCAGAAATAGTCAGTCGCTCCACCGCACAAACCGTATCACGGAGGATAGCTGCGTGTAGATTTGCTTACAGATGTTATCAGGATAACACATGGTCTGACCGAACGTGCTTATAAAAGTGGCACACTTACCTTTTCCGAGTCGTAGACGAACAGCCATCAGTTGCGCGCTGATTCCTGTTGTTTTGCCCACGAGCTGGCTATGGAGACGATCGCATATTGTAAATCCCACCCTATAATCACGCGGTGCTGGGGCGGCGTTGCCCACCCAATAGGATGTGTAGCCATCACCTGCTTCATGCAACTTACCTTGCTCAGCGAGCCGAGGTTCGGTGAGTGCCGCAATGTCAAGTTGTTAGCGCACCAGTTCCACCGCGACCAACGCAGTGCGTCGCTCGGGGCGCTCAATGTAGTTCCGGTCCAGTAGTGTGCACACGTTCCAGCGCCCAATGCTGAGTGCTTTAAATGCAGGCACACGATTGCATTGGTGTGCAATCGCAAGCGAGGTGGCCGTTGTGATTCGGAGGTTTTCTTGAGAGACACCACCCAGAGCCTTTGGCTCAATAACTTAAACCACAAGGTAGTGGGTGGCTTGGATGTTTGTTTGAGGAACCCCGGCCGGAGCGTTTGGCTCAATAACCTGACCCACATAGCAGTAGGGAACATATCAAGCTGGGGAATGTGATTGCAGAAACAGATTAGGATCTGCCTGACGGCCGTTACACGCAAGCTTTGAGGTATTGGTAGGAGTTACAAATGTTTTGCGACCGTAATAGGTTACATCTGCGACCACGGCCAGACGCAGGTGTGTTTTGGCGTGTTTGCACCAATTTGTCCAGGGGCTTGTTGGCTTGAGGCGTGCAGTAGCAAACCATTGAACACCCGGAGGTTCCCTCACACAGTCGGACACAATGCGTGGCGCTCATGCTCTACGCCAATCGTGCTGTGAGCTTATAACCCGTAGACCTGTTGTCTCCCATGGCTAGGTTTTACGGGAATAGGGCCATCGACCACTTCCTAACCCCCGAAGTGGATGGACTAAGATACTGACAGGGCACCCACACCTGACAGGAGAACGACTCGGGTCCTCAGCCAAAGCCTTCGATTAAATATACACACAAAATGCAGCACATGTAGCACATGATCAGTTCACTGCCTCATGCGGATAGGTGTCCTGGGTCTTAGCAGTTAGGATGGCGAAACCCAACTCCCACCCAGCGGTCGCCACTAGGAGGCGTCCAGGCCATGAGCGAATTGCACATCAGTAACGACAGTGGGTAGACCATCTGTCAGGAGCTAGCCACAACCAGCCTCGGCGCACCATATGCTCCCCCGCCATATATATATGTATACATGTAAATATATATACGTATTTATTTATTTTTATACGTCTATAAAGTTGTTGGATACATGTGTAATACTTAAGATCACGTAGATATGTACATGCACTGCTATACATGTATATATACGGCTAAAAATATTTGCGAGCTTTTTGTGAACAAATATATAAGTATATGGTTTGGTTGAAACAACCCAATATTTTTGTGTTTTGCAATGCAATTTGGAGTTCCCATCTAATCGGTAGCCACTCGTTGAAGGGATAAACAAATATTTTATTCTTGTATTTCTGAGGCACACCAACTCTGGCCGTGTATGTTTGGTTAGGTGTCCAATAGCAGGCAAGCTTGTATAGGATGTATCAGTAAGTCAAAATAATTCTGGTGCCTTATAACCGTAGACGTATATGCAGACGGCCTGTGCATGGTTAGAATGCCATCGTACTAACAAGTTCATATTCCCGGATATGGGCTGAATGAATTCTGCAGAGTTGGATGGGTACTCCTTAGCAGAGCAATGGTGTAAGAATAAAGGCATTGAATGCCTGCACAACATATGGCATGGAGTAAGACGGGTTCGATTTCTTAGTTCAAAACAAAAGTGGCAAGCTGTTGATCCTATAACTTACGTGCTACAAACGGCCCAACGCGTAAGGTATGCGGTGTAGCCTTTCCTCGTACGTGATGTAAGCCTTTTGCGCTACCATGAGGAATAAATAGTCCAAGGTGTGTGTAGTATTACTGACCTCGTATGCACGCATGTTCGTTTCGGTATTGTACGATGTAGCTGCTTGCCAACAGAAAACGTGCATTCACGCGGAGGTAGTTGGCGTAGGTGTACACAGCGTCTTGTCATAACCGCTAATGAGCACGTTTCATGAAAGACAGCGCTGATCGATTACAATGGAATACTTTACAAAGTTATACACAAGCAGTTTGTGCCAAAGGCTCCCAATAAATGCAGTCATTGCATAAAAAGAGTACACCCTGCTGATAAAACGACACTGATAACAGGGTTGCGTATACAATGAAACGACCAATCCGTACATGCCGCAGGTTACAATCGTAGTGGACGCTTGAACCATTCACATATATTCCCGAAATTGTAGCTGTGCATGTACTGCACACAACCCGCAAAAGGAGAACATTGAAACTTGATCCTGCATTGCATTAGAGCAGTTCTTTCATGCTGCTCGGTAGGTATCAGTGGTGATTACACCAAGTGACCAAAGGAAATTCTGAAGCAAATGAACACGGGTAACGTAAATGCAGCTAGAATGGCGTAGCCATGCCTGCGGGGATGGAAGGCAAGTTAACGTGCCACGACGTGCTACTAGCACATGCGCGGTGGTTCCTTTCCGGCTACAAGAGGTACTGACGAAGCAACGTCTAGGTGCAGGCAACACCATGCGCAAAAGTTCTTACACGTACAATTGGCGTAAGTTGTAGTTTAAGTGGAACTGGAAGCCACTGCATAAAAAGGGTGAGTTGGCAAGTTAGCCTTGGATAATATTAGAAAGGACGAAACCGTATACCAAACGATGAGTTCATTATAAGCAAAGGTAACTGAACTTATGAGGCTGAATGGTAAAGACTCTGAGGCATCAGATACAACCGCGGCGCATGATAATAGGCGAAACGATCATGTATTAATCACGGCATTTGCTTACCCGTACGTTACAGCTGTGAAAGCAAACTTGGGCGACGCCAATGACAATTGGACGTAGGTGGCTAGATGTGAACATCTCAGAAGCCACAGAGACAAAAACGGCCTATGGCCACAGGCGGACAGAAGTGCAATAACTAAGGTACAGAAGGCCTGGTTCCATCCTGGATTGCCACTTGTACGGGAATACCTGCGTCATCCCTGTTCATGCCTTGGTATGCCGCCGATTTTCCATATACGCTACCTGGAGGCGCACCAAGCGTCCTCTTCGAATAGCAAGGAAAAATTGTCGCAGCTGTCCGTCCGACAAGCTTTTTAAGACACAGCGTACCAAGCTCAACTGTCATGCCTTACTGATACTGAGCTTCGGTGGAATAGAATTTTGGCAGGGATTCAGGAAGCATAAGCATCTGAGTGTGGCAATAAGAATCGCTACCGGACCAGCCCATGGATACTGAGAGGTCGGAGAACCCGTTGGAAACCGTAAGCCTACTGCAGCTGGCTCTGAGCACTACGTGGGCAGGTGGACTACTAAACGCGAAATAAGGCGGAGCATACTTGTTGACAAGGAAGCCAGGTGGAACAGTTAGGCACAAGACACGCAAGAGGTAGGAACAGTAGTTAATTACCGAAAGCTCTTCCAACCAAACCCAACCATTGCCTCAGGAAACCAGGCGTCAGTGAGACGAAAGAGACAGCGTGGGTGCACTTATACACAATAAGGGGCGCCGTATGTTTTGTTGGACGGAACACTTTCTGGATAAGTTCAGCTAACCCCTGCTCCAGGAGCCCTTCCTACTCAGCTGATACATTGTGAGCAATAGACACTTAATCTGGAGCCTCCTTCGGAGCCCGCGGTGCGAAATGCGATCACAGCCCTCAATCGTATTCATGCCGCTGGTCCAGATTTCCTCTCGCCTGCGCTAACTAATGATGGCAGTTAGGTCTTCGGAGCAACACTGATCTCCCTATTCGAAGGTATCTAGAAAGCACAGTGTCCTGGCTAAATGAAGTGAATGTATTATGGTGGCAATATATAAAGGCAGTCGCAAAGGCTGTGCTAACCAGATTGGTGTTAGACTAAAGGCAGTTGTGACAAAATTATCGGTCTTGGTCGTCGTCCGGCGGCACCTTGTGAAACAAGAATCTGGGATAATGACAGCGCAGGCAGGTTTCTGCTCAGGAGGTGGCTGCATTGACTATACATACACTTTGCGGCAGGTGCTAGAGCAGTCCCCGCATGCCGCAAGCCGAAATGGCTGCGATCCTCGATTCTAAGAGTGTAATAACTTCAGTCGACCGATGCAGTCTGTTCGAAGTACTTGCGTGGAAACGTGTTACCACGAACTACGTGAACATCCTACCTGCTTTATACTCGCGCACTAAAGACAGCGTCCGGGTCCAAGGCGAACTGAAAGAAAGCTATCCGACCATAAGGGGCGTTCTTCAGGGTAGTCCGCTTCCCCCGTTTTGGTTTAACTTCCACGTAGACTCCATCGTGAAGCTTTTTCTTGCGGCACCTCATGATATACACGTTGTAATCCCGCCTGGTGTGAGGTTAGTTGATCTTGAATATGCGGACGATATCGTCTTTCGTTTTGACGATTTTTCAGCTGCCCAGACAACCCTGAATAGCCTGGCTTGAATGGTCCCATTATTTAGTATGCGCTTCGCAACTTCAAACAGCGAAGTGTTGCTGCAAGACCACAACCCACTGGAAAACCCCTTAACCCTATTAACCAAGAACTCGTGGTAGTTGCTCAGGGTACTTACAATTTCAGCGGCATCAACTGCGTTGGGTTTGTGGCTACTGAGGTAAGCACACGTACTGCGCATTCTAGAACAGCTTCTTTAAATTCGCGACATCTGTGGCGACCGATGGATTTATCCCTCGCTCTGGAAACGGCCGTGTATACAAGCCACGGCGAGCGCCGTCCCGCTCGGTGGTAGTGAGACAAGGCCCTTTGGTATGAACAGCTGCGGCGCCAACAATTCTTTTATCGTCTTTTAGCGCTGGTGTCGGATGGCACTAGCGCGTCTGCATAGATGAGGTGCGTAGGCGCTTAACAGGTATTGATAAGCAGGTTAGCCTCCTAGAAAAATAGGCTGCACTAAATAAGTTGCCTTGGTTCCAGAAGGTTTTGATAGGTCGAGTCACCACTTACATAGGAGGGCGTTGGTTAGTCTACCAGTTGTAGTGTGGCGCACGGTTCGAGGTGGACCGAAGTTGACTTGGCAGTGTAAACTGAAGTCCCCGACGACCAACCTGCTTGCAGTCGATCCGTCTCGCCTTCCAGGCTGGAGTCAAAGTGACTCGCCTTGTGCTTGGCTCGAGTTTACAGGACAAGGCTCGCAATCGACACCAGTGGTCTCCTGTCGTGGTCTCCTAGTCGGACTGTTTGTTTAAAGTGAGTTTGTTGCTGTGTTATCTGCTGGGTACGGGATGACTTTGACGCGGGGCAGTGAAAACCGCAAGGGAGCTGTCTCGCCGGCGCCTACTTATCTATGCTCGGTAGTCAGCTGTTTGTGACGGTATGTTGTTAACATAGTGTAGACAACTTGACCCTGAATGTTTGCTTACGGCATTAAGACATTCCGGTAAGTCCCCCTTCTCCCACTTATTAAGCTTTATTCCCTGGGGCATCTTTCGTACATGGCAGCGAAGCATCAGTTTAACTGTCCAACGTACTGCCGTTGAGGATGAGGATGGCTAAGGTGTGAGGGATGAAGATGTAACCCATGACAAATGCATACTGCAGTTACATTTACACACCATGTGAGAAAGGAACTGCTTATCGTAAGGCTTATTTCTGTATCAAGTGTTTCGATCCAAGTTTGTGAAATCAACATAGAAAGGTAGCCAATTTGCCCTAAATATGAACTCATTATGATGGGTAACACAACTTGCCAAGCACAAAACGCACGGAAATACGTGCCTTCTTTAAGCTAACCAGCACAAGTTTGGTGAAACCTTTGGTTGCGAGCATTGCACCTTACCCATTAAATAAATAAATAAATAAATGATTTATTCTCGTCCCTGCGAGGCGCGCCATCAAGGGCGCGATCATGGTAATATAAACATGTATGATCAGCAGTTGCACAAATTAGTACATTTTGACCAATAGCATGGGAATTTTATCTGTGTGTTGAGATGTAAAACTATGTTTAACTGTGTATTTGGAAAAGGACATGTTGTGTGAGTAGGTAAATGTGACTGTGTGTGCTTCTGTTCATTGTGTTTGCCATCAAAGGGGAATCAATGGAACAATTTGAATCAGATGACGTCCGTGATGTGTGAATGATCCTCCGGAAAAAGGAAGATGCAGTGATCTTATTTAGTGGCGAGTCACATCCGCCACGTCACAGTGTTGTTAAACGGATACTTGTGGCTTTTTATAGGGAGAAGGCTTGCCAGGCGAAATCCCACCACATCCTAGAACACTGCCGCCGAACCATTTGCTGGAACGGGACTTACCCGAACCACCGAGCTGACACAACGAAGAGGTTGTTCGGCTAGCCTGGCATTTCCCATTCTCATTTTGCAACCAAACAGCGGGAAAACCATTACCATGATTTACTGCATTGGTTGCTGTAGGACCGCGTGGCTGTTGCTGTGTGTGTTATTCTGCCGTGTTGGTAGTAGCCAACATTCGGAACTTTGTCCCTATGAGGTCACTGCAGCCTGGAGGTACCTTCATGTGCCTCGGATTTAATGCTGACTTTTGTTGCAATGACACACGGGGTATCTCCAGGTTTATTTCCGCATGGACACCTGCGCTGATGGAAGCTATGGCACTCGCAGCGGAATCAACGTATGTGAGTTCCGAGGACTCCACAGACACAGGGAAGTTAGTTCATGCTTCCTTGGTCCACGGTGGTGCAGTAGAGATCAAGCAAGTGACGTTGTCTACATGTGCTTGGGGCCCACGGGGCACTGTGAATTCCTGCAACCCAGATCAATATCGAACTCCACGGCCATAACTTCCCGTAGACTGCGCTACCCGTTCAGCATCTTTGCAAACCGCTTAGACCCGTAGCCATACAGCTGCGCCGCTAAGACTCGAAATACCTACTCTACCACACGCAAATCATTGCTCGATCAAACACATGTTCCTCTCGACACGTACCACATGCACTCGGACGGTAGTGTCCTTCACCCATGAGAGTTCCATTGCTTCACTCTCTTGACGCCGAGGTGGCGCTTACCTTCATGCAATAAAATCCTCCGTACAAACACGTAGTTTCACAGCAACAAGGCGAATGTACACGCCAGGCATGCGCCATTGACGCTGGAATGAACAAGTGCAGGTAATGCCTCTCTGAATTGATACCATGTAGAACTTACACGCATAGGAATCCACCAGCCAATAGCTGCAGCCGAAGTCAATGTTGCGTACAGTGACACGCTTGTAATGAACACAGAAGCGGCGCCCTGCGTGTCCGCTCAACTTCGGTATACTAATTGCGGACGCAGAGTTCCGGGGCGGTGGAGTACACTGCATGTAATCCTTCCCCAGAACGTATGCAGTTATAAATAAATAACTAGTACCTTCTCGAATTTGTCGAGACACACCAAACCAGGCATGATCAACATTTACACGCAATTATGTTTCGCAACAAACACGTTGCTGTGTATGTAATTGGCAGTAAGCCGAAAGTTATACAGGCTTTGGAAATTGTGAAATTAATTATGAAAAATAAAGTCGTCAATGCATGACGACACGTTGGGTGCTAACGTGCGTAGTGTAAACCGTCTGGGCCTTACGTGTATAGTGAAACGATACATGTAGGCAGGGAGTATCCTACTCTTGAACTTGTCAGGAAAATATGAAACTATGATTCCAGTCGACTTGCCAGTGTGTAGTTGTAGGCAGTGACTTTATTCAGTGGCGACTCACATCCGCCACGTCGCAGTGTTGTTAAGCGGACATTTGTGACTTTTTTAGGGAGAACGCTTGCCAGGCGAAAACTCATCACGTCCTGCAGCACTGTCAGAAATCCGTTTGCACACTAATGTAAAACTGGCAAAGCAGCTTGCCGGCTGATTTCACCCTCAATTATCCGCAGTCAATTAACTTCCCATTTCCTCTGTTAGCCGATCAGATATCTTTGGTCGCGGCGGCCATAGTGGCTGAGGCCCATGGAAGGTGAGACCTTCACGAAGAGTTATCGTTGAGAGTGTCCAGGTAAGCAAAACGTTAGTTACTCTCGTGTGGAATTTAAGGTTAATGTATACTTTTCAGGAGTGTGAAGGCCTCGTGTCCAGCTATCATTACTGGACGACGGCCGGCGTATTGAGTGCATTTGTATCCATTTGTTCTATGGCCATGTTCTTTGTAGGTCCTTATGGGTTATGTCCTGTCCCGGACAAAAGCTCTTTCTCGGTCCAATCCCAGATAATCAAGGAGTTCCGGACCCCGGAGAAAGGGAAGGTGAGGGACAAACAAGGCCGCAAAGAACAGGCTTGGGAACAAACATTGTTTAATTCCTACAGTATAACATTTAGTGGAAACAGATGATGTATAATGTGCAACAACGATTGTGCTGAAAGTGTTTTTTGAATGCTCTACGTAGGCAATTGGGTACAAACGTCGCAAAGTGTATCACTACCACCCAAAACAGTGTCAAGTAAAAGTTACGCGGGCTCAAATGTCTTTTTAGTAGCGAATTCTTATTCCCCACACTGTTTGTCGTATGGCTGCCAAACAGCACAAAACCATGCAGTTTATTCGCCGCCCATGATCCAGCCCAGTCACGCCAAGTACTTTGCAAATATTACTAGGATTCCATGTTCCTTTATCATGTCTTTGATCCGATGGGGATTCACCAATACTCTAGCGCAGGCCAAAGCTCACATCCGTTGTCGAAGCACCGCCTTTTCACCTGCGTTCACACCGCTTAAATGCGAGTAGTACCCGTTCTTATCACGGAGGATATGAAACCGGCTAATACCAAAGCTGCAGCTGGATAAATATCAGGAAAGGCGCTGACTTGTGCCATGCGTTTGTCCATAACTACTGTGCGCACATTCACAGTTCTCAGCACCAGTTCAACAACCGCCTGCATCTCTAAAGGTTAACTGTAGGCGGTTTTATTGGGGAGCAGTGTGAATATATGACATGGAAATACCAGTCACATCAAGGAATATGCATTGCAACAAAATGAAGCAACCATAGTTAAGCTGATGAGGAGTTTCCGCCAACAGCACCTCACCATAATGCGTCACAAATGACACCATCTAGGAAGGTAAAAAATAAAGATACCACACCCCCACGCCCTCCCGTACAACTCCGCTTATGGCTTTTTTCTAAAGGTGCCGCAATTCGCGCAGCATTGCTTGCTACGTTTTCCCTTGTACTGTCATGGCACAAGAGCATCCTTCAGCTCAGCAGGCACCTCCTCCTCAATCCTACACCTTCTACTAAGTGGTGCAGCACAGTCAACCATGGGACTCCGCCGTGTTTTAATACTTCAGGCGGGATCCCTTCGGCCCCAGCACATTTGCCTTTTCGCAACTGAGCAAGCGCTCTCTGCGTCTCAGCCAGTGTCGGCGTGTCCGCCGGACTCGTCTTTACGTATGCTGTTTGAGGGCGTTCAACATTTTCCACTCAATCTGAACGGTTGTTCCAGAGAGTCAAAGTGCTTCCGCCAGATCTGCAGGATGCTGGCCGTCTGTGTGCTGGTAGTGCCTAAACTACCATCTATCAGCGTCCTCAGCGGCTCCAATCTCGGTCCATACACCGCATTCAAGAAGTCAAAGAGTACTTAGTGTTCGCCACCTTCGGTGTAGGATTCCATCTGCTTCGCCTTCTCCGTCCACCTTGCATTTTTATGCGACGGAACCATCGGGTCAATCGCCGTCGAAGTTTGCGAAACTTATTTTTCTTCCCCAAGTCACAAGGGTCTGCCACATGTGCAACAAATGCTGAATTCTTATCCGGCACCACCGTGTTAATCGTCGCATTGTGGTCATCAAAACAATCAGGCCGCTAACAGTTTGTTCTCCAGATGGTCTCTTCGACAGCGGCTGTCACATGGTCTGAAATGTGGTGCCACAGGTCGCTCACTGGGGCTTTGCAGTCCACATCACACCGGCATGAATCCATCGCCTCCTCCAGCTCAGTACGTTTCTCCACCCTACCGAGTGAGGGTATGATAAAATTACGCCGATTCACGGCGGGTGTGCAATACACAGGTTTAAGCAAGTATATGTATAGCTTGGTTCGCAGCAACTGGTGAGCGGTGCAACACTCAGCTTTACGCAGTACACGTGTCATGCGCTCTTCACTCATATCACACTGACATACGATGACATGGCCAAACAGGTGAGCGTGACCACTCCGTGGGTGCGTCCAAGTTGCTTAATCACTCATACTCATTGCAACCCGAGGGTTGTTGAGCGTCAGACAGTAATTGGCACACAGTGAGAGCGGCCTGTCACCGTTTGCTTTCGCTGAACCAATGTCATGCGAACCGATAACCTCTGTCCACACCGATGCATCACGCCCAACGCGCGCGTTGAAATCACCCAGCAGAAATAGTCAGTCGCTCCACCGCACAAACCGTATCACGGAGGATAGCTGCGTGTAAATTTGCTTACAGATGTTATCAGGATAACACATGGTCTGACCGAACGTGCTTATAAAAGTGGCACACTTACCTTTTCCGAGTCGTAGACGAACAGCCATCAGTTGCGCGCTGATTCCTGTTGTTTTGCCCACGAGCTGGCTATGGAGACGATCGCATATTGTAAATCCCACCCTATAATCACGCGGTGCTGGGGCGGCGTTGCCCACCCAATAGGATGTGTAGCCATCACCTGCTTCATGCAACTTACCTTGCTCAGCGAGCCGAGGTTCGGTGAGTGCCGCAATGTCAAGTTGTTAGCGCACCAGTTCCACCGCGACCAACGCAGTGCGTCGCTCGGGGCGCTCAATGTAGTTCCGGTCCAGTAGTGTGCACACGTTCCAGCACCCAATGCTGAGTGCTTTAAATGCAGGCACACGATTGCATTGGTGTGCAATCGCAAGCGAGGTGGCCGTTGTGATTCGGAGGTTTTCTTGAGAGACACCACCCAGAGCCTTTGGCTCAATAACTTAAACCACAAGGTAGTGGGTGGCTTGGATGTTTGTTTGAGGAACCCCGGCCGGAGCGTTTGGCTCAATAACCTGACCCACATAGCAGTAGGGAACATATCAAGCTGGGGAATGTGATTGCAGAAACAGATTAGGATCTGCCTGACGGCCGTTACACGCAAGCTTTGAGGTATTGGTAGGAGTTACAAATGTTTTGCGACCGTAATAGGTTACATTTGCGACCACGGCCAGACGCAGGTGTGTTTTGGCGTGTTTGCACCAATTTGTCCAGGGGCTTGTTGGCTTGAGGCGGGCAGTAGCAAACCATTGAACACCCGGAGGTTCCCTCAAACAGTCGGACACAATGCGTGGCGCTCATGCTCTACGCCAATCGTGCTGTGAGCTTATAACCCGTAGACCTGTTGTCTCCCATGGCTAGGTTTTACGGGAATATGGCCATCGACCACTTCCTAACCCCCGAAGTGGATGGACTAAGATACTGACAGGGCACCCACACCTGACAGGAGAACGACTCGGGTCCTCAGCCAAAGCCTTCGATTAAATATACACACAAAATGCAGCACATGTAGCACATGATCAGTTCACTGCCTCATGCGGATAGGTGTCCTGGGTCTTAGCAGTTAGGATGGCGAAACCCAACTCCCACCCAGCGGTCGCCACGAAGTGGCCTCCAGGATATGAGCCAACGACGCAACAATAGCAGTAGTTAGTAGATCATCTATTAGGAGTCAGCCACTACCAGACTCATTACACCATAATCTCTCCTACCACACACAGAATATATACATTAAAAATCCATTTTCTTACTTTCCGATACAACGAGCATTAGTTCGCCGACTGTGAGCGCCTCAATAATTAAGCGACTTGTATTTGTAGTCTGGAAGTACTAGATGGTCTGCCAATTTTCACTTTTGCAGCTTTCAGCGTCGACCACACTGTTAATATAAATAGATGTGGTCGTTTCCATCTACAATCATTTCAGGATTTCAGCCATACCTTCAGTTGTACGGAAAGTGCACCATAGATACGAATAAACCCCAACGATTTGTCAAGCATAGCAAAAACCACAGGACGCACAGATTTCTAGAACTCTAGCAGTTCATGTAAACTTATTTCCAAACGATTACTTGACTCTAACGATGAAGGAAAATATTCATCAGAGTATTAATTAATTGAGCATAGCAATCTCCAAGGCCTTATTCTAACCGCTTAGGTGGAAAACCATTTGTAGGAAGGCATTCCTTCCTAGTTGCCTTTGCTCGTAACCCGCGCACTTGACGGAGCCCGGGCTCACATTGGGTATCCGGTAAAAAGCGGAATGACGGAAGGTGTTTTGAAGTTGAAGTCCTCAGAAACAACGGTGGTAGATACACAACAGATAGTAGATAGTAGTAGTAGATAGTAGATACACAACAAAACTAAACTCTGAATTATTATATAAGCTAATTACCGTTAAAATAAAGGAAAGACTTTACCCCTATGACAAGCCATGAAAATGTCAGTACCAAATTAGATTCAACATTGAAAGCACAGTAAAATGCCGATCTATGACCCCAAGAGTATAGACGCACGCGTTTACGAAATATTATATAAACTTATAAATAAATGCATATAAAACCAAAATTTATAAAAATATAGTAAACATAATATGTTATTATAAAGGGCCAAAAGTTGTTATAAATCAATAAAAGTTAACGTTGCAAGAGCATTCTAATGAAAACCTAGGACTGCATACATGTGCAAGTTTAGGTGGAAGCAGTTATCAGTGGTTATCTAATTCTCATTATTAAATTGCTTCTTAGCCACAGGCTACCACCGGCAGTATCAAAGCACACAGCGAATTTTTGGCCTAGTTAGGCTCCGTTAGTTATGTACTTTGGTCGACTTTGTGGGGTTCGTGCCCCAAAGTGGTCATTAATCGCAGTGATATGCACGTATAGGTTGTATGGTTTCACAGGAATTTGTAAAACTATACATATCCAAGCATAGTTGTCCAAAAGTTGAATTTTTCATCCCCTGTTGTGAACTTCAGGTTTTGCGTACCTACACGTTTCATTCTGCAAATAAAACTGTAGAAGCTCTGGCAGTAGTGATTAGCACTGCCTCAATTCTACTTACGGCTGTGATTGTGTATAGAAGCCGGGGAGTTCATCCGAAGAAGTGCTTGGCTTGATTCGTTTCCAATCTACAAACGGGATTCTGGTACTGAGGATTTTCAATCTACCGGAAGTTTGCTGGGCAGATCGTTCTTACTACTCGGCGGATGGTTCTTCCGTGGCAGATCATCTTGAACTTACGCTACAAGTACTTTTGCATCATTACGTGGACCTCCCTACTAGGTACATGTGTTGTCGAATTTCCTCTGAGCCATGTTATCTTGGCTCGATTAAGGTGGTGCTGACCAAATCATCTTGTTTCCTTGAAGTATTTTGTTCCAGAGAAGACGAATCAAGGTCTTTTTGGAAACATCTGTTTACTATTTGGAATCCATCTGCTATGACGTCCAAATGCTTTCTTAATTTAAGGGAGTTACTTCGCGCTCTAAATCCTTGCAGTGCACCACCTGCGTTGGGTGGACCCATTTAGCTTGCTGTAGAGTCAGCCATGTGTTGTACGAAGTTCTCCTGTGATCCAACGTTTCGGGCTTAAGTTTCTTTTACGACCTCTGCCGCGTTACCATAAGCAAAAGACGACGTCTTTACGGACTGCCTGTGCTCAGTCCGCTCGCCTCTCCTGCTCAAGCTGAGATGAACAGCGCTGCTGCCTCGCTGCTATCTCCTTGCTTTACCCTATGTGCTTGTGTCGCAGCTACCCCAATGGTTAAGCGTAGTCCAGCACCGTCCACCACATTTACAGCGACGCCGGCAATTATTGACCTAGCGAAGGGCCTAAGGTCAAGACGTACGCAGAAGTGGAGAAGGAAAACGTACTAAATGCTGAACGTTAAAGCAAGGCAGGATTTCGGCTGAAATCCAAGTCGTCATTATCTCAATCGCATTTGAAGTTGGTTCTCGATAAAGTCTGTTCAATGCATAAACTGCTTAAGGATGGCGCGCCTGTTATGAAGCCGATGATCCATGGGAATCCCAAATCGCCATCCCGCGACTGCTGCCTTATCATCGTGAATGCAGACGAGTCCACCAAGACCAGCCCAGCTGAAAAGGTGGTGGATGACAAGAAGTTCCTTCAACGGATGATCTCTTTACTGTTCGATGAAGGAGAACAAGGATGCAACATTGTTTCAGCTTTCCGCCTCGGCAAGAAACAGGAGGACACCCCAAAGGTATGTCCACTTAAACTTGTACGTTTAACTGATGACGTGGCCTCCTTCGCATTCTTCGACGAGCTACGCGCCTTAAAGGTTATTCATTTTATGTATCGCGAGATCTCTCCTTGGGCGATTGAGTAAAAATGAAACAAGCGGTTGACGAACACAGATCCCGCGGAGACAACGGTGAGGCAAGTTTATATTTTGTGGAGTCGCGTAGTCCGAAAAGCTACAAAAGCCCAAAGGAAACCAGTTCTTGTTATACGCAGGCATCAGGGGTGAAAAAAGGATTGCTCCTAAGTTCAGAAGATGTGAGCAGTATTCGATACAAAATCGATGCAATTCAACATTTGATGTACTCATGTGTAGGGGATTTTGATGTAATTATGTGAGGTCCATCGCAGCCAGTTTCCAAATCAGATGGTCGTCCACATGCTCGGAAAAGCACTAGACTGCAGTTTCAGCCTGTTGGGCATCGTCAATAGTGCGTATCCATCGGATCCGTCCCCCGTGGCCATGGGGCATAAGCTGCTGTCTGGCGGTTCAATCCGCTGTTGGTCATGGGTTGGAATCCTGGCGGATCCGATGGGTGCGCACTACTGACGATGCCCAATAGGCTGAAACTGCAGTCTAGTGCTTTTCCGGGCATGTGGATGACTATCTGATTTGGAAACTGGCTGCGGTGGACCTCACATAATTACAACAAAATCCCCTACTCATGAGTACATCAAATTATATCCGCCCTGACGGTTTCTAAATGCTATGTCGTACATAGCTACTGTTAGTGGACTTCGTGTCTTTCGGGGCCAACACTGTCCTCTGCAACGTTTGTAACTTGCATGGCAGTGGAGGATAAGACGCGCTATATCGCAGTTAGCTTGTACATCATGACGGTCCGAAGCTGTCTCTCGTGGACCAGTGGCATAAGCTGCTGACTGGCGGTTCAAGCCGCTGGTGGTCATGGGTTCGAATACTGACGGATCCGATGGATGCGCACTACTGACGATGCCCAATAGGCTGAAACTGCAGTCTAGTGCTTTTCCGGGCATGTGGATGACTATCTGATTTGGAAACTGGCTGCGCTGGACCTCACATAATTCAAGCTATGCCTCAGCGTATAATCCTGACTTAATGATTTTCACCGAAACCTGGTTGTACGCGGATGTCGTGAACTCGTTGGTGCAGATCTCATAATATACTCTCTGCCGACATAACCGCAAAGGAGTGAGGTCTAATAGCGGTGTGATTCTGTACTAGAAGGAAGACCCCAAAGCTGATGTAATTAGGGTTACTTTTGATGGTAATGGTGGTTTCGAAACCCTGGGGTGCAGGCTTCATGAGGGATTCAGCTTCATGCTGGTCAGGGTTGTCTGCAGCGCTTCATTGGGTTCCGTAGCTTGGCTGCTGAATTCCAGTAAAATACATGGTGGGGGAAGGACTGTGTACTTTTGGAAGACTTTAACACCTAAAACGTCGACTGGGATTTGCTGCATTATGCTACTTCCTCAGACGTTTTCGCTGCGGACATTTTGGAAACCGTTCTTGAGTGGGACTGTTTCAACGTGTTACTGTGCCTAACCATATATTGTTGGACCAACCCCGCCGTACTCTCGATATTGTGCTTTCCCCGGCGCAATCAGAAGTCGCAGACGTTACCACTCTTCTGCCTGTTGGTAATAGTGATCACTAACTGGTTTCATTCCGCTGGACTAGACGCCTCACTCTTCACAACCAAGATAGTTTCCATAGAAATTTCTGGCATGCCGATCCAATCCGCCTGCAAGCGGCCGCTAGCACTATGGACTGGAATATCCCTCTATTCTCGGAGCCAGAGAAAGCTTGGAACCTTTTCTGCTCCAAGATGATTTCGCTTGTTAGCAGGTTGTTCCGAATTGCTAAAGGTGAAGGGTCACCAGAGGCCCTCCATGGATAGACCGAGAGTTGGGGCGCCTAATGTCCAAAAGACGAAAACTATGAGACCGATTCAAGCCCACTCTCTGCGCGCTTGACTATTCAGAGTACAAATTGAGCAGAAATGACTGTATCTCAGAGAAGGTCAAACCCGGCATCAGTATGAACTCATTTTGGCTGTGCAATCCAGGACGACACCAAAAGCACACTACTCGTACTTGAAAAAGGCACCAAAGCTGCAGTGGCATTCCTGTCCTGTTTTCCGCAGGGCGGGGCAGTTTACCTGACAACGATATGACAAAGCCAGTCCACTCGCCTTGCAATATTCATCTGTTCACCCGATATAGATGCCGTTACCCGTTGACACCGCGCCAATCCACTCCGCTTCGTTATAGCACCTAAAAATGAGTGTGATTGATATAGCCAAAGGCCTTCGTGAACCAGTTCCGAACTCCTCGCTGGGTCCTGCTGGGATGTCCCTCTGGTCCTCAAGACCGTGGCGGACACTATTGCTGCTCCTATCTGACAGATAGTTCGTCACTACCTGGGGGCTGGACGACTCCCGGTTGCTTGGAACTTGGGGACAGTTAACCCTATATACAAGGGATAGTGTCGTCAAGATCCAGCAAACTGTTGACCTATCTGCCTAACATCAGTACTTTGCAGGTTAATGAAAAGAATCCTCAAGCGCGCCCTACAACTTCTCTTCGAAAATCTTAACATCATCTCATTTGCCCAACATGGCTTTTGGCGGGCACGCTCATGTACCTCGAAGCTGCTTGTTGATGGAGAGAACTGGGCGAGGTCGTCAGACGATGGAAAATGATTGGATTTGGTTTTTCAGACTTCCGCGGGGCGTTTGACAAGGTCCTCCATGAAAGGCTCCTTCTTAAACTCCGAGGTACCGGTGTCTCTGGAAATGTCTTTTCTTGGATCGCTGATCTTTTTGCGGCCGGACCATGCGACTCAAGGTGTATGAAGCCTACTTCGCTCCTGTCCACATGACAAGCGGTGTTCCGCAGGGGTCGGTACTTGGTTCAGAACTGTTCAAGATTTTCATCAATGAGCTCCCATAGGAGCTTCAGATGGAGGGCCTGATGTACGCCAAAGGCATGAAACTGTGGATAGAGGTTTACTGTCTTTAGGATGCTGACGGATTGTAGGCAACATCGAACATGCTACACAACTGGTCAGTCAACTAACAATGCCCATACATCATGAAAAATGCTCAGGTCTCTTCACAGGCGCCCATGAACCGTTCAAAGTATACCATATTGGTGGGGTGTTACTCAGAACCCCCATCATTGAGAAAGGTCTCGGTGTGCTTGTCTCAAATGGTTTACGGGCCACCGAAGACACACTACGAAGGGTTTCCGCTGCCAAAAAGATGTCCCATGTGATACAAGGAGCCTTCTTGCAACTGCATCCTGAAACCTTCAGCAGCCTGTTTAATTCTCACGTGCGCCCGGTCCTTGAATACGGATTACCTGCCACCCGACCTATTACCATCTTCGAGTGTGACATGCTTGAGAAGTTCCAGTGGCGTCTCGTAACCCATACTGAAGTTAAGGGACTTGCCTTACCCTCTTCGACCATAGCTAATGCACGCCTTCTCACTGAAACGTCGGCCACGTAGAGATGCTCTGATTGTTACTAGGCGAATTCGTTTGGGGGAATTGGGGATGGAGCTACAAGCATTCCTTGAAGTCAGCACTAATACTTCTACTCTGGGCGCAAGTGGAAAATATTTAAACCCATCAGACTTAGAGTTCCCTCCACTCTTGCTCTACCAACCCGCACGGTAAATGACTGGAACGACTTGCCAAAACATGTGGTCGACGCGCGGACTAATGAATGTTGCAAGCAATTTTTGGATTCTCACTTGATGTGTAAGCTGGAACCTTGCTTCTTCTAATGAAGCTGTTAACAAGTGCCCGACATTTGAGAAGTAGTGGATGCAATCCGTCAGGTCCTGGCGGTTTGGAGCAGTCTAGATTAGCAAGCAATCCCCTTACTTGGTCCTCTGAAGAGGAGACTTTATCCAGTTTGGCGTCAACTTGGGTACACTGAAATGCTGGAAAAGCTGAGTCGAACACTGACTTGAAATTTGAAGCAAGTGCGATAGCTCGGTCCTTGTCGGCGGTCAACAGTGCACCAAGCGAATTTTCCAAAGCAGGTTACTCGTCAGTTGGCTTAAGCTTGCGCTTGATGTATGCAAAAACCTAGTTGGGTGCCTCCTCATTTGCTGATAAGCGTGTTTCATAAGCCGCACGCTTCTGTAGTTTCATTGAATTGCAACAGTTTCTTTGTGTTTTGTAAGCTGTGTAATCTTCGGCGCCATGAGTTTGTTTGAACCTCTTCCACAATTTTGCACGTCGCCTCGACATGACAACATATTCGCTATCCATCCATGGCGGCCTCTTCCAACATTTCATTGGTGTTAATGGAGCAAATTGGTCTAGTAACTGAACATGGTTTTGCTTCAGCACCTCCCAACACACTTCAACACCGTCATTTAAAGGTAATGACCAGTCCATGTGTTCCGCAGTACTCATCAACCGATCCCAGTTTGCTTTCCAAACGTCACGACAGGGTATTCGTAAAGATACAACAGATGGCAAACGTAGGACGGCTAAAGTCGTGGAGTGATCGCTGGACCCAATGGGTTCAAATAGTTTAGCGGATTCGACATGTTGCTCATCGTTCGTGTAAAGGAGATCAAGATAGTTTTCAGGTTGCCCCAGAATCTACCTTGTTGGTTGCAGGATACGTTGCACAGCGTGCATCTCTGCCATTGTATCGACAAAAGCGCATTCGAGATTGCTACTGCCAGGTAGAGCTTTATAATGCGGCCAATCAACGTGTGGAAAGTTAAAATCACCAAGCAACAGGAAATTTCGGCAGTTCAAGCGCTGTTGCACTACGTCGATTCAATCACGGGAAGTGTTTGAAGGACTCCGATAAATGGCTCCTACTCTTAGTGCATTCTGCCTAACAGTAACTCTGCACCAAAGTTGTTCGCATAGGCCGTCGGCACTATAATGTGTAGATATGAGTCCCCCTTTCATGCTGGACTTTATATATAACAATACACCGCCATGAGCGCCCTTGGGTCGTTCGCACCGAAATGTCGTGTATCCATCAATGTGAATTTCAGGATCAGTAATATCACCGTGGAGCCCTGTTTCAGTCAGACAAAATAAATCTGGACAACGTTGCTCTACCCAGAGATGCACCTCATCAAGTTTATTGGTGAGGCTGCGAACGTTCGTAAGCGCCACAGTGAGACCGGCAACTACCTTGGGGCGCGCGCCATCAGCAACACCGGCTTGTTTATCAGCTGGCGCTTCTGCACTACTCGAAAATGTACGATATGTATGTTGCTCTCACCTTGTTGAGTTCGCCGTGTAAGTTCAATGGTAGCAGGTTGAAGGCGATTACGTTCTTCTAAAGTGAGGTCGGCACGCACGTGGATTTTCAAGTCGTTTAGACGCCAAAGTCGGAACAGAAGACGCGCTGAGGTGACGTCATTCTCAAAAACATTTCGCAACGGACGAGACGTGTTTGCGTTTCGTTTGCTCACGCGCAATACTCGTTTTATATGAATATCTAGCTCATCGGGGTCCAGGAGTTTATCAACCAAATTTTGTAAGAACGCGACATCATGCTCATAACGAATTCGCGGGTCGGAGCTCTCTGACTCCGGGGCATGAAAGATCATCAGACAATGGTTACGAGGATGGTTCAGACCAGTTTCGGACAATACGGACGGCCACGTAACGGTGCTCGGAGTCAAAACTGGAGGTTTCTTTCCCGCAAAAATCCACGGTGACTCGTTTCTGGTTCCATGATCGGCGACTGTAGCAGGAGGTAGCTCGTCAGAGATCCGTAGTGTTTGCTCCGGTTTACCAGTTCATAAAATCCCGCTGCATGGAGGAACTGTGGGCAACGTATTCAGGTTGTCGGAGGGACAGGTGCGACACAGGTCTTCTACTTGGTTGGTCGTATTCTTTGAATGGTCGCCGGGGGATACCGCGCTGCACTTCCTGGCTCTTCTAGCAGTAGGAACGGATGAGCATCTCTCAAGATTCTGAAGCGGCGGTCGTCTTGCCAGTGCAGCTGCATCAGTGCAATACCGACAGACCCATAACAGGCCTTTGTGTTCAGCGTAGATCTTAAAAAGCGAATCCGTATGTTGCGAACAACGCTTGTGACCACAGGCCCAGGATTTACAAGCGATACACTGAATGCCCTGAGTAACCAGTTTTGAGCAGTGTAAACAGAGTGAGCTGGGCATGACGAAATCCGAAACTTCAGTAACAAGCGTCAAGGAAACGCTATGTCCAGTAGCAAAGTAATCGATCCAAGGTATCTGGGATCAAAGTAAATTTGACAATTGTCAAATTTCGCTTCACGTGTTTATTCAAACACCGTTTTTCACAATATTTCAGCTAGAAAACTCGATCAGTATGGCACGCCAAAAACCGAGCTACCGCGTAAAACTCACAGTATGTCAAGGTCATTGGCGCTCTGCTTCTTTCTTCGCTGGGGCTAGATGTTTTGTAGAGCAGTAAAGTGCCAATTTCTGAATCGCGTCTAGTGGGAAGCTTATAAGAAATGGCGACGGAGGAAATTGAATGTGTGCTAAATTTTCTGCTAAACAATTTCTAGAGCTGCTTTTCCAACGACAACCCCTAATGGAGGTACAAATTTCAATGATCGAAAATTGGACAGTGTTTCAGTTTGCAGACAACAGGAGCAGCAGCGTGGGAAATGCAAGGAAGTTTTGTTGAGCTTCTCACGAACGAAATCACGGCATTCAGTTATGACGCAGATTATGGATGTACACTAGGCGCGTGGTTCAAGTGCCGGGAAGACATCTTCTGGACGGACTTCAGTCGTCAGGACGACTCATTGAAAGTGCAACTGCTATCCCGCAAGCGCAGAATAAGCGAACATTCAAGGTTCATAGGCCGCATTTCGTCCAAGCAATCGAAGGATCTGACGTTTGACGAAGTGGTGTCGCAGATAAGTGAAATTTTTGGTGAGTCGGTATCCTTGTTACGTATTCGTTATCAATGCCTGAAAATTGTCCAACAGGGTTCGGACGACCTTAGTGCACTATCATACATGATTAAGTGTGGATGGAGAGTTTCAAACTATGCTCTTTAGCGAACGATCAGTTTAATTGTCTCCTTTTCTTCAGCGCTCTACAGTGCTGCTGAAATCCGCACTTGGCATTTAGCCATGCTGAAACGGGATCCTGATCTGACACTGAAGGCATTCGTAAGCGATTGCAAACGGTTGCTCACTCTAAAACACGACACTGCCATTGTCGAACGAAATGTTCTCGCACCACCAGATCCCGTGCAACCCCGTGAAAAAAGCCAGAACTGCCAACCGAGCAAACCAAGAGGTCTGCGAACAAACCACACGCAGCACGCTGGTCATGCGGCAAATGGCATTTCGCGAGCATTCGTCCATTCAAACGGCATAGTTGTCAAACTTGCCATACGCATGGGCATAAGGCGGAATCCTGCATTCAGGTCCGGTCGATAAAAGTGAAGTGTTATGGAAAGGTGAATTCTAGCAAGGTCGCGCAGAGTCTCTGTCCGTAGCTGCCGCATTTCACAGTGAGCGTAAAACGAAACGACGGTTTACCAGTGTGTTGATCAAAGGGATCCCAACAAAGTTGCTTTTGACACGGCCTCTGACATTACAACTATTTGCAGGAGCACGTGGAATCACATAAAGTGACCGAAGATGTTCGAGTCTCAGAAAGTTGCACATAATGCTTCCGCAGGTGTGTTAAAATAAGTGGGCAAACTCAATCGCAAGGTTGCTTTTAAAGGTGTGGAAAGGTCGGGAATATGCTACATTTCAGACCTGCCGAATTTGAATCTTCTTAGTCTCGACTAGCTTGAAAAGTTGCAACGCCCCAATGTTCCCTTTAATCAGATCTGCAACCGAGCTCGAGCAAGTCCAGACCCATCGTCCAAGTCCGTCGAAGACATGACATATCACCATGACGGCCCAGGCCATTGTATGAAATTCAAGGCAACACTGAGCGTGCGACCAGGTGCTAAACGAGTGTCCAAGGCTAAAAGACCGGTACCATTCTCAGCCACGTCAACCGTTGATCAAGAACTCGAACGACTGGAACGTGCCGGAGTCCTCACAGCTGTCAACTACTCATCATGTGCAGCATCTGCTGTCGCAGTTAAGATGGCAAATGGCAAGGTACATGTCCGCGCTGTCTTCTCAACTTGCCTCAACGCCGCGCTGATCGACTACCAGTACCCAGTACCAGTATCGTAATATATCTTTGCAAAGATGGATGGTGGTAAGTACTTTGCCAAGCTCGATTTATCAGATGCTTACCTTCAAGTAGATCTCGACGAAGTCTCGAGGGAGTTGTTGACGATCAACACTCATCGTGGGCTATTCGAATACAACCGCTTGCTACTTGGTGTGAAAACTGCGCCAGCTATTTTCCAACAGTGGCTGGATACCATGCTAGCGGGCGTTTCTGGAACCACTGCATATCCGGATGGTATAATGGGGATGAGCCGAACACCAGAAGAGCTATTTAACCACCTGGACGAAGTGCTTGGCTGTATACAGTCGTACGGTTTCCGGATCCGTGATAATAAGTGCGCATTCTTCACGCCGATCATCAAATACTTCGGTTTTATCCTCGAAAACGATCCTCGAAAGGATCCTGAAAACGTAACAGTCATTAAGAAAATGCCTCCACCAACAGATTTGCAGTACTTGCGTTCACTTTGTGGGCTCATCAGCCACTGCAGCGCATTCTTGACTGAGGTGCCCGGTCTGCGTACCCCGTTAAACAAGCTACTAACCAAAGACCAAATATGGAACTGGGCACCAGAATGCCAGGATGCCTTTGAGCGGGTCAAGACATTTCAGTCCTTATTCCCACTATCGAATAATTATGATCCCACCACGGAGTTTGTCCTAACCACAGATGCATCAAGCCACGGTATTGGTGCAGTAATTGCACACACGTTCACCGACGGATCTCAGAAAGCAATCGCCCAAGCCGCCAGAACACTTACGAAGGCCGAGAAAAATTACAGCCAGATTGAGAAAGAAGCACTGGCCATAGCGTACGCGGTCAAGAAACTGCACAAAATGCTATACAGCCGCCTCTTCCAAAGTCTGACAGCTCACAAGCCCTATCTGGCTATTTTTGGTTCGAACAAGGGCATCCCGGCCCACACAGCCAACCGGCTACAACGTTGGGCTCCTACCTTAATAAGGTGTGGTTTCGATATGCACTACCAATCGGCAAGTTTCACTGGCCAAGCAGATGCACTGTCATGCCTATTTGATGTCAAGCAGCGAGAACATGAGTACACGATCATTGCCTCGGTCGAAATCGAACCTGACGTCAACTATCTGGTAACTGAGGCATTGCGTATTCTCCCAGTTACCGCAGTAGCTGTACGGACCGTATCGCTTCGGGACCTAACACGCAAGAGTGTTACACAGTTTTACCAAACAAGTTGGTCAAATTCATGTCCATCTGCCGAGTTGTAACAGTACTTTCAGAGGAGACACTCGCGCTCTATCGTAAACGACTGCATACTATTTTCGGTGTGGTCATCCACAAGACACTTCAGGAACGCCGTATGCAGCAGTTCCACCCCGAAAATCCTGGAATTAATCGGATAAAGGCGCTTGCCCGCAGTTATGTATTCTGGCCCTTCATGTACGAACAGCTAGCAAAAATAGCTAAACGCTGCCAAATATGCGCCAATGTCTCGAACTCTATTCATGGCCAAAATCTACTAAACCATGGTGCCGAAACCATGTCGAGTTTGCAGGACCGATGAACGACGGAAGTTTCCTTATTATAGTCGATTCATACAGCAAGTGGCCTGAAGTGTACCTCATAGATAGCGCAACCACCAATGCCACTGTATCAGAACTGCGCCAAATCTTTAGCGGCTTCAGCGGTCCTGAGACAAGCATAACCGACACTGGCACACAATTCACTTCGGCAACGCTTACGGAACTCTGCAAGCAATGCGCCGTCTAGCACATTCACTCGCCGCCGTTTCACCCACAGTCGAACGGCCATGCAGTAAGCTTTGTAGATACATTCAAGCGAGCTCTCTACAAATCAAAAGGGGAGGGACGTATAGAGTTGGTGGTTGACCGGTTCCTTTTCCTCTACCGATCAATACCGATTCCACAAGCGCCAGACGGGGTTTCGACAGCACAGGCTATGATGAACCGGAAGCCCCGCATGCCCTTCGGCGCCATCAGATCGCGCTGGGACTCCTCTGTTGGTAAAAGAAACCGCAGAATGGAACAGGATTTTAACCGGCGGTATGGAGCAAAGAAGCGATCTTTTCCGCTTGGACAGAAGATGCTTGCACGTGACTATCGGGAAGGTCACGCAAAATGAATACCAAGGATAATCCAAAGCAAGTGCAGGAACCTCACGTATGACGTGAACGTGGGCGCACAGATCTGGGCACGACCTGCGGACCAATTACGGCCATCATGGTGCCAACCTTAAAGAGCAAGGTCTACCGACCTCCCGTTCGCTTTACTGATGGGAAGCTGCAAATTGCCGAATGTCACAGTGGACGACTGCACACAGTCGAGTAAAAAATCCAGAACAAAGACATCGGAACCCAGCTCTCGGGCAATTCTGCCAAGGAGGTGGATGGACAGGCAGGAACTACCGTCCCGAGGACTGCAAGTTAATCTTAAGCTTCAGCTGTATACCTCGGACGATATTTCAGGTGGAGAGGTGTCCGGGAGAAAGTAAGTAATGCCTAGGAATCCCACTAGTTTAGCCGTCAGTCGATTAAAAATGGTTACCCCATCTATTTAGAACGTACCGTAATGTTCTAGTTTACGCACATGACTATAAATCTCCTGAGACCTCGGCAAAGATACGGGGAACTACTAAACTTTGTAGCTGACCTTCCAATTCTAGAAGTCGGAGGTCAGGAGGGGATCCATAAATACAGCCAGGCTCCGCTGTAGTTGTGCAGTGTTAATTGATCTCGATGACTATGTTATTTTGTCAAGGTCACTGGCGTTTTGCTTTTTCTTCATTTGAGCTGGAAGCTATGTGGAACAGTAACGTGTCGATTTCGGATTCGCTTCTAGTGAAAGGATTATAACGGACGCGCAGTCGGACCGCCTGTTAAACTTATAGTTGTTGCCTAGTTACCTGCGTGCAAAAGGCTGATTATGACATGGAGCATTTAAATCCGCAGAGAAGCTATCTCGACGATACCTCATTATCTTTGCAAGATGGCCAGCCGTTTGTGACGGTATTTTGTTAACACAGAAGTGGGCACCTTGACCCTGAATGTTTGCTAAAGACGTTAAGTTTTTCTAGTACGTTCCCATTCTCTCCCTCGCATTATTCCTAAGTTTTAAGTCATTGTGCTTGTACTGCAGTGAAGGGTCTGTCCAAACGACAGGTCTACTGTTGCTTTTGATAACTGATGATGATTGTGGAACCGATAAATAAGTCAGTTGACATCTAGCACGTCTGTTTAGCTGTTTGCGAGAGGCAGAATAAAACCAGAGTGGTGATGCACTTGTTTTATTTTTCCCAGAAAGTGGTATGCGAAGGAGAGAAAACACCTTAGTGGAACTTAAATTTCCCCAGCTGCCTGCGTATTGTCGGTTTCCAAAATTTCGCATGGCGATTTGACGGCCTTGACTATCCTTGCTTGAAAGTCCGAGCGCTATCGATTTGGACCCCGTCGGGAGGACCATTAGTTATACAATTGAGAGCGCATATGGACGACAGACAAGTGCGGTCGCTAGCACCGAGAGGCGAGTTGTGTATAATGACCGTTGCAAAGTCAACAGATTTAGTGAAATTAAGGCCTAAGAGGGACGATTTTTTTCCATCAAGTATCTAGTGGGCCGAGCAACGAATTAATACAGGGAAATATGCTAGGCTGGATCGAGAAGATCAGTAGCAAAACCTCTTGAAATAGCATCGAAGAAAATATTATGCCAGTCAACGTCGGGGACACTAAAGTCCCCCATCACTGAACGCCCATACGCCGAAGGTTCACGGATAAAATCCACGAGACCACTAGCAACGCTATCGGGGCTCCTATAGACCAGCAGAACTTTAAGTTGCACGGATGCAACACATAAAGACATAGCCGGTGCCCCAGCGGAACCGTCTGGTGAGTTGAACTTGTACGGCCTTAAGTGAGTGAGGGTGGAGTTGGCGTACATAGCAACGTCACCTTGCAACGATCGGAGGTGCGGTTACACCTCCGTATTTCGTAGTTTGATAAGCATGCTTCACTGTCCGTGACGTTGGTGGACAACCACGCTTCAGTTAATTTGAGAACGGCTGGACGGCTGTCGAACAAAAGTCGCCGAGTTCGCTCAGATTGTGTTGCAGGTTACGCATACTACCGAAGACCAGCTGTAGGGATTTAGCATCATCAGTCCGGGATCGTGTGCCACCCGCATGGGTTCTGGCAGGAAGGAAACGGACCGTCGGCTCACCACCCGAAAACCCAACAAGCGAAGACCATTTTCGGCTGCTTCGTGACGGGCTTTAATCTCTCGAAAGGGTACCCGCAATTTAAGCTTCCTGCAAAAAAGAAGACCTATGTGCACAATAACACTAGTGCGCTTAGGCTTAAGGGCGAAACGCAACAAGCGTGGGCGAGGTACAGACATATCAGCCGGCGAGTTACCGAGTCCGGTAATTTTTCGTACGGTCACACCGGATATGACTCGCCACTGAATAAAGTCACAGCTGAACATTTCACGCTGTCGCAGTCCTCACTTCTACATACAACCTGTGCGGCTGATTTTACTTTGAAGAATGCTTTGATGGAGCACAGAACGTTCTGATTCCTTAACGCTCATTGACTGCACCAAAACCTTGGTTGGGCACCTATGCTCATGGATTAGTACACGGCGAATTCACGCCCAACTTGTATCTTGACACAACAGTTATGACCGATTTTTATTCGCCCCGGCGCCATAATGTTTCGTGGCCGGACTATTACTTGACCAAACGCTCACTCGTTTGGACTACATCTTTTCTGTTATATCTTTCATTAAAACGAAATATTTTACCATTCCAAAGAAGCTATGCTTTTATGTATATTTAATAGCGCCTTCACAGGTGTGCCTCGTTTTACTGATAATATACCGTTTTTATTTATTTGCTTAGTTATTTATTTAACAACCTGGCGACAGGAGTTTAGTAAAACATATTTAAAACCCCTAAAGGTCATCTATTGTACGCTCTTCCGGAAGAACAGCGGTTGACGCAGTGGCATTAATGAAAATAAGTCTGAAGTCAGTATACAAGTCACCGCGCCGCGGAGTATTCACCGAAAGTTCCGTGGATGTCAACGGTTTTGGTATGGCGTCTGGGATCCATCAGGGTACAAATGCAAAATAACTGCTCCGATCCTGTGATATGATGCCTGCGCTGAGGGAAAGATCTTCTGCGTCGGGTCGTACCGAGTCAGCAACAAGTCCGAGGCTAGGATGGCTGGATTCGTTCAAAGCTACGGTGGTACTCTCGTGTACAGTTCCAGGCTTGGTCTTTGGTTAGAAGCTTGTACAGCGGGGCACGCAGACGATGCAGCTCAAGCAAAAATGTGCTGTAGTGACTGATGAGACCACCGAAGGAATGTAGTGATGGAACATATAATAATGAAGGCATCTTGCTGATGGTTTCGATGTTTGAGGGACTGGTCGGGGGTCATATTCTTCAGGGATACAACCGTGGTAGTTGATAGTCGGAAGGAAGACAGTACCTTTATCTTCACGAATCCGTAAACCATACCTTACGAAGCACCTATTCCAAGCCGTTCAATAATTCCTCCGCTGTTCGACCCATTAAGATGCTGTCATCAAGTTATGCGGCGTCTCCGGGAACTTCTATCAGCATGGTAGCTATCAGCTGTTGAAATATGGTTTGTGCTGTTGTTACTTCAAAAGGCAAGCCGTTGTACTTGTTCAGCCCACGGTGGGTGTTGGCGGACAATAGCTCTCTCGTGCCCGCGGCAACGTATACCTGAAGTTACACGTCAGACGTGTCCAGCTTGGCAAAGCACCCGCTGCGCTCGACGACCGCCAATACCGATTGATTTTACCAGAAGACATCTTCGCACAATTGAATGGTGGCAGGTGACTCGCCTCGCGTGCGGTCCTCCTTCGGCAACTATGAAGGCACCGCCAAGCTAGCCGCTATATGTGACAAAAGCGCACCAGCCGTCTAGCTCCGACATTTGCTAGGTGCATTGCTAGCCGCTTACGGAGTATTCTCTTTACCGTCCAGCGCCCAACAGTCTACTACGACTCACGTGCGCCCCGAAGCCAGAAGTCCTCGGAACCTACGACCGGAGGCATACTACAACGTGAATAGCAACCTCCTGTTCGGCCGGTGGCCGAGTGATCTGCGTTTCTGGTTTGCAACCATAAGGCCATGTGTTCGAATCCGCGCAGGGGCGCTCGTAACCGCGGTACACTCAGCCCACGAGCGACTGGTGGTGGTCGCGTAGCAGCGAAGTGCAGTTACGGCGTACAGCTAGCGATTTATTTTTATTTATTTTCAACCCCCTGAAGATCGGCCGAATCTAGGTGGAACAACTAACCTTGGTAGCCGACCTAATTCTAGAAGTCGAAGGTCCACCGCCTCTGCCCAATTCCAGACTGCCTGCGGCTAGCACGTTAATTTTAAACAAGAACGTTTCACTTTGTTATTTGTTTGTGTTTGAGCTCGTGCGGTATAGACTTAGCACAAGTTTCGGAATTGCAGAAACAGAGCAGATCTAACAGTTTGGCTGGTGACACAGCGCATTTCTTCGCCAAATGAGCTAGAGTAATTGAGGTTGAGGCTTCCTGTTCTACCTTTAACTCCTTCATGCGTCAAGCCTTTACAGGCTTTGCATTTTTGGCAGACGGTAATACGGCGCTTTTCTGCGCCAAAGGAACTGGGATGATTAAAGTCAGAATTCTGTGCTCCACCTTCAATACTTTCGTGAGCTTCGTGAGGGCCTTCCGGACTTTCTTAGACTTCTTCCTTTTGCTTATATTGGGCACAGAATCTGTACGTTCAACCTCAACTTGACCGAGGACCATTAAGACATCTGAGACCATGTTAGGGGAATTCTGTGTAGTTGGGACTCACGACACGACAGCGGTCACCGCAGTCGGATTCTCATCGACAGCAGGTGAGGTTGATTGCTTGGCTTCCTTTAATTAGCCGACTCCTACTTTTCTCATCCTTAACTCCACTTTACGATCAGGATGTGAGGAATGACTACGTCTGCTGGTTACCCAACCCGACGTAACACGATGTCTCCTAAGTGACCTCAAGGCGTGTAGGTCGACTACTACGGCATAGTAGACAAATGAACAACCAGCTATCGTTAATCGCGAGCAATGCGTACTGATCAGGGCTCCACTCGGTACACGTCTCAGGACACCAGCATTAACGTACATGGCACTACCTCGCCAGACTCTTCCTCCACGAGCTTTGAGAAGCCATTGCTGCCGTAAACAGCATTAAGTTCGCTGCTCAATACAGCCGAAGAAACATTAGCGTCAGTATTCAGTGAATCCGTGGCTTTTAATGACAGTGAGAAAAGGGAGGACCGATGAGCTGTTACCTGCAGGGTAATCAGCAGAAACAGTTACGGGTTAGAGTAAGATGCAAAGCGGATTACAATGCACAAAAGTACCGGCAAATTAGCCAGTGGCTGGACCGGAGTAAGATGAGCGAAGTTTGGTAAGCACCCGAGGACGGGTACGACGTAATCGGGGGAAACCGGTGACCCAAAATTATTTGGATTGAGCGAAATGTGACCAAAGTCAAATTTTTGTTTGACACCTGTAAACACTGTTAAGAAACTGTCCTTTGAAACTAAAACCTCAAAAAGTCGGGGTTGTGCTCTATAATGGTTGGTTATAACCGGCGATGTTGGATGCGTGGTGCTACACGGTAAAGCTAAGCAGTTTTAAGGATTGGCTTGTCCATTTTGCCTCTCATCAGCATTAATTTCCACCTGCTTACTTTAAATAGTGTGCGCATACTTATTAACACATGTTGCTTGCATAAATGCAGCTCAGCATGCAGTTTGCTGCGAGTTTTCAAGTTGCACATTTTGCATATGTTGGATATTTGAGTACTTAACGCACATTGGAAAAGATTGGAATATTGATAGCAGGAGTAAGATCACTTGACAGCTCCATCGATTCCAAGTCATCACAAGGTAAGTGCTTGCTGTTTGGAAACGTTACTCCTTCTGATATCATCACCTTTGAAGTAAGAGCAGCCAGACTCTCTCATGTGAGTTAAAGGTGTGTCTAGCGATAGTTTGAAAGTTTCCTCTGTCTGCGAGTCAATGATGTGTTTTGGCAGATTTTTCCAATCATTTAACACTATGGTAGATACGGCAGCTTGTGGACAGGCCAGCCATGACCTCGGCTTAAATGGTTTTTATTTGTGATCGCGTGTCGAGCTTCCCACACTTAGATAGAAGAACTACTGCAGTTCACTTCCAAGTTCTCCCCTTAAGATACGTCTGGTGTAGATAAATGAATAAATGAATACATAACTATTTTATTCTGGACAAAGCGAGGCACGCCACTTAAGCATGATCAGCATATTGCAATATTGTACACGATAACATGCTTAGCAGCACCGAGAGCGGGAGTAGTACAGATGGAGTCAGTAGTGTGGGCCCATATGGCCCAAAGATTGTACGAAGTCTATGTCCACAGAATGCGAGATGTGGAGATAAATATCAGATCACTAATGTGGGGTATGTTGATGAGGAATTAGTCCGATGAGATTATGTACACAGTGCGGATCAGGTGGGTGAAGCATGAAAAAAAGCTGCAAAGTATTTAAGATGAGTGGCATGTAACTGCTCAAACATGTAGGTGTGTTGGTACGAGAGCAGATGTTTGCACCGATTTTGTAACTGTGGTATCGGTCAACTTGCCAATGAGGGATTGGTGCGGGGAATTTATTGTGTGGCGAGTCACAGCTGCCACGTCGCAGTGTGGTTAAACAGACATTTGTGGCTTTTTGAAGGGAAAACGCTTGCCAGACGAAAACCCACCACGTCCTGGAACACTGCCGATTGGTGACATGATACTGAAAAGATTGCATCTGACACAGTACTTTCGCGGATTTTCGCAGTCACGTTTCGCTAATATGTTTTCCATGGTTGTGTGGTCTCCTTCGGGGTCGGCAGCAAGTGGTTGGAGCTGTTGAAGTCGGACGACTGAGGTGATTTGTATTGATTTGATTAGTTTCCCGGGTTCCTTTAGTTTGTCGGAATTGCGAAGTGCGGGTGATTGCTTTGTTCTGTGCTGATTCCGTGTCCAGGTGAGCGTCGCAGGTATGTCCTCAAAGGTGTTCCGTGCAGGTACTGTTATCATTTAGATAAAGGGAGAAAACAAAAACGGACCGGACAAACTGCCAAGGAAATTGAACAGGACTATGTTAACGTATAATATAAAATTTATGGTAACGTTGTGCAGGTTAAAAGCAATGGAATGATCGAATATGTCAAACATCATATCTGTGGTTTTGCTTGCAAGTACAAGGCCCGATAGTTGCTGCATGTGAGAGGCAAATGCTGTCCGGGGTGGCTTAACAAAGGCATAATTTGTCCTGCGTGGAAACCGAGAGTATCGGGTGTTGTTAACCGGTAAATGAATTGAGAGAATCAGAAGAACTTAGCAAGTCATTTAATATCCGCTTAAGGTATAGGTTAAGCCATTGGTTTACGGTGGTAGAGTTTCTCGTTCGAACATGTATGAGAGCCAGTGGAGTTACTACGCCAGGTTTGAAAACCATGAAAATAATAATCTAACACGTTCAGTAATCGGATGCTAGAGAAACATATGGGTGGTGAAGTGAGACGAAGTGCCAGTCGCGACAAGAACTGGGTTCATATACTGCAGCTGTAGCGAGAATAAGGTTGCAAAGCCAACATTAACGGGACCCAGAATAGCGGAGAAAGACAGGGACGTCTACCGTGCGGCAAACACGTCGAATAGACGGCAGGAAAGGGAGTCACTGGGAGTCGGGTTAATTATGAAGAAGAAACTGCCTGCTGACAGGCATTCAACGTTAAATGCAGGGGCGAGAAGGGCTTGAGTACTACGGTTGTAGCGATAAGATGGTTGTAGAACTAGCGCTGAAAGGGACCAGTAATATTAGTGGTGTAAGCAGCAGCCCAAAATGCTAGGTGTGTCACTTTATGGTAGACGTCCACGGTGGAACGCACTTTGTGCTTAAAACCTCACGTATGCGGCCGTGATGCCTGCCTGTAAACTTATCTCGTCCTACTTCTTCACTTATCACTTTGACCCTGGCCGTCTTGTCCACCTGTGGACCACCTACCTCTGATGCTCCACCTACTCATCTTCCACACTCTAGCTCCGCACTTTTGTGCGTAGGACCACAAGTAGCAGGCTATGTTTCCCACGATATCCCTATCTCAAATCTAACAGTTATTTCTATAATTGTTGCCCTATGAACCAAAACACCATTGAATATTCTCCTTTAATCCCGCTTCCATTTTCACATATCCTACTACTACTAGTAAGTGTTTAGCTTTGTCCTTTCTCTCCTCCTAGGCACCGCCTATCTACGATTCTTCAACGACTTAGTTTTCACACGGTAGCTCCGCACTTCTGTGCGTAATACCTCAAGTATCGGGCGATGTTGCCTACCTATAACCTTATCTCCCCCTACTTCTTACCACCCTTTTTCTCTGGCTCGTTTCGTCTTATGAACCACCAAGCTCCGATGATCCACCGACTTACCTTCTACACTGTAACGCTGCACATTTGTGCGTAGGACCTCAGGTACCAGGCTACGATGCCCAATTATATCGTCATGGCCAAGCAGACATTTTTCTCGCTTATAACTGTTACCGTAGCAACCATAACGACATTGATAATTCTCTTTTCATCTTGCTCCCAGTTTCCGTATATTCCTACAACTTTTCCTACATGTTTGGCTCTGGCTTTCCTCTCCTCCTAGGCACCACCTATCTACGGTGCTGCATCAACCTATCGTTTACAATGTAGCTCCGCACCTTTATACTTGGCACCGCATCTATATCTTCACACATTTACTGGAATATTTTACCGCTGTATCTCTTTTCCATCTCACCTTCAACTGCGGACTTAGTTTATATAAATCGACGCTCCCCTTTTCAACTGACAGCTGGACATGAATGTCCAGTACTCAATTAACTATGGTCTGGTTCTTGTAATACTACGTCCCGAAACATCCTTTTTGTCATCCCTGTCCGTTTGACCTACCTGTGACACCTTAGAGCTCTACCTTCGGGTGGCTCACTTAGTCTATTGGGGCACCGATGTTCCATTTTATTTCACGGTTAGCTCAACTGCTTTGCTGGCACTTTCACGGCTGCATTGCTGCAGCTTTTGATCTAATTACTCACCGCTCCAAGGAGATAGGCCTTTTGTCACAACTGTGCATTGCACCATTGTGCCTTTGATGCACTACTCCACATCTCATGACACCTAGTTTCTGAACACGGATTTTCTATTTTCAGCCGCAATATTAGAAGGCACACACCAACCGATGAAGCCATAGTTTATAGAAACATATATAAAAGGAGGTAAAATGTTTGGCAAGGCTCTAGGTCGCCAGCTCTGCACACTCCTTTCTTTACATTTGAAGTCCTTCCTTTCTGTGACCGTATCTTTCTTGTCCTCCTGTGAGATCTACAGAGAAGTTGCTGAATAAACTTGCCTGAACCGCAGTATATATAAACATGTCCCATAGACATATACGAACTGCTCATGCCACCACCTCGGGCATTCTGTCCCCTTGATATGCATCGTCTAGTGGCTTGGACGACTGCGTTAAAATCATTATCACTTCGGAACATCACCTCAAGAAAGCTTTCTGTCTGCAAGTGTTCAACTTACTTGCGAGGTCATGACGTTGTGTTCCGTCCACCACGCCAATGGATTATTTATTGTACCCGATCCTTCATATGCTTGGCGTCAGTATCCGCTGGATACGTTACCCACCTCGCCAGTGTGGTCTGCCATCATGTCCAGAGTTATCTATTATGTACGCTTTTTGACCCGCACCTTCCACTGGTTTGAACAATTGGGTTCAAATTATTATTACCTCCGGAACACCACCTAAATAGCTTCCTCCCCTCGTAAATGAGCAACATCCTTGCAAGGACATGGCTTTATGCTCCCTCCATCTCGCCAGTAGATAATTTCTCCTGAAAGCCTTTGGATCGGTATCCTTCATTGGCCTGGAAAAGTTGGATCAAATCCTTAGAACTTTCGGCGCATCTTAAAAAAGTTTCACCTCCCTGCAGGTGTTCAACTTACCTGCGATTTCATAGCGCTATGCTCTATCCATCTCGTCAGTGAATTACTTCTTCCTGCTACTTCACCCAACTAGTCAGTATGGTATGAAGATTTTATATCTTCTGAATGTATACTGTCTGTGGTCTATACTAATACGCTTGACCATACCTGATTCCATAGACCAACACAAGCTCCTCGAAATTCGGAATATCCTCTGCATGCATGCATCCCACTTAGCTGCACTGGTTACCTCCCGTGGACCTACCAGCGACACACATCTAGCCCGTGGGTTATCTGTTCAGACAAGGATACAGCTTATGATTTGAGTTCCATACTCACCTGAATAACGCAGCACCGCAATTTATGCAGCTTATCTCCGAACAGCACCGCTGTCCACAACCGTTCCTGATGAATCTTGACTAAGCCTTCCGCCGAGCCAGCGGAAGTTCGGGTGTCCCGAGGCTGTGCTTAGCTGCTTGGAAAATCGGTTCAACCAAAGCGTTATTATTTCAGTTATATACATTGTGGTCAACGGCAGTGTTCCAGGACGTGGTGGGCTTCCGCTTGGTAAGCGCTTTCCTCATAAAAAGCCGAAAATGTAAGTTTAAAACACTAAGACGTGGCGGATATGACATGCCACCGAACTAAAGTCACTGCTCACTGCTTCACACGAAGAATGGTCTCAATACCCCACATTGGCAAGCACGGGTTAATCAAGCACTATCGGACCCTTACGCCTATGGAACAACGAAGATTAATCTCCGGAACCGTTGGCACCCGCACCCAGCATTTCCATAACAGAAACACTTATTGATGGTACAGCGCTTCGGCGCCACCTTACTCTTTGACACCAATGAGCAAGCCCTTCATCCATGCATCATTCTTGTGCAAAAGTGTGTGCAATTTTCAAGCCATGTATTTCGCTAACACGTATTTCTGTTGCGTGGCATACACCAGCTATTAGCGTTTCTATGGCTCTGTCAATCACTTGCTAATGCTTATACTGGTGTGTCTCGTTTCGTCGAGAATATAGTTATTTATTTATGTCTTTAATAGATTGCTGGTTAGTGCGTTACTTGCAGCCTGATTAATTAATATACCGGAGCGCCATGCTTTATTTGGCTCCGCATAGACTGATAGGTGTACAGTGTTGAATACAAGAGAGAGAACAGACAACAATACTTGCGACAGCTTTAGCGAGAAAACGACAGTAATGCCGGCTCTGGAAATGACCAAGGGTACGGGGATAATACAGACAGCACTGCCAAGTGCTAAGTGTTTCACCCGAGGGCGGGGATGTTGCGCCAACGTTAGGGTTAACTAGGCCACTATTGAATAGTTACGATATTGACCAAAGCGGCGCCGAACACATATACAGCGGAGTGTGGTTAAACATAGGAGTAGCTGAGACCCGACAAAGTTCAACTGCTCAGAACCTAGTGCTGGAGGAATAAGAAAGATCGTTCTGATAGACAGGGATGTGCACACTACAAAGTACGGTGTACTCAAGAATTGGTGGTAGAATGAAGCCATATAGGGCATAGAATGGGCAAGGATGTGAAGGGGAGAAGCAGACGTTAATGTGAGCTAAAAACCTCTGAAAGTGGAGCCGAGAGGCAAAACTCAATCAGGGACCGGAAATTGCAATTTCGGTAAGGATGACCAAGCTTAAATACATCGAATCAGACGGAGACAAGTAGCACCAGGCTGTTGCTTTTACCAATGAGCACTTTGGTCCATGCCAGTCGATGCGCAAAAGAAGAGAGGCATTGGTTGGAGACTTATGGGCATTTGAAGCCTCAGAGACCGGACTGGTCCAAAAGGTTTAAGAATGAAGGGCATAGTAGCGATGGGAATCCAGCGAGGACTGGGATTTCGCGCTGGCGAGTGGTACCTAGACCATTATTGTACAGTTGCTATATGGACCAAAAGAGATGCCGAATGAGAAATGGCGACGTTATGGTGAGCTAGAAACCTTGCTAGTGGAGCCGAGAGGCAAGACTCCACCAGAGAACAGAAATTTCAATTTCAATAAAAGGGACCAAGCATACAGATAACGAATCTGATGGAGACAAGTGTCGTGAGGCTGTTGCTTTTTCCAGTTAGCTCTTCTGTGGCCGCGGCGATATTCCATGGAGATTGGGGTTCAGCGTCTTAAGTCGAGGAGTGTAAGGAAGATCCTGAAGCTCAGGTATAGATTTTGAACTGCGTCTCTGCACTTACTCAAGTCCAAGTTTAAGTGGGACGAAAGCCTTAGCTTGAGCAATCTGTTTGGGTACGACAGGAACCGCAATCCATGGATTATTTTGGTTCCCATTCTAAAGATACGCTCTGCCGCCATCCTATCACGATTCAGACAAGGAGGATAGGCGTGGACGCAAAACTCAAGGTGCGGTATAACAAAGGCCGTAAACAATTTAACAAACGTTTCTTCTGTTAGGATCCCAAATGATCTACCGATCATCCAAAGGGTTCGAAAACTCCTGCAAGACGCTTGCTTCCCGTTCTCGCTGGATATAAACTCCTGAGCTAAAGTGATCTCTAGGTCAGTTATCTGGGATACGGGAGGGGTTTTATTATCGGACCATTTACTCCTATGCGCAAAACTGAACACTTGCTACAGTTTATTGGCATGTGCCACAGAACAGACCAAGTAAGGAGTCCGCTAACAGCCTGTTGCAGAACTTGGGAGCCATCGGGGTTGCTCACGGTGGACCAAAACTTCAAGTCGTCGGCGAATAAAATGGTAGACAGTCCCCGGACCTCCGACAGTTCATTTACGTACATAGCATATAGCAGTTGACCAAGAGCTGATCCCAGCGGGACACCGCTCAGAAATGCCTGTCGGAAAGGAAAACTGGTGTTCACCAGAAAACACACTTCCCGCCCTTCGAGAAATGCGGATAGACATCAAAGCGCGTGCGCGGAAACTCCGTAGGAAAGGAGCTTAACGGAATGACGAATATGCGGGACAGAATCAAACGCTTTAGAGAATTCAATGAATAGCACATCCACTGATTGACCCCGGTCGACAGACACCGCCCAACTTTCCAGAGCAACTATCAAGTTGGTCTGTCAGGAGTACCTTTTGCGCAAACCATGTAAAGATGGGCTGAGAATGCCAAACATACTTAAATGGTTTTCGAGGGTACCTCTCACCAGCTTTCCTAGCAACTTAACCAGCACAGATGTTAGTTTGACAGGCCTGTAGTTTACTGGAAGCTACTTATTTCCCTTTTTAAAGAAGGGGCAAACTAGAAGCGCCTTGCAGGCGGTGGGTGAGGTGCAACTGGTAAGAGACTTCCCACAGTCAAACTACGGGCCCACAAATTGCATTTGACAGTTTACAGCACAATTTGAATGAAAGGCATCAACACCAGTGGGTTTTGTAGGGTTTAGTTCGCGCAGCAGTGAACACACCTCGGCCTCTGACCCGGTAATTTCGATAAACAAATAGTCTGCCGGAACTTTCTAATCTAAGCCCATAGTTGGTACAGGAAACCCGGAACTAAACGTGTTCGCATACTGCTCGCCAAGAAGGCAGAGGTTATTGTGGTCGGTGCGCGCAGTAACCCCACCAGCTCTGTGCAACGCCGGGATTAATGGATCCGCAAGGCATCGTCTTCTGACGTAAGCGATGACTAGCTCCGGATTGCTTGAAGCAGTGTTTACAAGCTCCAGTTCGTAACGAAGCCTGACATCGTTTAGGCGCTGCTTACACTTGTTCCGTTTCACTCGTTAACACCGCAAGGCATCATCTGACGGAGTCGAAAGGTAAGTTCGCCAACACCTGGTCCGCCTATTTAGGACTTGACGTGTGGTTAGACCAAACCATGGTGGCTTGGAGTTTGCTTTCCTTCCAAATGTAAACGTAAGGTAAGGAAGGGACAACTCAGAGAGGAATGCCTTGAATTTCGTCCATGTCTTCTGCATATCATCTGTGGCCAAAATGATGCACGGTGACAAGGCAGCTCTGGGTTGCATTGAATTATGATCAGCACGCCAGTTAGTTAGACATCTAACTACGCATTTCTTTTTGACTCTATTGACAGTGCACTCGAAGAAATTGCAGGCGTGACCACTAGCTACAAGCGGCTGACCGCAAAACGTTACTTACGAAGTTAACTGATTTTTCGAAAATAAGATCACGAATTGATGGCAAGTGTCCCAACCTAAACGTGGCTGTCTGTTCTACAAACAGACGTAGAGGTGTTTGGAGCATCAGCTCCATTAATTCTGCAGCCATGCTTGCAGTCGTCATCTTGAAGGAGAGTATGCGCCAAACTATCCTTGAAAAGTTAACTTCCCCCATCACCAAGCATCGATATGGAAAGTGCGCGCAAATAAAATTAACGTAACTTGTAGAAACACTATCAGGACTTCTATAAAGTAACACAATTTTATATTGCGAAGACAGGGGACACACCGAATGTGCTTCTACGGTCCTACCTATTGAGTAAAATTTAAATGTCTTGGAGATATTTAACTCGAGTTTAGGTAGAGTGAAACTTCACTACCACGACGGTAGCAGAGGTATTGCGTAGCCAGGTAGGAATATTGCACTATGAATTCTGCAGGCAGCCCAGATTACGTAAAAGCGAAGACATATAGGTGAGAGTTGTCCACAACAGGGCCAAGTTCGCACAACTTGCTACGCAGGCAACACATGTTACTGAGTACTACATTAAGGGTTTTGGTATGGTGAGCCATGGATCGTGCGTTATCAGAGTGAGCTATGGCATGACGGAAGTGGACCGCCGGCGCACCACCCGAAAATCCACCAACCACAGACCGCTTTCCTCCGCGGCGCGATGTGTCCTAAGAACTTGTATGTCTGCTTTAAGTTACACGCCGTCCGCTAGAGGATGGTACGGCTGTATGCCGATTCCGGCACCTTTGATTCTAAAAGCAAACCGCATAAGTGCTTGTCGCTTTTCTGGTGCTGAAAGGACCGCTCGAAGTAATCGAGGACTTGGGGGGACTACTGACCAGCGCGCATCCAAGGCTGGTTAGCTAACGCAGTCACTTGAGGGAATCCAGGAAGTAGGAGTCTAGAGTATTTTAAACCATTCGAGAGCATGTGACATCCTTTCGTTTGGAGATGCGGTAGAGATCTCAATGACATTTCTAAAGAGTTCGCTACTATCGGTGTACACGTCTCTTAGCCGTGGGGTATTTACACCGCGTGTTACAGAACCACTGGATGGGGACATGTACAACTTATCCCCTACCGATTTAGAACCATTGGTTGTACTAAACGGAACTTGCGGAGCTAGCGGAACGGCGATGGGACACTGTTCCGGTGCCTTTGTACACAGGGAACTTGCCATACACGCTGCAGCGTCATTCGTTTCTACCTTAGGTGTGGTTTCTGCCTTCTTAGTCTTCCTTCGCTTCCTTTTGACGGGCGTATGAGCCTGTAACTTTCGTGGAAGGTGCTGTGTTGAAGATATCGTCTGAGAGGTTGCTACTAACAGAAGACGTGCTCACAGGAGTCGGTAGGAGCGTGAAGCTACTCGAGCTCGAGGAGTCGGAGAAACTCTCGATATCCCGCATGCCAGTCACCCATACGATAATAAAGCCAGCTATGTTGTCCTTCACTTTCCGGTCCAGGTCAGGAACTAAAAAAGGCAGGTGTTCCATGCGTTCTACTCTAGAAACAAGTATCGAATACATCGCAACCGAAAGAGAACACCTCGAGTTCTGTGTTTGCAACAAGTGGGGCAACTGAAAACCACACCCTCGCTATTCGCCGTCACATAGTACTGCTCTGCACTCAAACCAGTGCACTTTTTTATGAAACCAGCAACAGCGGATGTCACACCGTATTCCACCAGTGGAGTTGGTCACTGCTTCCAAGCACCTTAGTTTTGCCACATCGTGTCTCCGAGTCAGATAGTTTTGGACTAGGAGCCGAGTTAGGATGGACTCATTTAGCCATCATAAAATGGAAATGAAGGCAAGAGGGCAAGGAAAAGTAAAATGCGAACAGTTTTGAAGAGGCCCACTACGTAAAAAAGCAGGGACTCAATCGGATCTTACCAGGTGTGATTCTTTCGAACGGATTTAGACGCACAAAACAGTTTGGAATCCACACCGTAAGTCTCTGGCTAATGGTGTCGTAGAACCCGCCGTACTCCGGGGGGACAGCGGCGGCACAACGTGTGTAAGTTCTCTAGCAGCAACAAAAGAGCAGAGAATCCAAAAGTGAATGCGTAGGACCGGGACCCAAAATTATCAACAACCTGTGAGCTCTTTCAGATCAGTTAAAGACCAAATCAATGAACTGAAGTTCATGAGCCAAAGTAGCTGGCGTGTCCTGAAGTCAAAAAACGTATCTCACAGATTCCGGCAGCGTTCATTACTGAAAATCGCTTTCAGGAAAAGAAGCTTGCGCGTCGTGGAACGACAATCAGCGAGAAACCGGCAGATGGTGGATTTCAATTATGTTATAATGATAAAGAGTGACAGTAACATATTCAATTCAGTGCTTTCCACACATTGCTATCGCACCAAGCTTTTATGAAGAAAATCTCAAAGATTACGAAAAATCGTAAGAGCAGAAATGCACATGAAGAATTCCGGAGTGCTGGAAGTTTCAAGATCCCTTGAATCAGATTCAAGTGGGACAGAAACGATAGGAAAGTCCCTTGAGTGTTCCTTCTTGAGCAGATCGTTGAGCCAAAAGACGATAAAGTGCTTGGTGTTGATGGAGCTAAAACGAAACGCTTGAAACTTCCCCTGGTCAAGCAATTATGGCTTACGTTCCCTACACTAGCAGTCCCCGACGTGTAGATCCACTGAATTAAAGAAGCCATAGAAAGAAAATGGAAGATAAAAAGGAAGGAAAGTCATTTAAAGGAAGTAAAATGCTAAAGGGTGAGGAGAATGACAGACTATGAACTCAAACTTGAAAGATGGATATGGTCAAGAGGATGGAAATGTATCGTGTTGCCACCCAACAGTATCCTGTAAACGCTGGATACCCTTAACCGTAGGTTCACTGACTACACCTTCTGGAAGCGAGTTCCAGCGCTCGATAACTCTAAGCGATAACCGAGTTTCCGCCGTGATCCGGTCAGAGCGCGGCTTGTGTATATTCATGGGACGATTACGAAGACGAGGCAACCTAGCCGGGCTAGTTAGGCAGCTGAAGTGCGGCCCAACGTTCCCTGTTAAAATGCGGTGAGTAAAGATTTGGTCCTCACGGAACCTTCGGTAGTGCACTGAATACATACCCCTTTGATGGCGAGCACAATGAACAAAAACAAACACTGAGTCACATTTACCTACTCACACAACATAGCCCCCTCCAAATACACAGTTAAAAATACTTTTACATTTTAACACACGCATAACTTCCTATGCTATTGTCAAAATGTACTAATTGGTGCAACTACCGATCATACCTGTCTGTATTGCCATGATCACGCCCTTGACAGTGTGCCTCGCAATGACGAGAATTAACTATTTATTTATTTATTTAAACTAAGTAGACGTTCGGGGTACGATTATCCTCATGAACTCTTGACCAATCTTTACCTACTCTCAAAGCCCACTTGAGCTCCATTTTGTCCCGAACAAGGCAGGGCGGGCAAGCCTGGGCGCATTATTTCAGATGGGACGGAAGAAAGCTGAGAACAGCATCACAAATGTGTAGGCAGTTAAGACCCCGAGAGAACGGCGTACTAATCACGAAAATCTGAAACCCCTATTTGCCGCTTTCTTCCAGTTGTCACCATAATGAAAGACAAGGAGTGGACGACACCTAGGTCAACCTGGATGGAGACAAGAGGAGTTCGACCCCACCGAGCAGTATCTCGGTGGAAAAGTCGCACCTATAAGGAGGACGGAACACTTAGCCTGATTAATGAGCAGTAGTTACAAGGTAGACCAGTCTCAGAGCCTTCCCAGTTCATGTTGTTCGGTGTCAGATCCTCCAGGGGCATTTACAACATTCCATAGCGCAGCCAAACTGAGTTCATACTGATGCCGGGTTTGACCTTCTCTGAGATACAGTCATTTCTGCTCAATTTGTACTCTGAATAGTCAAGCGCGCAACCCGGTCTGCGGGCGTCAAGGTAATAACTGGTAATTGGTCGGTCGGTTTTGCTTCCTGTTAACATTACCCTCATATTCGTCCCCAACACTCTTCCCTCACTCTTCCGTTTCTTTAGCTGCTTCCTTTACATCGGCCTCTTACTGGGCGGGTCGAACGTACAACCGTCTACGTGGTATTTCTTTTGCATTACAACTTGCCGCACTACACGGAAGAGCTCAGAACGCTGGACTGAAAGAATACAAGATATTTGGCGACCTTGCCAGTTCACGACAGCAGTCCACCGAGCTAGATTGTAGCCCTTGAGGCAATAGTTAACTTTCTACTATCTTGCTGCTTGTCGTTGAATCTCCTGAGCCTACTATACCGCGCTCAATGCCTCTTGCAGGTACATAAATTGGTCCCGGTATGGGACATTATGGCCGCTGAGGACAGCCCCTGCTAAGAGGGGGAAATAATGTAGCCGGTCCGCGGGCGTCACGGTAACACGTTAACTGGTAAGAGGTCGGTCGGTTTTGCTTTCTTTGGTCATTACCCTCATATTCCTCTCTGGCACTCTTCCTTCCCTCTTCTGTGCTTCCCTATCTGCTTCCTTTACATCAGCCTCTTATTAGGCCGCTGGACCGTACAGCCGTCTACGAGGTATTTATTTTGCATTGCAGCTTGCGGCACTACACGGAAGAGCTCAGAACGTCGGACCGAAGGAATATTACACAACTACCGCGGACCGTGGCTGTATTTATGGGTCTCTTACTGACTTCCGACTTCTAGAATTGGAAGGTCACCTACCAAGATTAGTGGTTCCCCATATCTTTTAGCAAGGTGTCAGGTGACTTTTAGTCATGTGCACTAACTAGAACGGAACGTTCGAAATCCACGCGTTAATGGTTTGTAATCGATTATTGGCTAAACCGGTGGTTTTCCTAGGCATTTCTTACTTTCTCCCGGGCAGGGACCACAACAGAAGCGCCACTGGTGTCGATTGCGTACCATGTCCTGTAAAGTCTCGAGCCGAGCACAAGGCAAGTCACGTGGACTCCAGCCTGGAAGGCCAGACGGGCCGACGACACCGAGTTTGATCGTCGGTGACTTCATTTCCCGCTGTCAAGTCAACTTCTGTCCACCTCGAGTCTTGCGCCACCCTACACGTGGTAGACTGAACAAGGCCCTCCTAGGTAAGCGGTGACCAGGCATACGTAGCACGTGCCTGAGTCAACTCAACCTAGTCAGTGCTATCTGTTGTTCTAGGGAGTTAGCATGATTATCACTACCTAGTACTCGCCTACGCACATCATCGTTGCGGACACGCTGGTGCCATCCGACACCAGCAATACTTCGCAGACAACGATGATCAACGACTTGAAGGCGCTTCAGATGATCAGACCGAAGGGGCCAACTCTCACTACCATAGACTAAGATGGCCATCACCGTAGCTTTTACAAACGGTTTTCAGACAGAGGCAAATTCCATAGTTCGGGCAGGGTGAGGGTTTATGGCAGACTGTCGCCACTCTTCAGTATCACCAGCGGTGTGAGACAAGATTGCTCGCTGTTACCTCTCCTCTTCAATTTCGACATTTATAAAGTTATGAAAACAGCGCTTGCGGATCTACTTACTAGTGAGCGACTTCTTGAATTGGAGTAGGCGGACGATATTGTCGTAATCTATGACAACTCCCAAACATGTCAAACAGCACTGGACTCATTAGCACTGGCTGCCACTCATGTTAAGCTTTGCTTTGCTCCATCGGAATGCAAAGTACTACTCCATGGTTGGCAGGGACGCACCCCTGCGCTAACGCTTTGTCGTGATGAGCTAGAAGTCGTTCAGGAAGCAGCTATATTAGCCCCGTGGGATGGGAGATGAGGTTACGAACCGTATAGCAAAAGTTCGAGATGTCTTTGCCAATCTCCACCACCTGTGGTGCAGACGCGACCTTAATCTTGCTCTGAAGGGCAGAGTTTATAACGCAGCCGTCCGTTCAACCCACCTATACAGTTGTGAAACCTGGCGCAACAGGTCGACAGACATAAAGAGGCACATCATATTCGACCACCGCTGCCTTCGCAGCTTAGCTCATGTCCGGTGGGAGCACCACGTGAGCAATGAGCGTGTTCGACGTCGCGTATTTGGCGCAGGAAGAGCGAGTGAACCGCTCAGCACCATTATTTCACGCATCAAGCTCCGATGGCTAGGCCATGTGTTGCGCATGCCAGCCACACCGACTCCCGCGACGTGCATTGTTTGCGCGCCGGGGGTGCGCATGGAAGATGAGGACAGGAGGCCAAGTGATGAGTTGGTCGAGAGAGATGAAACTACGAAGTTGGCATCGGTTGGTGCATCCCGACTGCCTGGCTGGGGTCCTAAGGACGATGAACATGTTTGGTTGGACACACTTGCTGATATGGCTAGGAACCAGCCCCAATGGCGTCTGTGTTGTGAGTTCCTTTGTCCATCCCCTCCTACTTAGCCTCGCCATCCAATCACGATCTCATTTGCTAGGCATAATATAACTATTTTAACGGCACGTTAGCCGGGCAGTTAGCTCTCCGGAACGACGTTCATCCGTTAGTGAGGCCTCAGCTGGCGTCCTACTGTTGCATTTATTTTCTTGTCTTTAGTATTGCGGCATAATAGCTGAGGTGATTTTTACCGGCAGCTAACGTGTATAATGATGAAGAGGATGATGACGACGATGATGATCTACGCCGATGAAACCAAGTTGCGGTCTGACCTCGACGCCGCTGATCGACTACAGGTGACCCATGATCTGCTGCATAACTGGTCCATCAAGTGGAGCCTCCAATTAAACTACGACAAATGCAGCGCCCTAGGGATCGGGGCTTCGGATACACATGGAAATTACCACATATATGGGTTCGCATTCTAACCCGCCGTTCAGGAGAAAGGAGAGGGAATCTGGACCAGCGGCGCGAAAACGATTGAGGGCTATGATCGCTTTTTGAACCTCGACCTCCGAAGGAGGCTCCCAACTAACTGTCCACCGATCGTCCTTCATCACCTGCGTAGGAAGAGGTCCTGGAGCAGCTGAACTGGTCTTGAAACTGTTCCGCCCAATGAGCCATCCTGTTCTGCTTATTTGGCATCAGTGCACCCGTGCTTCTTCGTCATGCACCTACAAGCGTTATCGCAAGACTCGAAATGCCTGCAGACAGCACCTGCGAGGTGCTCGTCTACAGTATGAAGTTGAACTTGCTCGTACAACCTCATGTAATCCAAAACGCTTTTTCACTTATGTCACAAGACGAAGCAACATAAACTCGTCCTTCCCTATGTTTGGCTCTGTTGCTGTAACAGTTTTCGACAAATCTTGTTTAATCAGTGAACTGTATTAACGTGTGTATGTTCGAGATTCTGTGTGACAACTATCTATGTTGCTGTTCGCTGACGACTATGCGTTCTTTGCACCCAGCGCGAATGAGCTGCAGTACATGACGAGACTGGACCTTAACGCGGTGCGACGGTTTGCTTACCTCATTGACCCATTGAGCTATACTGGGTGATGCCTCTGGGCAACATGAGAGCTAGTCCTACCAGGTTGGTCAATGGTGAGAGGTCAGACAAACTCAGTCTCCTGCTCCTCCAGGTTGGGGGTTTGAAATGGGATGGCGTCCATTTCTGTACATTTAAATCATTGCCACCTCCCCGCTGCCTTGCGGACAGGCTTTTGAGCCAAAGGCTTTGGATGAGGACCCTAATCGTCCTCCTATCTAGGTCTGGGCGCACTGGCAGTATCTCAGACCACATACAACCATGACCATTTCTTCAAACATAAACTTCATGCTGCATCGACCGTCGTGCAGATTATCAAGGGTCGCCTTATCTGCTGCATACAGCAGGGCGGATAAGCGAAAACATGCTACTGCTGGCGCCTCCCTTCTTTTCCACCTATTTCTTTTACTCCCATCCCGACCCTCATTGCTAACCTTCCTTCTATAATTCTCAGCTTACTTGACAGCAACCGAAGTGCCACTGGAGTAGGACCATCTGCAGCCACCATCCCACAGCACCTATCGGACGCCTATCGGCAAAAATCCCTTATATGGCCACGCTATCCCGTTTCCATGGCGACATTCAACATTCGCACTCTAAGATAAACGAGTCAACAGGCTGCATTCGCACGCACCTTAGACACACTGGGTATTGATGTGTGTTGTGTCCGAAACCAGGATCAATGACCCTGACGGGGTTATTGAATTAACTGCACCCGTCTTATCCTCTCGTTATTGGTTACACGCATCCGCAGACGCCGATGCGGCACTCACGGAGCAAGCTGGTGTAGGTATCATCCTAAGCTCCAAGGCTGAGCCACCGGTGGTTGATTGGATTCCGGTGAACATCCGTTTATGTGTAGCCCGTTTGATGACATCAGCTAAGGTGGATTCACGAAGTTGTTTGTGATTTCCGTTTATACTCCCACCGACTGCAGTTCTAATGCCGTCAAGGACACATTCTACCACGAACCGAACGCGCTACTACGCAGTGCTACTAGTTCAGATATTATAGTACTTGCAGGGGATATGAACGCACAAGTAGGGCGTCTGAGCTCTTCAGAAGCTCAGCTGGGTGGTAAGTATGGGCTCAACTCCGAACGGACTGACAACGGTGAGCGTCTGTTGCACCTGTGTACGGAGCATCAGTTGTTGCTTACTAGCACTGCTTTTAGACACATTGGGCGCCGAAGTGCTACTTGGTGTCTTCCTGTAGCTCGCAAGCGATGAACCCAAATTGACCACATAGCCATAAATTACAGATGGCGTGGTTTCATTCTGGATTGCCGGTCGTACGGGAGCACCTATGTCGACTCTGATCATGCCTTGGTACGCTGTCGTTTCTCCATGAACTTTGCCGGGAGGCGCACCAAGCATCTCCTCTGATTGGCAACTGAGGAATTGTCTCAGCCCTCGGTCAGACAAGCCGATCAAGACGCAGTGCGTACCGGACTTTCACTGTCTTGTACTAATGACACTGAGCTTCAGTGGAATGGGATCTCGGCCGCCATACACGATGCAGGAGCATCTGCTTGTGGCACTATCAATGGTCACCGCACCAGTCACTGGATATCTGAGAGGTCGGTGAACCTGTTGGAATCGAGAAGGCACCTCCCGACTGGCGTGAACTAAACCAGAGCCTACGTGCTGACAAGAAAGCCTGGTGGACCAGTAGGACTCAAGAAATGGAGGAGGCTGGCGCAGTAGGCAATTACCGCAAGCTCTTCCAGCTAATCCGCACCACTGGTCTCAGAAAACCAGGCGATAGTGAGACAATCAGAGACAGCGCGGGCGCGCTGGTACACGATAAGGAGCGACGTATGGCTCGTTGGGCGGAACACTTTCAAGATCAGTTCAACTGACACCCTGCTCAAGGACCTCTTCCTACTCAGGTGATGCAGGACGAGCTATGGACGGTTAGTTTAGAGCCTCCGTCGAAGGTCGAGGTCCAAAAAGCGATCATAGCTCACAATCATTTTCGTGCCGCTGGCCCGGATCCCCTCCCACATGCACTATTTAAGGATGGAGGTGAGATGCTCTGTAAAACACTGACCTCCCTATTCGAACGTATCTGGAAGGAAGTGTCCCGGGTAATTGGAGCCAATCGATTGTAGTGGCAATATACAAGAAGGACAGTCGCACAGACTGTTCTAACCACAGTGTTATTAGCCTAACGCCAGTTGTGACAAAATTATTGGCCTCGATTGTCGTTCGTCGTCTCACTGCGGAACGGGTATCTCGGATTAGGGAAGAGCAGGCCGGTTTCCGCCCAGGATGCGGCTGTATTGAGCATATATCCACTCTGCGGCAGGACCTAAAGCAGCGCCACGTATACCGCAAACCGACAATAGCTGTGTTCCTCGATTTCAGTCGACCGATCGATTCTGTTCGAAATACCTGCGCGGAAAGGTGTTCCGACGAAATCTGTGATCATCGTACGTGCTCCATACTCGAAGACTACAGGCCGCGTAAGGGTCTATGGTGACCACAAGTGCCGTTAGTCAGTGTTTTCCGATTTCCCCGTTTTTCTTCCATTTCGTCATGGACTCCGTCATGGAATGTCCCCTCAGGGAATTACGCCATGTAGACGTAGATGTCTTGACTAGTGAAAGATCAATTGATCTTGATAATGCGGACGATATCGTCTCGCTTTTTGTTCATATTGCAGCAGCCCACTCAACTCTGAATAGCCTGTCTTGAGTGGTCCCATTATTTGGTATGCGCTTCGCACCTTCAAAGTGCAAGGTGTTACTACAGGACCACCAGCCACTTGATGACCCCTTAAACCTTGCTAACAAGGAACTCGAGGTAGTTGATCACTTCACTTACCTTGGTATCTGCGTCAGCAAGAATGGGCACATAGAAACTAAAGACAGTTCGTGTAGTGTAAAAGCCAGAATTGTCTTCTTGAATCTGCGACATCTTTGGCGACAGAATGGAATTTCCCTCTGTCTGAAAACCGTTTGTAAAAGCTACGGTGATGGCCATCTTAGTCATGGTAGTGAGAGTTGGCCCCTTCGGTCTGATCATCTGAAGCGCCTTCAAGTCGTTGATCATCGTTGTCTGCGAAGTATTGCTGGTGTCGGATGGCACCAGCGTGTCCGCAACGATGATGTGCATAGGCGAGTACTAGGTAGTGATAATCATGCTAACTCCCTAGAACAACAGATAGCACTGACTAGGTTGCGTTGACTCAGGCACGTGCTACGTATGCCTGGTCACCGCTTACCTAGGAGGGCCTTGTTCAGTCTACCACGTGTAGGGTGGCGCAAAGCTCGAGGTGGACAGAAGTTGACTTGGCAGCGGGAAATGAAGTCACCGAGGATCAAACTCGGTGCCGTTGGTCCGTCTGGCCTTCCAGGCTGGAGTCCACGTGACTTGCCTTGTGCTTGACTCGAGACTTCACAGAACATGGATCACAACCGACACCAGTGGGGCCTTTGTTGTGGTCTCCTTATCGGACTGCTTGTTTTACGGGTGTTTGTTTGCTGGGTGATCTGCGGGGTAATGGCTGATTTTGACGCGTGGCGGTGAAAACCGCAAATAAGCTGTCTTTCCGAGGCCTCCTTTTCTTTGCACGATAGCCATATGTTTGTGACGGTATGTTGTTTACTCAAGGTGCAAACGCCTTGACTCTGAATTTTTGCTAAGGGCATTAAGGTTTTTATGTAAGTCCTTCTCTCCCTCTCATTATTCTTTATTCCTTTCATCATTATTGTACTTCAGCGTAGCATCAATTCAGATGGCTTTTGTACTCCCGTTGTTAATGGAATCCGGTAAAAACTCCGTGGCTGCCTCTTGTACTAAGTTCATATTTTCGCGGACGGTTGTGCTTCTCTATAAACCCTCGAGGATAGCCGTTTGATATGGGTGTTGCTATTGTTTGTTCCAACTCATCGTTTATACAGTTGTAGTGGATTAAAAATTAGTCCTAAGCTACCGCCTTGGAAGGAAGGATTTAGTGCCCCGTAAGAAATAGAAATACGCTGACCTTCATGTGTGGTTGGATTTCAGGCGAGTCCCCCTCCTCTCCCTCTTATTATTCTTTATTTCATAAGTCATCATGGTTGTATGGTAGCGAAGCATCAGTTCAAATGGTTCATGTACTGCTGTTGTTGTTGCCTGGGATGTTTGAGCTTCGACGAACCGACACTGTGCAATATCATTCTTCGGCTATTACGTCAGGGAGTGTGAAACATCTGTGGTTAGTCCGTCCAACCACACCTGAAGGTCAAGGTATTCCTATCTGTTACCTGGCATTGATTCCTTCCTTCAGGTGCGGTAGTTTAGGAATAGTTTTCACTCCACTACATAATTGGTGGTCCGTTTTTTTTACCCACTGGAACTTTTGGTTAACCTGTGAAATGTCGTTTAGTACCACCCCACAATGAGTCTTCTGAAAATTTTGTTGGTTTTTCCTTACCCATTATGGACGTAAACAATGCCCATGTCTGATTTTTACAGTTAGAAACTCTTCTGCGTTGCCGTAGGGTTACTTCACAAAGTTCTACATTTTCCTACATCGCTGCACATCTTCCCACACAGCCGCCAATGTGGTAGACCTGCTCGACGCTGTTCCTACCGAATCCCCCGATGATAAGCTTAAAGCTGCTGTTTTGAAACCTCTCAGCTTCCGATGAGGCCACACTTCATCAACTTCTTTCCGGAGCTAAACAGCGTGATCGTTCACCTCCGCAGCTTCTCCGTTACATGCGCTCTTTGGCAGATTTCTTTAAAGTTGACAACAGCGTCTTACGTCGGTTATGGCTCAAACGTCTTCGATCCAACGCTACGGCGATTCTTGCTGTATCCGCCGACGATTTGTCGCTTGACAAACTAGCAGAAACAGCTGACAAAGTTCATGAGTGTTTATTTCAGCGTGTGACACAGGAGGTTGGATCTACTTCGCCAGTGACCCTTGAATCCAGTGCCATCTCCCTAGGAAGTCGAAGTGGCGTGCCAAAAACTAACTCTACAGGGTAACAGCTTAAATCTTAACAATGTTACGTATGTCAAGCGGGATTATTTGCAAACGCTCCGACCATTGCCTGTTCGACTGAGAATCGGTGATCGAAGCTTTCAGTTGGCGATGGAAGCGTTCGACCAAACCATTGGCTGTAAGATGGCAATCGGTTGTGCGTAAGTGAGAAGAACCGAGCAAACGACTCTGATTACGTAACAATGAAGAAGTAAATTGCGGATCTGTCTGTCGTGATAGTAGCAGGTATACCAAAGAAAGAACACGTTTCCATGAGGGTTCGCGCTACTGTTCCCGAGGAAACCTCCCTTAATGGCACTGCGTACAGCCAACGCGTAAATCTATCAACACAGAAAGTACTAAAACCCTTACAAGGAGACAAAAGACCATCGATATCTAAAAGTACATCATTGAAAAGAGCATCCGGTAGCGAAAAGGTGCCGGAGACAGGGATTGTATGGCGATGGACTTTGCTGGTCTGACACGTACTACAGTGCATTGCTCACTGCTGGATGTCAGAGCGCATATTGTGCCAAACAAAGCGATCTGTAATCAACTTGATAGTAGTCCGAATGCTTGGACGCGAGAGCCCGTGCGGATGATCGAAAAGGACTCGGTGGGATCGCTGGGGAACGTAGGATCGGGGCTTACTCGTAGACATGTCACAATGAATGGAGTCCGAGTTAAGGAACAGCAGAAGAGTAAGTTTGATCGAAGGGTTTGATTTCATTTGCATAAACTCAGGATCTCCCTCCTGATGAACAGCGATCTCCTCCAGATCAATTACCGGACGCGAAAGTTCGTGCGGAACATTGCGTCCGCTTCCACGTTATTAGTTGCGTCTATATGACGGATGTCAGTTGTAACCTGCGATATGTAACCAACGTGTCGGGTGCCACAAGGAAAAACCGGTCTGAAGAACCGCGTAAGGCAAAAACGAGTGGCTTGTGATCGGTAAGGATGGTAAATGAACGACCTTCGACGTGTGGAAGGTGTTTAATGTCGAGGTAGATGGCCAGAGGTTCTCTTTCGAAGGTACTATACCTGGTTTGTGCAGATTGTAATTTACGGGAGAAAAAAGATAGTGGATGAGTTGTTGTAAAATGGCTCCAACTGCGGTCTGTGAAGCATCGGTTTTAAGAATGGTGTGTTAACACCAGTCCGTAAGTGGCTCAACGCAGTGACGTTGGACAAAGCATGTTTAATCTTGTCGAAAGCGTCTAATGCTTCGTTCGTGGGTTTGAGTTTCCGAATCTTTCCTTTAAGCAAGTCAGTTAAAGGTTGAAGCAGTTTAGAGCAATCAGGTATAAAGCGGCCGTAATAATTAACCATACCGAGAAACGGCGCAGGCTTTTGTAAGACTGCGACATCGGATACTCTGTGATTGCCTGTTTTCTCCAGGAGTAGGCTGATGCCGTTACGATCGATTCGATGACCGAGAAAATCCCCAGTGCACTGTCTAAAGATACTTTTGTCCACTTTAATCATAACGGCATATTAATCGAAACGCTTAAAGACTTGGCGAAGATGAAATCAATGTTCTTCGTGGTTAGAGCTGGCCACGAGAATGTTCTCGATATAAGAAAAAACAAAATCTAGTCCCCGGAATACTTGGTCGCTGAACCGTTGAAAGGTTTGTACGGCGTTTCGTAGCCAAAAGGCATACAAACAAACTCGAACAGACCGAATGTTGTGGTTATGGTCGTCTTGGGGATGTCATCAGGGACGATAGGGATTTGGTAATATGCCCGGACTGGGTCAATCCTAGAGAAGATTATTTATCGTCTAGGCCGATTGAATTATCGTGAATATGTGGTAACGGCTGCCTGTCTGGGATTGTGACATTATTAAGTTGGCGGTAATCACCACAAGTTCGCCAATCTCCACAATACTTTTTGGGAACCGTGTGCAAATGTGAAGACCATGGATTATTAGAAGGTCGGACAATATCAAGAAGCATGTGTTCCAACTCGGCTGTGGCGTTAGCAAGTTTATCGGGTGGTAGTCTGCGAGGTCGAGACGTGACCCGTGGTCCACGAGTAACGATGTACACGACCTCGTGTTTAGGTTCGGGACAATTATTGGACGGCAGTTACAACGCGGGGAACTGTTGTAGTAGCTCCATGAGCACAGTGTTAGTGGGTAGAGTCATGCGAAGTCCGATCGTGCTGATCGGATTGGCTCTGCCCGGAGTAGCAAGGGCGGTGATACTATCACAAAGTTCCCTGTTGCGTAAATTGACAGTAAGACCAAATTTGGTGAGGAAGTCGACACTGCGATCAAGAAGACGAAAGAAGATGTCCGTCGGAAGCCAAGATCGAGAGTCAGCAATTTCTGAACGTAGGTCTAGACTTTTGTGTCATTAGCCGTCTGGAGAGTAGGTCCTGTGGGAAGGAGGTAGGGTTTCTTCATTCCACGAAGCAGAACGCTGACCTCGGCTCAAGCGTCAACCAAAAATGAAGGTTGGTTGTGGAATCACGGACACGAAGCAGGCGAATAGAAAACCTGCCAGCCGAGCTCGTCGCCATTACTGGCTGGCTGGTCCATTTCCCTGTAGAGCCTTGAGGAAGGCTTTCGGGTGCATGCAACCAGGACGACAATTTTTAGCTGCTTCACCAAAACGTCGGCGATAATAGCAAATATGCTGTGTAGTGTTCCTAGCGTGCCTATTGGTGCTTCTCGAAGTGGATCTAAAACATCCATGGCGGGGGTGGCGAAATAGCATATGGTCAGTCTCTGACAAATCGATCCAATGAAATCTGTTGACGTCGTAGTCTCAGGTAGTGTGCCGACAGCGTGACAGACTGGGCGCTGAAATAAACACTCATGAACTTTGTCAGCCGTTTCTGCTACTTTGTCAAGCGACAAATCGTCGGCGGATACAGCAAGAATCGCCGTAGTGTTGGATCGAAGACGTTTGAGCCATAACCGACGTAAGACGCTGTTGTCAACTTTAAAGAAATCTGCCAAAGAGCGCATGTAACGGAGAAGCTGCGGAGGTGAACGATCACGCTGTTTAGCTCCGGAAAGAAGTTGATGAAGTGTGGCCTCATCGGAAGCTGAGAGGTTTCAAAACAGCAGCTTTAAGCTTATCATCGGGGGATTCGGTAGGAACAGCGTCGAGCAGGTCTACCACATTGGCGGCTGTGTGGGAAGATGTGCAGCGATGTAGGAAAATGTAGAACTTTGTGAAGTAACCCTACGGCAACGCAGAAGAGCTTCTAACTGTAAAAATCAGACATGGACATTGTTTACGTCAACAATTGGTAAGGAACAACCAGCAAAATTTTCAGAAGACTCAGTGTGAGGAGTGGTACTAAACGACATTTCGCAGTTTAACACAAACTTCCAGTAGGTAAAAAAAAACGGATCACCAATTATGTAGTGGAGTGAAAACTATTCCTAAACTACCGCACCTGAAGGAAGGAATCAATGCCAGGTAACAGATAGGAATACCTTGACCTTCAGGTGTGGTTGGACGGACTAACCACAGATGTTTCACACTCCCTGACGTAATAGCCGAAGAATGATATTGCACAGTGTCGGTTCGTCGAAGCTCAAACATCCCAGGCAACAACAACAGCAGTACATGAACCATTTGAACTGATGCTTCGCTGCCATACAACCATGATGACTTATGAAATAAAGAATAATAAGAGGGAGAGGAGGGGGACTTGCGTGAAAACCTTAATGCCCTAAGCAAACATTCAGAGTCAAGGCGCTTACACCTTATGTAGACAACATACTGTCACAAACAGCTAGCTGTCGTGCAAAGATAAGGCACCCAGACACAACAAACTAAACACGCTGCCTCAGGAAATCAGAACGCGCCGTTGGAGGTCGAGAAAAGTGTATCGGAAAATTTGGTGAAATAGAACAACTGTACAATACCGGTTGATAAACAAATTGAGATTAAGCGCAACAAATTATAATCTGTGAACACTACACAGTCTTCCTAGCATAGTCGTCTGACAAGGCTAGATAGGGTCTTCACAAGTGTCCGCTTCTGCCGCATTGTATTCTGCGTAGGATAAACGAACAGCGTCATCTTCCCACGCCCTCCCTTGGCGTAGTTTACCGCCATCCCCAATAGCCAAACACCTATTGATTACTAATCACCGGATCCGGCTCGATACCGCATTCAAATGTTTGCTATGGCACTCTAATCCGCGATTTCTTCGGTTCGCTTAGGCTATAACTACTAGTCGAATGCAGCCAACACTGGGTATACAAATAGTTATTCGTCAGCTTCAGGCTTCCGTTTATATAAAGATCGAATCGTTTTCATCTATCCTGATCCCCAAGTTGGCTTGTTTGTTTGGTCGCATCCGCCCTTATCGTTTCTCATCAGTTATCGTTATTGGTACTGAAGAGACAACACTAAATGCTTGCATCTACCAAGTGTCGTATTCTTGCTGTGCTTTTCTTATTCCAGTCATTCACTACCCGAGTGGAGACGGCGACATCGGTGCCGAATTTGATTCTCCTTTTCAGATTCAGATGGGCCTGAAACGTTAGGGAAATCCCTTGAGTGTTCCTTCTTGAGCGCATCGTTGAGCCAGAAAATGCTAAGACGCTGCGAGGTCTTGATGCCTGTAAAATGAGACACCCGAACCACACCGTGGTCAAACAATTACTGCCTACGTTCTTTGCACTAGCCGTCCCCGCTGTATAGGTCACGTGAAGTAAGTATGACGTGGAAAGAAAATGGAAGATAAAGTGGAACGAAAGTCATTTAAATGAGGGATAACACTAAAGGGTGAGGAGAAGGACTGAATATGAACTCAAAGTTGGAAATGGGTATCGTCAGGAGAAGGGAAAGGTTTCGTTTTGCCACCCAAGAGCGTTTAACTGACGCTCGAAACCCTTAACCATAGGTTCACTGACTACACTTTCTGGAAGCGAGTTCAAGCGCTCGATAACTCTACGCGATAGCCGAGTTTCCGCCCTGATCCGGTCGGAACGCGGCTTGTGTAGCTACATGGGACGACTGTGAAGACAAGGCAACCTGGCCGGGCTAAATAGGCAGCTCAAGTCCGGTCCAAGCTTCTCTGTTCAAATGCGGTGAGTAAAGATTAGGTCTCCTCGAAAACGTCGGTAGTGCATTGAATACATACCTAAGCTAAGTAGACGTTCGGGGTACGTTTGCCCCCGTAACCGCTCGACCAATATTGTACCTACTCTCAAAACCCGCTCGAGCTCCATTTTGTCCCGAACAAGGCAGGGCGGTCAAGCCTGGACGCAGCATTCTAGATGGGGCTAAACGAAAGCTGAGAACAGCTTCGTAAATATGTCAGCAGTTAAGATCCTGAAAGAACGGCGCATTAACCACGACATTATGAAACCCCTACTTGCGGCGTTTTTCCAGTTGTCACCAGAATGCAAAGACGAGGAATGGACGACGCCTAGGTCTACCTGATTGGAGACAAGGGGGAGTTCGACCCCACCGAGCACGTATCTCGGTGGGAAAGTTGATCCTATAATAAGGACGGAACACAGCCTGATTTATGGGCAGTGGGCACAATGTAAACCAGTCCCAGAGTCTGTCCAGGGCATGTGAATGGCCTCAGAACCCCCAGGAACATTTACAACATTCCATAGCTTAAGGTCATCGGCAAACAATAGGAATAATACCCCAGGCTTCCCAACTATGTTGTGCATTATAAGACACTGTAGCTCGTTTCCAGGTTCCCCTCTTAGTATGCGCCTCGTATAGATGAGGTCTCTACGACCGCGATGGTATTACATGGAGAACAGATTCATCTCCTGAAGACGGAGGTAGTTGGGAAGGTCACAAAGCCCGAAAACGGACTTAGAGCCACGACTCTGAACCTTCTCGACTAAGTCGCATTCAAACTTAGAGAGTGGAAATATAGCTGGCAGCCCATGCTCTAGAATCGATCGTACATAGAAAGTGAACAGGAGCCTGATAGTCTTCGGTGTCATTCGATGAAAGGCTCTTCTTATGGCACAGCACACCCTGTTTGCAGTAACAACCTTTTTCAGTCTATCCTGTGTGGTTCTTAGATCAGGGGCTGTTATTACGCCTAGGTATTCCTTTTCAGCATCAGCAGCAGCAGCAGCAGCAGTACATCAGCCATTTGAACTGATGCTTCGCTGCCATACAACCATGAGGACCTATGACATAAAGAATAATAAGAGGGGTAGAAGGGGGACTTACCTGAAAACCTTAATGCCCTAAGCAAACATTCAGGGTCAATCTGCCTACATCATTCATCATCAAACACATTAGCTAGAGGTGGGATACACCTCAGCTACTGTGCCGCAATACATAAATTAAAAGCAAAATAAATACAACAGTTTACTTGCCAGCTGAGCTACCAGCAACGGATAGGTATCGTTCCGGTAAGCTACCAGCCGGCTACTAGGCAAAAAGAAAAAAATTATTATGTTTTACGCTAAGAAATGAGATCGTAGGTGGAGTGGGAGGCTAAAAGGGATGGCGAGAGACAAAGAAACTCACAGCTGGAACGCCACTGAGGTCGGCTCCTTGCCATGTCAGCAAGTGTATCCAGCCAAACGTGTTCACCGTCTTTTGGACCTCAAGCAGGGAGCCGTGACGCTCCAACCGAGTCCAACACAGAAGTGAGGGCCTTCATTCATCTTGACCAAGTCATCGCTTGGCCACCCCTCCTCTTCTTCCATACACATCCCCGGTGAGCAAACAACGCACGTCGTGGAAGTCGTTGGGCTGGCATGCGCAATACGTGGCCCAGCCATCGGAACCTGGTGCGTGAAATGACGGTGCTGAGCGCTTCAGTTCCTTTTCCTTTGCCGGAAACAAGTCGTCGAACACGCTCGTTACAGATGTGAGCCAAACTGCGAAGGCACCGGTAGTCGAACGTAGCTAGCCTCTTTATGTCCGCCGACCTTAGGGGCCAGGTTTCGCAACCGTACAGTAAGGTCGAACGTACCGCTGCATTGTACACTCTACCCTTCAGTGCGAGAGTAATGTCGCGTCGCCACCATAGGTGGCGAAGGTTAGCAAAAGCACTTCGAGCTTTTGCTGTACGATTCGTGATCTCGTCTTCGATCCCAAGGGCGCTGATACAACTTCCCAGGTAGTTGAATTTCCGAACGACTTCTAGCTGCTCCCCACCAGCAGCGGACATGAAGAGGCTAGTTAGTTCGACCACCGGTGCCTTCATAATTTAGCTCACATCTGGTGGGAACACCGCGTGAGCAACAAGCGTGTTCAACGCCTTGTTTAAGGCACAGGAAAAGGAAATGAACCGCTCAGCACCGTCATTTCACGCACCAGACTCCGATGGTTGAGCCACGTGTTGCGCATGCTAGCTCACCGACTCCCGCGACTTGCGTTGTTTGTGCGCCGGGGGTGTGGATGAAGGAAGAGGATTGGTGGCCAAGCGATGACTTGGTCCAGAGGAATGAAGGCCCTTACTTCTGAGCTGGCCTCGGTTGGAGCGTTTCGGCTCCCTGGTTGGGGTCCGAAAAACGGTGAACACGTTTGGTTGGACACACTTGCTGATATGGCTAGGAGCCGACCTTATTGGCGTTCGTGCTGTGAGTTTCTTTGTCCCACCCCATCCCCCTTAGCTTCCCCCTCCAACCACGATCTCATTATTTAGCCTTATATAATTTTGCATGGTAAGTTTTTCTTGATGCACAGTAGTCGGCTGCTAGCTTACCGGAACGATGCTAATCCGTTACCGGTAGCTCAGCCGGCCTGCAGCAGTTGCATTTTGTTCTCCTTTTTCTATGTATTGCGGCACAGTAGCTGAGGTGTTTCCCGCCTGTAGCTAACGTGTATGATGATGATAATCCCCACCAAGAGTCATCGCAAGAGGCGATCCCTACCAAACTGGGAGGAACGATTTGCATTTCGATGGGGCAAAGCAAGCCCGAAGTGGCTGACAGCCAGTGCTAATCTGTCCAGCGCGGCTTGGTACGTCTGAGAGCTGTGACAGATGAGGGCAATGTCGTCTGCATACTCCAAGTTGAGAAGTCGTTCTCCTGGGAGTTGCTCCACGCGTCATAATCAGCCATTACCCCGCAGATAACTCAGCAACAAACACCCTGTAAACAAACAGTCCGATAAGGAGACCACAACAAAGGCCCCACTGGTCTCGGTTGTGATCCATGTTCTGTGAAGTCTCGAGTCAAGCACAAGGCAAGTCACGTGGACTCCAGCCTGGAAGGCCAGACGGACCAACGGCACCGAGTTTGATCGTCGGTGACTTCATTTCCCGCTGCCAAGTCAACTTCTGTCCACCTCGAGCTTTGCGCCACCCTACACGTGGTAGACTGAACAAGGCCCTCCTAGGTAAGCGGTGACCAGGCATACGTAGCACGTGCCTGAGCCAACGCAACCTAGTCAGTGCTATCTGTTGTTCTAGGGAGTTAGCATGATTATCACTACCTAGTACTCGCCTACGCACATCATCGTTGCGGACACGCTGGTGCCATCCGACACCAGCAATACTTCGCAGACAACGATGATCAACGACTTGAAGGCGCTTCAGATGATCAGACCGAAGGGGCCAAGTCTCACTACCATAGAGCAGAACGGCCCTCACTGTGGCCTTGTATACACGGCTTTTCAGACAGAGGGAAATTCCCTTCTGTCGCCAAAGATGCCGCAGGTTCGAGAAGGCAGTTCTGGCCTTTGCAATGCATGAACTGACAGCAGTTTTTATGCGCCCATCGTTGCTGATGCAGCTGCCAAGATAAGTGAAGTGATCAACTACCTCGAGTTCCTCGTTAGCAAGGGTTAAGGGGTCATCAAGTGGCTGGTGATCCTGTAGTAACACTTCGCAATTTGAAGGTGCGAAGCGCATACCAAATAATGGGACCACTCTGGACAGGCGATTCAGGGTTGATTATGCCGTCGAAACGCGAGACGATATCGTCCGCATTATCAAGATCAGCTAACCTTTCACCAGGCAGCGCTTCAACGCATACATCGTGAAATTCTCCAACAGAACTATCCATGATGGAATCCACGACGAAATCGAAGAAATTCGGGGAAATCGAACGATACTGACGAACAGCACTTGTGGTCGGAAAGCTATTCGACAGGACACCGTAGACCCTGACGCTGCCTGTAGTCTTCGAGTATGGAGCACGTACGATGATCACAGATTTCGTCGGAACACCTTTCCGCGCAGGTATTTCGAACAGAATCGATCGGTCGACTGAAATCGAGGAATACAGCTATTGTCGGTTTGCGGTATACGTGGCGCTGCTTTAGGTCCTGCCGCAGAGTGGATATATGCTCAATACAGCCGCATCCTGGGCGGAAACCGGTCTGCTCTTCCCTAATCCGAGATTCCCGTTCCGCAGTGAGACGACGAACGACAATCGAGGCCAATAATTTTGTCACAACTGGCGTTAGGCTAATAACACTGTGGTTAGAACAGTCTGTGCGACTGTCCTTCTTGTATATTGCCACTACAATCGATTGGCTCCAATTACCCGGGACACTTCCTTCCAGATACGTTCGAATAGGGAGGTCAGTGTTTTACAGAGCATCTCACCTCCATCCTTAAATAGTGCATGGGGGAGGGGATCCGGGCCAGCGGCACGAAAATGATTGTGAGCTATGATCGCTTTTTGGACCTCGACCTTCGACGGAGGCTCTAAACTAACCGTCCATAGCTCGTCCTGCATCACCTGAGTAGGAAGAGGTCCTTGAGCAGGGTGTCAGTTGAACTGATCTTGAAAGTGTTCCGCCCAACGAGCCATACGTCGCTCCTTATCGTGTACCAGCGCGCCCGCGCTGTCTCTGATTGTCTCACTATCGCCTGGTTTTCTGAGACCAGTGGTGCGGATTAGCTGGAAGAGCTTGCGGTAATTGCCTACTGCGCCAGCCTCCTCCATTTCTTGAGTCCTACTGGTCCACCAGGCTTTCTTGTCAGCACGTAGGCTCTGGTTTAGTTCACGCCAGTCGGGAGGTGTCTTCTCGATTCCAACAGGTTCACCGACCTCTCAGATATCCAGTGACTGGTGCGGTGACCATTGATAGTGCCACAAGCAGATGCTCCTGCATCGTGTATGGCGGCCGAGATCCCATTCCACGGAAGCTCAGTGTCATTAGTACAAGACAGTGAAAGTCCGGTACGCACTGCGTCTTGATCGGCTTGTCTGACCGAGGGCTGAGACAATTTCTCAGTTGCCAATCAGAGGAGATGCTTGGTGCGCCTCCCGGCAAAGTTCATGGAGAAACGACAGCGTACCAAGGCATGATCAGAGTCGACATAGGTGCTCCCGTACGACCGGCAATCCAGAATGAAACCACGCCATCTGTAATTTATGGCTATGTGGTCAATTTGGGTTCATCGCTTGCGAGCTACAGGAAGACACCAAGTAGCACTTCGGCGCCCAATGTGTCTAAAAGCAGTGCTAGTAAGCAACAACTGATGCTCCGTACACAGGTGCAACAGACGCTCACCGTTGTCAGTCCGTTCGGAGTTGAGCCCATACTTACCACCCAGCTGAGCTTCTGAAGAGCTCAGACGCCCTACTTGTGCGTTCATATCCCCTGCAAGTACTATAATATCTGAACTAGTAGCACTGCGTAGCAGCGCGTTCGGTTCGTGGTAGAATGTGTCCTTGACGGCATTAGAACTGCAGTCGGTGGGAGTATAAACGGAAATCACAAACAACTTCGTGAATCCACCTTAGCTGATGTCATCAAACGGGCTACACATAAACGGATGTTCACCGGAATCCAATCAACCACCGGTGGCTCAGCCTTGGAGCTTAGGATGATACCTACACCAGCTTGCTCCGTGAGTGCCGCATCGGCGTCTGCGGATGCGTGTAACCAATAACGAGAGGATAAGACGGGTGCAGTTAATTCAATAACCCCGTCAGGGTCATTGATCCTGGTTTCGGACACAACACACATCAATACCCAGTGTGTCTAATGTGCGTGCGAATGCAGCCTGTTGACTCGTTTATCTTAGAGTGCGAATGTTGAATGTCGCCATGGAAACGGGATAGCGTGGCCATATAAGGGATTTTTGCCGATAGGCGTCCGATAGGTGCTGTGGGATGGTGGCTGCAGATGGTCCTACTCCAGTGGCACTTCGGTTGCTGTCAAGTAAGCTGAGAATTATAGAAGGAAGGTTAGCAATGAGGGTCGGGATGGGAGTAAAAGAAATAGGTGGAAAAGAAGGGAGGCGCCAGCAGTAGCATGTTTTCGCTTATCCGCCCTGCTGTATGCAGCAGATAAGGCGACCCTTGATAATCTGCACGACGGTCGATGCAGCATGAAGTTTATGTTTGAAGAAATGGTCATGGTTGTATGTGGTCTGAGATACTGCCAGTGCGCCCAGACCTAGATAGGAGGACGATTAGGGTCCTCATCCAAAGCCTTTGGCTCAAAAGCCTGTCCGCAAGGCAGCGGGGAGGTGGCAATGATTTAAATGTACAGAAATGGACGCCATCCCATTTCAAACCCCCAACCTGGGGGAGCAGGAGACTGAGTTTGTCTGACCTCTCACCATTGACCAACCTGGTAGGACTAGCTCTCATGTTGCCCAGAGGCATCACCCAGTATAGCTCAATGGGTCAATGAGGTAAGCAAACCGTCGCACCGCGTTAAGGTCCAGTCTCGTCATGTACTGCAGCTCATTCGCGCTGGGTGCAAAGAACGCATAGTCGTCAGCGAACAGCAACATAGATAGTTGTCACACAGAATCTCGAACATACACACGTTAATACAGTTCACTGATTAAACAAGATTTGTCGAAAACTGTTACAGCAACAGAGCCAAACATAGGGAAGGACGAGTTTATGTTGCTTCGTCTTGTGACATAAGTGAAAAAGCGTTTTGGATTACATGAGGTTGTACGAGCAAGTTCAACTTCATACTGTAGACGAGCACCTCGCAGGTGCTGTCTGCAGGCATTTCGAGTCTTGCGATAACGCTTGTAGGTGCATGACGAAGAAGCACGGGTGCACTGATGCCAAATAAGCAGAACAGGATGGCTCATTGGGCGGAACAGTTTCAAGACCAGTTCAGCTGCTCCAGGACCTCTTCCTACGCAGGTGATGAAAGACGATCGGTGGACAGTTAGTTGGGAGCCTCCTTCGGAGGTCGAGGTTCAAAAAGCGATCATAGCCCTCAATCGTTTTCGCGCCGCCGGTCCAGATTCCCTCTCCTTTCTCCTGAACGGCGGGTTAGAATGCGAACCCATATGTGTGGTAATTTCCATGTGTATCCGAAGCCCCGATCCCTAGGGCGCTGCATTTGTCGTAGTTTAATTGGAGGCTCCACTTGATGGACCAGTTATGCAGCAGATCATGGGTCACCTGTAGTCGATCAGCGGCGTCGAGGTCAGACCGCAACTTGGTTTCATCGGCGTAGATCATCATCGTCGTCATCATCCTCTTCATCATTATACACGTTAGCTGCCGATAAAAATCACCTCAGCTATTATGCCGCAATACTAAAGACAAGAAAATAAATGCAACAGTAGGACGCCAGCTGAGGCCTCACTAACGGATGAACGTCGTTCCGGAGAGCTAACTGCCCGGCTAACGTGCCGTTAAAATAGTTATATTATGCCTAGCAAATGAGATCGTGATTGGATGGCGAGGCTAAGTAGGAGGGGATGGACAAAGGAACTCACAACACAAACGCCATTGGGGCTGGTTCCTAGCCATATCAGCAAGTGTGTCCAACCAAACGTGTTCATCGTCCTTAGGACCCCAGCCAGGCAGTCGGGATGCACCAACCGATGCCAACTTCGTAGTTTCATCTCTCTCGACCAACTCATCACTTGGCCTCCTGTCCTCATCTTCCATGCGCACCCCCGGCGCGCAAACAATGCACGTCGCGGGAGTCGGTGTGGCTGGCATGCGCAACACATGGCCTAGCCATCGGAGCTTGATGCGTGAAATAATGGTGCTGAGCGGTTCACTCGCTCTTCCTGCGCCAAATACGCGACGTCGAACACGCTCATTGCTCACGTGGTGCTCCCACCGGACATGAGCTAAGCTGCGAAGGCAGCGGTGGTCGAATGTGATGTGCCTCTTTATGTCTGTCGACCTGTTGCGCCAGGTTTCACAACTGTATAGGTGGGTTGAACGGACGGCTGCGTTATAAACTCTGCCCTTCAGAGCAAGATTAAGGTCGCGTCTGCACCACAGGTGGTGGAGATTGGCAAAGACATCTCGAACTTTTGCTATACGGTTCGTAACCTCATCTCCCATCCCACGGGGCTAATATAGCTGCTTCCTGAACGACTTCTAGCTCATCACGACAAAGCGTTAGCGCAGGGGTGCGTCCCTGCCAACCATGGAGTAGTACTTTGCATTCCGATGGAGCAAAGCAAAGCTTAACATGAGTGGCAGCCAGTGCTAATGGGTCCAGTGCTGTTTGACATGTTTGGGAGTTGTCATAGATTACGACAATATCGTCCGCCTACTCCAATTCAAGAAGTCGCTCACTAGTAAGTAGATCCGCAAGCGCTGTTTTCATAACTTTATAAATGTCGAAATTGAAGAGGAGAGGTAACAGCGAGCAATCTTGTCTCACACCGCTGGTGATACTGAAGAGTGGCGACAGTCTGCCATAAACCCTCACCCTGCCCGAACTATGCGCGTACAGCGCTTTGATAATGTTTACATATTTATCAGGCACACTATTCCTCAACAGACGTTCCTTAAGAGCACATCGATCGACTGAGTCGAAGGCACCTTTTATGTCAGGAAACACGACAACGGTGAGTCGCCAATTAATATGGCGGTGCTCCAGCACTTGACGCAAGGTGAAGATGTGGTCGATGCAGCCCCGACCTTGACTAAACCCGGCTTGCTCTTCACGAACCTGGCTTTCACGAGTGCCAGTCTGTCTGTGGAGAATGACAGAAGCAAGCAATTTAAAGGCAATTGAGATCAGACTGATCACTCTATGATTGCCGTATTCCGAACAGGAGCCTCCCTTGAAAATTGGGACAATGACGGAGCGGTTCCAGTCTGTCGAGACAGTCTCCTGTTCCCAAAGTTTCATTAGCGATTCGTGTAAATCGTCTACTAGAGCAGGTCCCCCGAATTTGAAGAGGGGCGGGGGAATTCTATCTGTCCCCTGTGGCCTTATGCAATTTCAACCGCCTGATCTCACGTTCGCCTTCTGCGTGTGAAGGTGGATCCAAGGAGACGGTCCAGGAAGAAGGGCGCTCAATGCCGGAGGATGAAAGCGATAACCCAGGTTGGTTAAATTGCCTTGTGAAGTGTTCGGCCCAACGCTTCAAGCGTTTTGACAGGTTGTGGATCGGCTGCCCACTCTCGTCGCATATCGTCTGGCTAACACAGATCAAGCATTTAGTTTGGAGTGTTGTGGGAAGATCATTGATATACAACCTGAACAGTGCAGGTCCAAGGATGGTTTCCTGTGGAACACCGCTTGTCATGTGTACTGGCTTGGAAAGCGTATCCTTTCATCTCGTTAGTTTAGCCATTTCTCGTGCGTGTTTTCACCTCATTCATCCAGTCACCTCACGCTCGGTCTTCCATCAGCGGCTGTGACAACGTCGTCCAGTTCGTCACGAAGTGTACCACAGATATCTTCTTACATCCAGCCCCGACTCTTACTAGGTGGTTGTCGAGTTGCCTACAAAGTACTTCTGCCTTACAACCCCCTCGATCAAATCCGACTAATGTATACCTTAGACATGGGAGTGCTCTACACCATAAACCGGACTCATACTACAAATAGGTCCGCGCGTGACCTCGTAGTGACGCTGAGGGTAAGGTGACCGTTGTACCTCGGTTAGACGACTATTGGTGCCATTGGTGGGAATGGAGCTGCAAGCATTCTTTCAAGTCCTAAAGACTGGAAGGAAGCTATCGTCTACCCTGTTTTTAAAATTGGTGACAAGCATCTCCCTGCCAATTATTGACCGGTTAGTTTAACTAGCGTACTGTTCCACTTATTGGAGAAGTTAGTTAGGGATGTAATTGAAAACCATCTGTGGGCATTTGGTCTACTCAGCCCACTTCAACACGCTTTTCGCAAGAACCACTCCTCCATGACTAATTTGGTAGTTGCGCGCGAATGTTGGGCGGATGCTGGGGATCAGAGTCATGTAATGGATTTACTGTTGATTGACTTCTCCAAAGCGCCCGACACTGCCTCATTCTCGCCTTTCCTTATATCTTCGGTCCTAAGACATCAAGGCGTGTTCTTAAATGCATCTTATTGTGGTACAATAGCTGAGGTGTTCCTCACCTGCAGCTAACGTGTACAATGATGATGATGACTTAAATGCATCTCCACATTTCTGCAAGGGGGTCTAGTCTATCCTCCCGTCAGTCAGTCCTTAGTGGGGTTCCGCAGGGTTCGATACTCGGCCCACTGTGATTTTCTATGTACCTCAATGAGCTGCCGGAACTGGTGGGGATATTTTCTCTCATGTATGTATTATGTATTTAACACTTGCCCAATAAACATTTGGCAGAGTGCCACAACACATGAGTAACAATAACAAAAAGAGAGAGTGTGTAAGAGGACTGGAAGCAAAGTTCCATGTGTTGTGTGGGCATTGAGCTTCCGGGTTGCCTAGGCCGAGAAGAGAGTTGACTTAAGGGACCCCACCCCGAGCCTTTGGTCTAAAGACCTGACCCGCAAGGCAGCGGGCTGATTCACGAAGACCGTTGACAGCCAAGTGGCGCATTTACCTTCTTTGTGTTCAGTAGTAGTCCACAAAGAAGCCGGTGACCAGCGAGGTTGTTCATCCGCCCTCCGTTAGATACTCACCCCCAGTAACAGGAGTGAGTGGTCAGTGACCCTATAGCCGGTCACATTGGCTTTGACACATCGCCGTACGAGCACTTGTATTTAATGGAGAACCAGATGACCAGCCCAGAACTCCCCACACTCTGAGACGCTGCCGCTGATTGTCCGCGACTACTTATTCATTTCGCCTGCAAAGCAAACGAGACTTATTCGAAGTTATCTCCACAGGGAAAGCATTCCCCGATCCGCAACCTGCGGACGCGCCCGATAACGTACAACTCCGCCACGGGCCTTCTCTCATGTTTGCTGTTGACTTAAATTTTGGCACACAGTGTCCTACCTCGATCGACCCAAGACTCAGCAACATGCTCTTGATGAACTTTTGGACTGGGCTGCTCTGTGACAAATGCCCATAAAAGACTCCAAATATTCCGTTCTATTATTCATCATGAATAACAATGCATCAGCCCTTTGAACTGATGCTTCGCTGTCATACAACCACAACGATTAATGAAATGAAGAATAATACTCTTATTATTAGAAGAACTTAGCAGAAAACCTGAATGCTGTTAGCAAACATTCAGGGCCAATGCGCTTACACCTTATGTTAGAAACATACCGTCACAAACAGCTGGCTATTTTGAAAAGATAAGGCGGTATCATCGTGATAGCTTCTTTGCGGCTTTCACTTTGCCGCATCATTATCAGCTGTTACCCCGCGGATGATTCAGCACCAAACACACCTTAAGCAGACATTTTGACTAAAAGATTGAAGCAGACGCGCCACTGGTGACGATTGCGAGCCATGTCCTGTAAAATCTCGAACCAAACACAAGGTGGGTCACGTGAACTCCAGCCTGGAAGGCCAGACGGACCGACGGCACCCAGTTTAGTCGTCGGTGACTTCATTTCACGCTGCCAAGTCAACTTCTGTCCACCTCGAGTCTTGCGCCATCCTACATCTAGTAGACCAAACATGACCGTCCTCGGTAGGCGGTGACTACACACACGTTACTCCTACCTGAAACAACGCAACTTATTCAGTGCTATTTGTTGTTCTGGCTGGCTTGCCGAACAACCTCCTCGTGGTGCCAGCTGGGTGGTTCGGGTTCTTCCCATTCCAGCGAATGGTTCGACAGCAGTGTTCCAGGACGTGGTGGGTTTTCGCCTGGCAAGCGTTCTCCCTATAGAAAGCCACATAGGTCCGTTTAACAACACTGCGACGTGGCGGATGTGACTCGCCACTAAATAAAGTCACTGCCCCTTGCCCCTCCCTGAGAGGCATTGTAATTTAAGGGTACGTTGGTCCCCTGGTCCTTCACGGACCGAAATGCGTATGAACCATCCATTTGGTCACCAGCTCCCAACGGGTTGCGACGCCCTCACATCGCCCCTGCTGTTTTGTAGGTTAGATCTTTGATCAAAGGCTCGGGGTAGGGCCCCCTAAGACAACCCTCTACTTCGGCCTGGGCAACCGGGTAGTATCACGCCCACTGAGGAATCACGGACCACGCCGCTTACTACTGCTACTGCCATGCCTATCTTCTGTGCTAAGTCAACCGCTCAACCTGCACTCACAGATCCCCCTACCTCCCGTCCTTCACCCACATGTACTCTGATGTCTTCTACAGTCACCGTCACAAACGACCCACGTCTCGCAGCTGATGGAAGTAACAGCCAAACTCCCGGTTTTCCATGTCCTGCGATCGCAACCGCCTCTCACTCCACCGAAGCTCCAGCTCTTCTTCGACCTGGTTCTCCATTCATCCTCGCAGCGTTTAATGTTCCAACTTTGATGCAGATCGGACGACAAGCATATCTGGCCCGTACTCTTGAAACGCTATCGGTAGACATCTGTTGTCGTTCAGAGACCAGATTACAAGACTCTAGCGCCGTCATCAGAATGGCCTCTCCGGTAATCTCTGACGCCAAATACTACTTGCGGCTTTCCGGAGACCCAGAATCTGCCGCCACTGGTCAAGCGCGTGTTGGGGTTGCTCTGAGTGCCAGGGCTGAATCAGCTTTGCTTGATTGGATCCCAGTCAACAGTCGGCTATGTGCGGTCAGGCTAAGAGGTTCATGTAACGTAAGCAGGCGTCGAGACGTTAAGCGTGCCTTGTTTGTCCTCTCCGCCTACGCCCCTACAGACTGCAGCCCGGATGCAGTTAAAGATAGCTTTTATCAACAACTACATGAACTGCGTTCCTCCATATATATATATATATATATATATATATATATATATATATATATATATATATATATATATATATATATATATATGTATATATATATATATAGGCGGGAGAGCCTATGGTGCGCTGAGGCTGGTGGTGGCTAGATCCTGACAGATGGTCTACCCACTGCTGCTACTGTTGCGCCATAGTCTCATGTCCTGGGCGCCTCCACGTGGCGACCGCTGGGTGGGAGTTAGGTTTCGCCCTTCTCCCTGCTAAGATCCAGGACACCAATCCGCATGAGTCAGTGAACTGACCATGTGCTAGACCCGCTGCCTTTCGGGTGTTCATTTAATCGAAGGCTTTGGCTGAGGACCTGAGTCGTTCTCCTGTCAGGTGTGGGCGCCCTGGCAGTATCCTAGTCCATCCTCTCCGGAGGTTAGGAAGTGGTCGATGGCCCACTTCCCGTAAAACCTAGCCATGGGAGACAACAGGTTACGGGTTATATTCTCAATGCTCGATTGGCGTAGAGCACGAGTACCACGCATTGTCTCTGACGGTGGGAGGACACCTCCGGGTGTTCAATGGTTTGCTACTGCCCGCCTCAAGCCAGGCAGCCCCTGGTCAAATTGGTGCAAACCCGCCAAAAACCCACCTGCGTCTGGCCGTGGTCGCAGGTGCGTATCCAATTACGGTCGCAAAACATATGATAACTGTTCCAGAACCTCAAAGGCTGCGTGTGACGGCCGTCAAGCAGATCCCCATCTGTTTCTGCAATCACATTCCCGAGCTGGATCTGCTCTCCACTGCCTTGTGGGTCAGGCTATTGAGCAAAAGGCTCCGGGTGGAGTCCCTCAAGCAAACCTCCAAACCACCCACTGCCTTGTGGGTCAGGCTATTGAGCCAAAGGCTCCGGGTGGAGTCCCTCAAGCAAACCTCCGAAGCACAACGACCACCTCGCGTGCGATTGCCCACCAATGCAATCGTATGCCTGCGCGCAAAGCACTCAACATCGGGTGCTGGAACGTGCGCACACTACTGGACCGGAACTCGAGCGAGCGCCCGGAGCGACGCACTGCACTGGTCGCAATGGAGCTGGCGCGCTACCACATCGATATTGCGGCGCTCAGTGAAACTCGGCTCGCTGAGCAAGGTAAGTTACATGAAGCAGGTGCTGGCTACACATTCTACTGGGTGGGGAACGCCGCCTCAGCACCACGTGAACATGGGGTCGGATTTGCAATATCCGATCGCCTGAATGGCCAGCTGGTGGGTGAACCAACGGGCATCAGCGCGCGACTGATGACTGTTCGCCTGCGACTCGGAAGAGGTAAGTTTGCTACTTTTATAAGCACGTACGGTCCGACCATGTGTTATCCTGATGACACGCGTGATCAGTTCTACACTGAGCTATCCTCCGTGATACGGTCTGTGCCGAGGAGCGACCGACTATTTCTGCTGGGTGATTTCAACGCGCGCGTTGGGCGTGATGCATCAGCGTGGACAGATGTTATCGGTGCGCATGGCATTGGTTCAGCGAATGCGAACGGTGACAGGCTGCTCTCACTGTGTGCCACTCACGGCCTGACGATCACGAACACTCGGTTTGCACTGAGTGCGAGTGATATAGCAACTTGGACGCACCCACGGAGTGGTCACGCTCACCTGCTCGACTATGTCATCGTACGTCAGCGTGATATGCGTGAAGTGCGCATGACACGTGTACTGCGTGGAGCTGAGTGTGGCACTGATCACAAATTGGTTCGGACCAAACTGTACATATATTTTCGTAAATCGATGTATTGCACTCCCGCCGTGAATCGGCGTAAATTTAACATTCTCTCCCTCGGCACTGTGGCGAAACGTGCTGAGCTGGAGAAGGCGATGGCTGCACGCCTGTGTGGTGATGTGGACTGTATAGCCACAGTGGGCGACCTGTGGCACCACATTCGCGACCAGGTGACAGCTGCTGCGGAGGAGACCATCGGGCGCGCAAACTGTAAGCGGCCTGATTGGTTTGATGACAACAATGTGACGATTGACGCATTGGTGTCGGAGAAGAATGCAGCATTTGCTGCACATGTTGCAGACCCCAGTGACTTGGGGAAGAGTAGTCAGTTTCGCAAATTTCGACGGCGACTGACCCGAGAGCTCCGTCGCATTAAAAATGCATGGTGGACGGAGAAGGCGAAGCAGATGGAATGCTACGCCGAACGCCGTCAACACAAGGAATTCTTTGACTCCTTGAAGGCGGTGTATGGACCGAGATTGGAGCCGCTGAGGACACTGATCGATGGTAGTTCAGGCGCTACCTGCACCCAGACTGCAGACATAATGCAGGTCTGGCGGAAACACTTTGACTGTCTCTTGAACAACCGTTCAGAGATCGACTGGCCTACATTGAATGGCCTGAAGCAGCACGATGTGAAGGCGGATCTGGCAGATACGCCGAGACTGGATGAGACGCAGAGAGCACTTGCTCAGCTGCGAAACGGCAAATGTGCCGGAGGTGACGGGATCCCACCTGAAGTATTGAAACACGGTGGACCCGCGTTGTTGACTGCGCTGCACCACTTGGTGCAACGCGTGTGGATTGAGGAGGAAGTGCCTTCTGAGCTGAAGGATGCCCTTGTGCTACCACTGTACAAGGGCAAAGGTAGCAAGCAATGTTGCACGAATTATCGTGGCATCAACTTGCTGAGTTGTGTGGGCAAGGTGATTGCCCGAATCCTGCTCAATCGCCTCGTGAGTCAGATTGTGGAACCTCACGTGGCGGAAGAGCAATGTGGATTCCGTTCGGGTCGCAGCACTATAGATATGGTGTTTGCGGCTCGTCAGTTGCAAGAGAAGTGCAGAGAACGACACCAGCCTTTGTACTCGCTTTTTGTTGATTTCACCAAGGCATTTGATACGGTGAACCGCGAGGCACTGTGGCTGGTGTTGGGTAAGTTTGGTTGCCCGCGTAAGTTTGTAAGTTTAATTGAATGTCTGCACAGTGGTATGCGAGCGAGGGTGCAGCTGAGTGGAGAGACCTCTGATGACTTTACAGTTGTCTCTGGTGTGAAGCAAGGCTGTGTGTTAGCTCCTGCCCTGTTTAATATCTATCTTCATGCAATGTTGTCTTGTGCTTTTGATGCGGCTTGTGTTTACGGTGTTCGTGTGGAGCACCGTATTGATGGTGGGTTGCTGAACATCCGTCGTTTCGGTGCGAGAACTCTAGTCTGTGAGACAACTATCCGTATGTTGCTGTTTGCTGACGACTGTGCGTTGTTTTCACACAACGCGGATGAGTTGCAGCACATGACTAGTGCTCTGGCTTCGACAGCGGCCAAATTCGGGCTCACCATCAACACAAGCAAAACTGTCTGTCTGTTTCAGCCTTCACCGGAGGTGCAATCTTCAATATTGCCGCAAATCAGCATTGGTGCTGAAGTATTGGAAACCACCTCCCGCTTCTGCTACCTTGGGAGTGTGATGTCGACTGATCAGCAGCTACACGTTGAGTTGCGTAATCGCGTGTCGAAGGCGGCAGCGGCATTCGGGAAGCTTGAGTACCGAGTGTGGAACAACCATCAGCTTAGCATTGGCACGAAGCTGATGGTGTACAAATCCATGGTACTGTCCGTTCTTCTATACGGCAGTGAAACGTGGACGATGTACCGTCGGGATGTGCGATATCTCGAGCGGTTCCATCAGCAGTGTGTGCGACGAATTTTGCGGATCGGCTGGGGCGCCAGAGTTGCAGACACGGAAGTGTTGCGCCGAAGTGGGATGTATGCAGTGGACGGCATACTTTTACTGCGACACCTGAGATGGCTCGGTCATGTGAGCCGTATGGATTCGACGCGAATACCGAAACAACTTTTATACGGTCAGCTGAGTATAGGGAAGCGGCATGCTGGGAAACCCAAGTTACGTTACCAGGACATGATTAAAGTGAGCCTCACACGTTCTAATCTTGATTGCAGATCATGGGAATCGAAGGCGGTTGATCGTGGTGCATGGCGCGATCTAATCACGAAGGCAGTTGCTGAAGTGCGGGAGAAATCCCTCATGCATGCAGAGAAGAAGCGGCAAGTGCGGAAGCGGCAAGCACCGATGAATTGTACTCCATCGACATCGAGCGCATTGTGCTGTAGAACATGCGGTCGCGAGTGCCTTAGTCAGGCAGGCCTAGTGAGCCATGAGAGAGGTCACTCGGGACCACTGCCGAAGCGACGACGGGTCCCGCAGTGAACGTAGGCAGGACCGGCGCAGCGTTTGTAGGCACGCTGAATTCGATTTACTAACCGCGTGCTTGCATGCTAAGTCTCTTTATTTCAGGTGGTGGGTTTTCGGTTCCCTCCTAATGCTTTTCTTTCTCATATAAATGTCTAGTGGGCCATGAGCTGTGCCATTTGGGGCCACTACAGAAGCGACCACTGGTGCTGCAGAGAATTACGACGAGCCGGCGCAGCGTTTGTAGGCACGCTGATTTCGATTTACTAACCGCGTGCTTGCATGCTAAGTCTCTTTATTTCAGGTGGTGGGTTTACAGTTTTTACCTTAAGGCTTTTCTTTCTCAAATAAATATCTCCCTGTACTTTATTCCATTAACTTTCACACATCGCTTCAGCCAATTGTATTCGATTTCCATAACATTTTTGTGTTCGTAGCATTCCATGAACTATATTTCCTGACCTCGTTCACTTAGCTAGGATTTGTTTGTAAACAACTTATTACGTATGCTATTTAATTAAGGTTTATGTCACCGTTTCCTTATGCATTAATCGAGTTTTTCTCTCCTTTTCTTTCTCTCTCTCAAGTGATTGGCTGTTGGTTGATATCCCCGGTGTGGCTGGGCTTGATGTGCATGTTGACAAGGTGCCTACCTGTCTATTACCCACTACCTCGTCCATACTGGCTCCAGGAGACAGTTGGTCGTTGCTGGAGGGGACGGGGTGCGCGGTCCTTGTGGCCGTGTTAGGCTCGAAGAGTGGTTCCATGCAATCAGTGTGGAGCGGACTACGGTCCAGCCACCGCCTTGTGTGCGCTTGGTTCCCCAAACACAGTGTGCTTGTGTTTGCCTGTGAAGGAGTGTGGGCCGGCTCCGTTGATGAAACGTGGTTCCCATCCGCATGCCTCCCGGTCTTATTCCTTCGGGTTTACACTGGATATGGGGTGTGTGGTTGGAGCTGTGGGTGATGCAGCGCAAGCCATCCATGGTCCCTCTGTAGGCGCAGGCGTCCTGTGGCTTGCCACAGTGACAGGCAAATCCGAAACCGGATGCCGCCAACCATATATATATATATATACATATATATATATATATATATTTGTTATTCTAAGGAGCTAACAGGCTTATCACTACCTAGTCCGCACCTACGCACATCATCGTTGCGAACACGCTGGTGCCATCCGTCACCAGCACAGCTTCGCGGACAACGATGCTCAAAGACTTGAAGGCGCCTCAGATCATCAGACCTAAGGTGCCAACTCCCACTACCATAGACCAGGACGGCCATCACTGTGGCTTTTATACACGGTTTTCAGACGGACAGAAATTCCCTTCTGTCGCCAAAGATGTCGCAGATTCAAGAAGACAATTCCGGCTTTTGCAGTATATGAACTGTCTTCAGTTTCTCTGTGCCCATTGTTCCTGATGCAACTGCCAAGATAAGTGCGATGATCAATCACTTCGAGTTCCTCGTTAGCAAGGGTTAAGGGGTCATCAAGTTGCTAGTAGTCCTGCAGCAACACTGCACTTTGAAGGTGCGAAGTGCAAACCAAATAATGGGACCACTCAAGACAGGCTATTCATAATTGAGTGGGCCGCCGCAATATCATCAAAAAGCGAGACGATATCGTCCGCATAATCAAGATCAACTGATCTTTCACTAGTCAAGACATCAACGTCTAGCTCGCGAGATTCCCTGAAGGGACACTCCATGACGGAGTCCACGACGAAATTGAACAAAAACAGGGAAACCGGACAACCCTGAAGAACACTTATGATCGGAAATCTCTCTGACAGTTCACCGTAGACCCTTACGCGGCCTGTACTTCGAGTAAGGAACACGTAGGATGTTCACATATTTCGTGGGAACACCTTTTCGCGCAAGTATTTCGAACAGAATCGATCGATCGACTGAATCGAACGCACTCTCGAAATTGAAGAATACAGCTATTGTCGGTTTGCGTTATGCATGGCGCTGCTTTAGGTCCTGCCGCTCAATACAGCAACGTCCTGGGCAGAAACCTGCCTGCTCTTCCCTAACCCGAGATTTCCGTTCCACAGTCAGGCGACGAACAACAATCGAGGCCAGTAATTTCGTCACTATCGACGTAAGGCTACTAACACTATGGTTTGGACATTCGGTGCGACTGCTCCTTTTGGATATTGCCACTATATTTGATTTTGTTTTGTTTCCGCTGGCAGTTCGGATATCCGATGCAGTCACTGTGGTCACGATACAGCCACTTCCCAAATTAAAGGGCGAAGGCCTTTGGTGGATCTTGTATTTAGCTCTGTTAAGACAGAATCTACATCCAAAATATGGGTTGAAAATATATGCTTAATGAGAGAAGAGACCTGCTTAAAGGTTCCTGAGTATAGCAACTTCTAGACGCGTAAAAACTTGCTTGTTGGCTGATCAAGTAGTGGGCTTACTGAGGGGCTTGAAGGCAGGTCATTCTTATTGGCACTTTTCAAGGTAACGCGATGTCACTGGCACTCTCACTGGCTAGCCAGTCAGCTGTAATCGACACACGACCTGTCTTCTCCGAGCTGCTTCAGAGAGAGAGGGAGAGCGAGCTGTCTTCCATGGCTGCTGTGGATGGGCCCCGGTAACAGATTCACCCAAGTTAGCCAGGATGGTCTCCTCCCTGACCTGTTCGAAATAGTCAGTGCTTTACAGAGTACCTCACCTCCATCCTTAAATAGCGCAGATAAGACAGAATCCGGACCAACAGCACTAATAGAGTTGAGAGCTGTGATCGCGTTTTGGGCCCCAGCTTTCGATGGAGCCTCTAAACTGACCGTCCGTGGCTCTTTCTGCATCACCTGAGTAAGAAGAGGGGACCAGCTGACCTGATTTTGAAAGTGTTCCGTCCAGCGAGCCATCTGGCGCTCATTATTCTGAATCCTTGCACCCGCGCTGTCTCTGATTGTCTCACTGACGCCTGGTTTCCTGTGGCTAGTGGTACGTATCAGCTTTAAGGTTTTGCGGTAGTTGCCTACTACTCCGTTCTTCATTTTTGTGCCCGACTGGTCCACTAGGCGCGCAGGCTCTGCTTTAGTTCGTATCTAAACGCCCTTCTGGCTGCGTTGTGCTCAGAGCCAACCGGGAGGTTCTTTCTGGATTCCACCAGGCTTACTTACCTCTCGGATATCCAGTGACTGGTGCGGTGACCATTGTTTGTACAACAGACAGATGCTCCTGCGATTTGCATGGCAGCCGACATACTATTCCACTGAACCTCAGTTTCTTTGGGACAAAGGAGCGAAAGTTCGATACACATTGCATCTTGGTAGGCTTGCCTGGCCGATTGCAGCCAGGTGACTCTCAAAATTTGCTACCTGCTTGGCGGTAATGAACTGCAGCACATTTCCCAACTGGTAGACATAGGGTCACGCTGTCTTCTGAATAAGTCCAGGGAAAACTGGAGCAAAGCTACGTGCAAAGGTTTCACAATGTTGGGGCTGATCCCCAGGGCATTCGGAACCGTCACGGAAGATGTTTGTTAGGTTATTCTCAGCTTTGTTAGGTCACATTTGGAATAATGCATCCAGGCTTGTCCACCTTGTTTAGTCAGAGACAGGATGTCAGTGAACAGTGTTGAGGGTTGGAACCAGGAGTTCATGGGCTACGGAACGTTTCTTACCAACTAGGGCTACTTAAGCTGGGTATATTTTCACCACATCCTCGTCGCCATCGAGGCGACTTTATCTTGACGTATCGCATACTTACCGGTACAATCGGTCCCGATATATTTGTATTTCTCCAACCAGTTCGGCTTCCATGTCTCCGAAGTCACTCGATGAAGCTGCACAACTCGCGATCGGATGGAGTCCGGGCGAACTTTCTTCTATTACGCCGTGTGGTAGTTTCCGGTAATTCACTGTCCGTGCGCGTGTTGTCACCAACGGTGAGAGTTTGAACACCAACATGATGCCCTTGGCCTTCAGCTTCTAACTTTTCCCTTCACATCTTATTCACCCTACTGCATCATCAAATTTCATTTACCTTTTGGTTCTTAATGCTTCTCTTACTTTCTTACTTATGTTTTACTATTTTACGTGACCGGTACGGCGAGGACTGCTAATGCAGGTCGCGTGGCTATTAACTGCTTGACCGTGGTATGATTCGCACGTGCTGACCCGACTCTCCGGACGAATAATACCCTGGATCAAGGATATGCCACGGAAAGACCACCCACGAGAATTTGTCCTACTGTTCCAATCCCACTTGAACTTGAAGTCAGCACTAATATTTGTTCACTGAGTAATAGGGAGCAGGAGGGATCCTTTGCCCTCTCCATCGCTTCCCGATCATTGCAGGGATGCTCGCGCATTGCGCAACGGAAACTCCGAAGAGGGCCATCAGCTTTGTAGCTGCAGCAAACCGATTCCAACATACATAACAACTGGGAACTAATTAGTCATTTGAAACCATCTTCCGTCTGCGCATTAACGACGGGTTCCAGTAACCACAATGAGGCTGGACCCTACCATGGTGCGATGGTTTGCGTGCCTCAGAGATCCATTGGATTATGCTGGGTGGTGCTTTTTTGCACTTTCATAGCCACTCATACCAGATTGGTCAATGGTTAGAGGCCAGACAAACTCAGCCTCCTGGTCCTCCAGGTTGGGGTTTGGAATAAGGGTGGCTCTTTATTCCTTAGGACAGGCTCCTTGTAGCCCACCGCCAAACCCGCTGTCAGGTTTTTGAACCAAAGACTGGCTGAGAACCCTAATCATTTTCTTATCTAGGCCTGGGCAACCTAACAGTATCCTGCCCACGCAATACAGTGAATTTCTCTTTAAACAGTTTGTTGATGCTCTGGCCATCGCAGAAGATAACAAGCGGCATTACTATCCTGGGGTGACGAGAACCGGCCTCGGAGTTTTCCGGCCTACGTGAAGATCCACGATTTGGAAGTCTTTCTCACCACTCGCTCGGTGGGTTCTTAGTTCCTCATTTTGATCCGATCATCCGGGGAGATCTCTCAAAGCATAAAACGACTCGTCTTTAAGACGTGGGGTTCGTTGTAGAATACGCCGACTTTCCTCTTCGTCTTGGCACACAACCTTCAGGGGGCGAGCCTTCAGGTAATCTTCTTGCTTTCTATCCAAGCGGAAGGCCGAGATAATGTTTATTCCCTGATCGCCTTCGTCGAATGAAACAGAGATCAGCCGTCCAAGGAATACTTGGTCGTCCAGCATCCTTCCGTCTGGGATATTTTTGGTCGATTCAGGCGTCGGCGCGACATCACTCTCGCCCTGAAGGGTAGAGTGTACAATGCAGCGGTACGTTCGACCTTACTATACGGTTGAGAAACCTGGACCCTAAGATCGGCGGACATAAAGAGGCTAGTTACGTTCGACCATCGGTGCCTTCGCAGTTGGGCTCACATCTGGTGAGAACACCGCGTGAGTAACGAGCGTGTCGCCTTGTTTACGACAGAAAAAGGAACTGAACCGCTCAGCACCGTCATTTCACGCACCAGGCTCCGATGGCTGAGCCACATATTGCGCATACCAGCACACCGACTTCCGCGACGTGCGTTGTTTGCTCATCGGGGTGTGGATGGAAGAAGAACAGGGGTGGCCAAGCGATGACTGGTCGAGAGGAATGAAGGCTCTCACTTCGGAGCTAGCCTCGGTTGGAGCGTCACGACTTCCTGATTGGGGTCCAAATGACGATGAACATGTTTGGCTAGATACACTTACTGACATGACAAGGTGCCGACCTCAGTGGCGTTTGTGTTGTGAGTTTCTTTGTCCCTCCCATCCCTTCTATCCTGCTCCTCCAACCACGATCTCATTTCGTAGCGTCATATAATTTTACACAGTAATTTTTGTTTTTGCCTAGTAGCCGGCTGGTAGCTTACCGGAACGATGCCTATCCGTTGCTGGTAGCTCAGCTGGCATGCAACTGTTGTATTTATTTTCCTTTTCCTTTATGCGTTAGCTGAGGTGCTTTACACCTCCAGCTAACGTGTATGATGATGATGATCACGGAAAGGTGCTTGCGGACACTTGGGGATCTGTGGCTGAGGATGATTCGCGCTGTCTTTGATCAGCTTTTCCAACTGGTTAATCTTGTCAAAAACAAATTTCATCTGGGACTGAGAGGAGGGAGACTTGGATTTAGACATAGATTTCTTCTTAGCATTACACATTGCCGAGCTCTGGACACCTGAGGCGGTGGTGCTTTCTCTTACAACCGCAGCGTGTCTTGGTCGTTGGCTCACTGTTCTGGAGGTATCTCAGTGGCTCCGAGTAAGTCTGACAGCACACGACTTCACTTCTGGGGGTGGTTGGGATGGAGGCAGAAGAGAGAGAATGAGGAAGAACCAGGGAGTCCTGGGTGGCGCGTGCATTGGGGTTAGTCGGAGCGGGGTGAGGGCTGAGCGACTAGCGTCCATTGACAAGACGTTTATAGTTTAACGAGGTACGGCAGACATCACAAAATAAAACAATAGCTGGAGAGGTCATCAGCTATAGGGACTTTTATTGATCCCGATCGGTGCCACAGCATGCATTAAGCATTTACCCGTCACATTCAGGGCATTGTACGGCTTTTGAACTGGAGGTGACTCCTTTGCTACAGGTTAGGCATTTGGAAGTCATGATTGAACTTGGGTCCTGAGCCCGAGTAGCTGGCAATATTTGGTGTTGAAGGAGACACGCAATAAATGTAGATTTCTGTAGCGCTTAGTACAACGAAGACTTTCCTCTAAGTATACCAAGCGCAAAACTTCAAAACTCAGGTCACAAATGGAAACCAAGAAAACTCGAACTTTGTTCCGCTCTCGTTCTAACCATACACGTTATACATGACGAGAACGACTTGCCGAAACCTATGCTCGTCGATGCTCAGATTGTGGAATGTTTCAAGTGACTTTTGGATTCGCACTTGATGAGGAAGCTTTGGCATTGCTGCCTCCATTATTGAATACCGCTTCGCAACGATTCGCAGCTTCTACGCGATGATCGGAAAGTGAAGGAATGCACATGGGACTTTCTTTACTGCTGTCTACAATCCAATGCAATCGTTCAAGAATTCTAGTACCTGGGCAGCTTTATTAGCGCTTGTGGGATTGAAGATGGGGTCACGAACCGTACAGCGAAAGCTCGAGGTGCTTATGCCAATCTCCGCCACCTGTGGTGCTGACGCGACATAACTCTCGCCGTGAAGGGCAGAGTTTATAATGCAGCCGTCCTTTCAACCCTCCTATACGCTTGTGGAACCTAGCCCATCAGGTCGACAGACATAACGAGACTAGTTAAGTTCGACAATCGCTGCCTTCGCAGCTAAGATCATGTCCGGTGGGAGCACCGTGTGAGTAATAAAGTGTGTTCAGTACCGCGTATTTGGTGCAAAAAGAGCGAGTGAGCCAATCGGCATCGTTCTATCACACATAAGGCTTTGATGGCCTTGCCACATGTTGCGCAGGCCAGCCCACCGACTTCCGCGATGTGGGTTGTTTGCGCGGTGGAGTGTGGATGGACGAAGTGGAGGAAAGGTCACGCGGTGACTTTGTCACTTGGAATGAAAACCATCACTTCTAAGTTTACGTCGGTTAATAGATCGGACTGCCGGGCTGGGATTCGAAAGGCGATGAACAGGTTTGGTTAGACACACTGACTTGACTTGGAGCCGGTCACAGTGGCCTTTGTGTTTTGCGTTTCTGTCTATCCCCCTCTACTTTAGATTCCCCTCTAATCGCGATCCCATAGCAGGTGAATAATAAGATATTTAACATTTTATTACTGGCTTTTTGAATTTTTTGTAATGTCATTTTTAGTATATTATCCTTTGTTTTTCGGCGCATTAGCTGAGGTGTGTTTCTCACCATCAGCTAACATGTATTGTTGATGACCATGAATCCATTGATCCCGTATTTAACCTTACGTTTCATTTAGTGTGAGCTTGTTGGCAATAGCTACATGGCTGTTGTTTTTGGCTACTGTTTTTAAGTGGTCACACTCCTAGGATTTACTTTGAACGCTAGCAAATGCCAAATCCTGACCGTGTTGACAATGTGTTGCACGCACCTATTGGACCTCTGTCACTGCACCTGCTACCGAAGCACGTCGTAACGAATAACTTCAAGCCATCGACACAACGTAAGTATGCTGCTACGAAAACACGAGAGTTATTTTTACCCAAGAGACTTCTGAGTTGTACCAATATGGGGGTCTTTCTCCGTTTGTATAACGCAGTGCTTAGACCACACTTGGAATACGCTGTTCAGGCCTGGGTGCCCTGTTTACAAGATAATCATATCTTTGTATTAGGAGAATAAGATCATAGTCTGTGTCATCTCCATCAAAAAGCAAAACTGACCAGTGCAGGATATTGGTCTGTGTAAATCGCAAGCTTGATCATCTGGTACTGGCCACACAGAATACGGTTTAAAAAGCCATGCTAACGGTAGCTCTAAGGGTCTTGGTCCTTTGAGACCGCTAAAGCAGCCGTAACATGCCCATTCGACGAGAGGAGATCAAACATAATGTTATAATCTTCTCACTAAATGCAATTCCAAAAATAACAATTTATTGCTCCGCAAAACTTTCAGTCCAACCGAAGGAAAAAGCAAAACGCCAATGACCTTGACAAAATAACGTACTAATCGCCGCCAACGAACACCGTACAACTACTGTGGACCTTGGCTGTATTTACAGGTCTCTTACTGATCTTCGACTTCTAGAATTGGAAGGTCAGCCACTAAGATTAGTAGTTCCCCATATTTTTTGCAGTAGCGTCATTCCGGAATGTTCGATATCGATGCGATAATCGTTACTAATCGATTAATCGCTAAAATAATGGATTTCCAAGGCAATTCTTACTTTCTCCCGGACACTTCCCCTCCTGAGATATCGTCCGAGGTATAAGACGGAAGCCTATGATTGACTTGCAGTCCTCGGGACGGTGTTCTCTGCCTGTCGGTCCACCTTCTTGGCAGAAGCGCCCAAGAACTTTGTTCCGATGTCCGTGTTTCGGATTCTTTGCTCGATTGTGTGCAGTCGTCCACTTCTACCTTCGGCAGGTTGAACCTTTCCACCAGTAAAACGAACGGGAGGTCAGTAGGCCTTGCTTGTTCTGGTTGGCACAATGTGGGCCGTAATTGGTTTGCATGCCGTGGCCAGATCTGTGCGCCCACGGTCACATTATACATGACGTTTCCGCGCTTGCTTTTGACCGTCCCTGGCGTCCATTTCGCATGGCCTTTCCGATAGTCACGTACTAGTACCTTCTATCCAAGCGTAAAAGATCGCTTCTTTGCTCCATACCGCCGGTTGAAATCCTGTTCCATTCTACGGTTTCTTTCACCAACAGAGGAATCCGAGCGCGGTCGGATGGCGTCGAAAGGCATGCGGAGCTTCCGGTTCATCATGGCCTGTGCTGGAGAGACTCCGTCTGGCGCTTGTGGATTCGGTGTTGATCGGTAGCGAAAAAGGAACCGATCAACCACCTCCTCTGTACGTCCATCCCCTTTTGGTTTGTGGAGAGCTCGCTTGAATGTATCGCCTCGCCATTTGCCTGTGGGTGAAACGGCGGCGAGTGAACGTGCTGGACGGCGCATTGCTTGCAAAACTCCGTAAATGTTGCTGAAGTAAATTGTGAGCCATTGTAAGTGACAATTGTCTCAGGACAGCGGAATCTGCTAAACGTTCGGCGCAGTTTTGATATGGTGGTATTGTTGGTTGTGCTATCCATAAGAAATACTTCAGGCCACTTACTGTATGAATCGACTATGAGGAAACTTCGGCCGTTGATCGGTCCCGCAAAGTCGACATGGATGCGGCACCATGGATTAGTAACTTTTGGCCATGAATAGAGTACTGATTTTTGTGGCGCTTTCAAGACATTGGCACACTTTTGGCAGCGTTTAGCTATTTCTTCTAGCTGTTTATCCATGAAGGGCCAGTATACAAAACTGCGAACAAGCGCCTTCATCCGGTTGATTCCAGGATGCCCGGCATGGAACTGCCGAATAAGACGCTCCTGAAGTGCCTTGGGATGACCACTCTGCTAGAGAGGCAGGCCCAGCCAATGTCCGAATACGAGATCGCAAACGTGTGTGGGTTCCTGATTCCTAGATGTGATGAAAAACACAACGGACAAACAAACGAAGAGCAGGAAGGGAGACTTCGTAGGTTTAAGGTCGGTGAACTGGTGTACGCACGAAACTTCCAGACTCCGGGAAGGTGGTCCATCGGAACGGTTATCGGAAAAAAGGACAAGTGGACCAGGCATGTCAACCATCTACGGCCACGGCATGGAAACACCCAGAGACCTCAAGTATCGTCAAAACTACAGTGGGACATTCTGCTAGATACATTTGGATTGGAAAACGAAACTGATGCCTCAAATAGGATAGAACCGGTTGCTCAATTACCGCGTGATATACCGAGCAAGCCAAGTCGAAGACGAAGACAGCCGCAGTGGCTGCAAGTGAACCCAAGGGAAAAAAGCTACGACCAAGCTCAGGTGCGAAAGGTAAGGAGAAGCAGTCCTTTGAAAGAGGGAGGTGCTAGAGAGGCGGGCCCAGCCAATGTCCGAATACGAGATCGCAAACGTGTGTGGGTTTCCTGTGGAGTACGTGAGCTGTCTGCTACATGTGAAAGCACGAGCACGGTACAAAGTCAAACTGTTCGGAAAGCAGGCACGAGTTTTTGGCCAACGAATACAAGCCAGTTCAGGCGAGAGTTTTGGCTAGCAAATACAAGTCAGCGCCAAAGGAGGCAGTGCATTCGGCCAAATATGGAAAAACCGTGGAACCAAAATCACTGACATTGGCTGAGAGCCAGTCGCATAGCTAGGCTTCCTAAAAATAGTACGTTTCGTTACCTAATAAATACGAGCGGTCTGTCGTGTAGAATATACTCCCTGTTACCGAGTCTTGGCCCTTTTTCTGTATCCCGTTGGTTGGCTGGTGCGGGACTGAACAGTCAGACGGTCGTAGCCTAGCAGGTTCCGTGTTAAGGAAACAGTACTACAACACACTTTCCGAAAATAGTATGCAGTCGTTTACAATAGAGAGCGAGTGTCTCCTCTGAAAGTACTGTTGCAACTCGGCAGATGGACATGAACGTGGCCAACTTGTTTTGTGAAATTGTGTAACCTTGAGTATTGGGTCCCGAAGTGTTTTACTTTTTATAACTTTTAAGTCTACGTTACTTAATGTCTTACTTTTTGTATTTCAGCACATTAGCTGTTTTTCTCGCCCTCAGATGACATGTATTGTTGATGGTGCATTTATTAAAGAGAACAAACATATACGCTCAACAATGATAACAGTTTTAAATCTTGGTCGTCCTAATTGAGTCCCAACTTGTTCGCTTTGGTGCCCGCCGGTTCGGACCGAGTTACGACCTACGTACACATCGGACACGGTAGCCCTGGGAATCCTCGACCGGGCGCATTCTACATATTTGGCAACCCCGCCAGCTTCCGACAACAGCTCCCGAAGCTGGATCGTTGCCCTTGAGGCGATCATTAAATTTACCTTGACGAGACTGCCTGTGGCGGAATCTCTGGAACCTTGCACGCTGCACTCCTCAGTTGTTTTACGCAGGAGCAGGTCGCGACCAACTAGGGCTTCCTTAGGTGTTGAAACCAGCGCCTGCCTGCAGTGGGGATAATGTAGCAGGTCCGAGCGTGACTGTAATGGTCATTTAGGTACGAGATCTTTAAACCTCAATTTTACTTTCCTGTTTCTTTCGCAGCCATTACTCGTGCATCTTCCCTCCATCCAATCATGTCAGGCTCGATCCCCCGGCAGCTGTGGTAATGGTATCCAGCTCGCCACAAGGTGTTAGCCTGTCGCACGTTTTATTTAATGTGGTATAAAGATCCATTTGCTTTGCAGTCGCCAGGTCTGTTACGACCTACATACACATCGGACACGGGAGTGCTCGGAATCCTCGACCGGACACATACTGCACCTATCGATGGACTCTGGTGGCGATGCAGGGCCGCGGTCTTTGGGCATAACGAAACAAATAAGCCACCCACACTTTATCAAATTTAAAGAAGCAAAGCAGGAGCTCAGTGACGTGTACGATGCCATTCTGTCGTATATGGATGACTGTTTACGCTTCACCGGCGATCAACTTCACGGTATGTTCACATCGTTACTCTGACTTTCCCTATAGATGACAAGTTTTCCCGTTTACTTGGATCCAACACACATCGTGAAGTGGAAGAAAATTTGGAGAAAATACGAAATATCCGAGGTGTCATTTCTCGGAACCAAATGAAATGCGCATTTTTCGGGCGGTGCGTTCATCTGTAGATCAGTTTTTTTCTGGCAACCGAATTCGTCGTAAAAGACATTTTGGTCACAGGTTGTTCTTACGTGCCCGCTTGTTTAACCCCTTGTTTTAGAGTGTGTAGGTAATTACCCGCAGTGTAAACCCCGCGCTAGCGTAATGGTGCTCAGCTATCATGCGCAATACTCATTGAGCATAACTACACCAAATCTTTTGCCAATTAAGCAATTGCTTCAAACGATGTAATTTTCACTACGATCTCCGTCAAGTGCTTTCCTCCCTTTTTGCTATATGAACATGCTCCTACCTTCCAACCTATGGCATAAATATGTGTCTTACTCCTTGTCTTTGCGAGTCCCGTTCGTATTCCTTCGGGTTTACGCTGGCTATGGTGTATGTGGATGAAGCTGTGGGTGGTGCAGCGCAAGCCACCTACAGTCCCTCTGTAGGCGCAGGCGTCCTGTCGCTGTCCTAAGAAGGCTGCAGTGACAGGCAAATCCGGAACCGGATGCTGCCAACCATATATTTATATATTCTACCACCGCCTAATGGATAGACAGAGCCATCTAAAGCCATAGAAACAAACGGAAGACTTTAAGTACAGTTGTCACAAGGAAAACCGCACGTGTTTCCCTTCACGCTCCATTTTTTCGCTTTCTGACGTTTTAATTGTTGAACATTAAACATTTGGATCCAAGCAACAGTGTGCACAAATCTTCCACTGTTTTCCCTTGCGCGTCATGTCCTGAATTGTTTCGACCCATCGGCTGTCCTCGTCCTATGGCCGCCAACCACGCAGGCGTGTGGATTCAACGGCGGCCAGACGTGAAGTCAACGATTTAGTTTACCTGTCACCAAGTGGTCCGCTGGCTACCCTGTATTCTCTTCCAGTCGGGTCATGCACAAACAAACAGGGCGCAACATGCGTCAATTTATTGCTCGCAAATCTTTCTGAATCCGTTACTTGCTTTTTTGTTTTTATTAACATTTGTAACACGCTGGATCCTAGCAGCCCTTTCCACCCTCTGCTCGTCGAAACCACCAGCAACCAAGGTTAGGTGTACCTTTTTTACGGAGCCACTCATCCGTAATTACAACAAAGACAAGTTACCGACGCTGACCGCTTCTATGGTAATTTATCAGTTCGAGTGCGCTTGTGGCGCTACTTATATCGGTCGAACGGCGCGGCAACTGTCGAAACGCATTAAGGAGCACCTACCACGCTGGTTGCGTCGAGGCGGTACTGGAGCTCAGTTATGGCTCATCTTGTTGATAGTGGGCATGAGGTTGACCCAGTCAGTGCCTTTCGAATACTATACAGGGTCCCTCCACTCCAGTCGAAAAGCCTGCGCCTCCGCACCCTTGCTACTGCCGAGGCGATCAGCATTCGGTTGTATCAACCGCTTTTGTGTGCACAAAAGAAGCTGATCGAAGCTGTTAAGCTACCTTGGCCAGCCAAAACGGATCCTTCGGAGAGCAACTGCAATTGTGCAACTGTACCTCAGCCCTAGTTTGCTGTTTGTTATTGGTTCATGCCTTTGGTCGACACGTGATCAATCTCATTTGAACTGATCGTTAATCCACTTGTACTTGCCTATTGTTACTTCACCCATATGATTGTACAGGTCTGAAGATAAATCATCGAAAACAATTGTTTACCTTCGGTCTTTTGTTCTTGATAATGAAATGGGAATTTTCCAGTTACTTAAATTAGGTGCTTTATTATGTAGTCCTGTCAGATTGGTGGTTTTCACTGTGTATGACTTTTTATTGTTAAACCACTTTTGGTTATGTTCGTGGCACATGCTTATGGATTTCAAACGCGACATTGGCAAGGGAGACTACGATATCTGTGACCTTACCGCTTAACTTTTCTTTTTAATTATTGTGTTGTATTAGCTTGCTTCTTATCCCTACAGCCTAAAACCCCACAGTACGGTTTCACTCCTACCGATTTCCGCCCTGTCGCACCATTATTGACATACAGAAGAGATAGTGACGTGGCAGATGCCGTCGAGTGCCGCGATCCTCTATGTTAAGATTTTACACAGGCGGTCTGATTATACTTACTGCTGGTTCGTGGAATTTTGCAGTATAATGAACGTTAGGAGTGTTTGGCTTTCAAATTTTATGTTCCAGCTTTTGGTCCAGCTTACATTCACTTGCAAATGCGTTACAGGGAAGTTTGATTACATAGTGTTAAGGTAGTGCCGTTATCTATTTCGTCTATCCTTACGCAAACATTCTTGGCCGATTTTTTCTGGGGATCAATATGACTTGTTAGGCATTTTCTGTTGCCGAATAACGTGACCACTTAGGTGCTTGCGCTTCGTTTTTAGAACTTCTAATGGCAAGAGTACTGTCATTAATGCAATGCTTGGTTCGAAATTGTTGCCTTCTGGGCTTGGACACACGACAAGTTGCTTCCTGCAAATACAAGGCACTGACCAAGAAACGGGATACCTTATGGCTCCTGAATCGGATTCCAAAGAGCAAAGGGATGCGGTACAATCAGCTCCACAAGTAGGTTCCACTGTTAACATTATGGATAAAGTGTCGCAATAATGTTTCTAAATCTTTGTGCGTGAGTATTCAGTTGAGTTCATCAGCTTCGGTCAGTGAGCCGAAGAGCGAGGTCCCCTGTTGCACTGAAACACTTCGGGGAAATAATGATTATGCTTATGGTTCTAGTGATATGAGAAAAAAAATGCAAATCGTGATGGATTGAGCAAGGGCCCGAAGTTAGGCAACGAGTTCAGAGGTTACCAAAGAACCTGTAACCCCGCTGTATCCGATAACGTGTCCAACCACTGATGGATCCGACTGCGGCTAGCTAATTTGAGTGCATGTAAAAAATCAACCCTACCTAACTTTTCGATGAGTTCCTTCATGCCCACACAAATGGCACGAGTCTTCTCCGAGTAACCGATTTCCGTCCAGTGCCCCTTCGATTTCTGCCCGGAAAAGCTACAACTGGAAAAATTTCAGACGGAAATGGGACAGTTGAAACGAAACTTGTCAGAACTTACAAATGCATTTTTCATTCGCTTCCCAATTTCCTTTCCCCATTGATTGCTATCTTAGCGATTGTTCATACAGCGTTCAATACTGTAGGAACTTTCGGTAATCTTTCAGCGCCTCGAAACACCTATTTGAAGTGCGAAACATATACTACCCGAGAGTTACGAAATGGATAATAATGAATCGATTAGATAAGCAATGTTATGCATCTTTTTTCCTCTGCGCAGCTTTTTTCTCTGACTTTCTACATTGCTGCACAATTCTGCTTATTTAAGCAGCATTCGGTATACCTATTGACGGTTTCTTAGGGTTTTTTTATTTTCCACACACCGTTTTCAATCCAGCAGCGAACGGAAACATGACATTTGACCGTCCGGTGGTGCTATCAGGGAACCTTCCGCATCATTGATGACCACCTCTTAGTTTCATCCAACCAGACACAGTGTTGGCGAACTATACACTTCGAGACAGCCGATATGCAAGCATGCGGAGCACTTGGCCGATCCGGCGGAGGCGATTCAACAGTCACCTCAGTGACGCACGATAGATGGTCTTTTTCCAAACACAGAATAACGAACTTCGTATTACCAATTTGGTTGTTGGACTAGATATGGGCGATGCTCCGCGAGCATCGGCGGTCAAACACGGTCATTGTTTTAATTTCTTTATCGCGGAGCAGCCAAGTCTTTCATCCTTGCAACAGTATTGGTTGCACCGCAGCCTCTTGCACTTTTCTTTTTGCCAGTACCACTAGATCCCGCCGCCTCTGAAATTTTACATATGTTATATGAGCTTTATGAATACGTTCAGTGGCATTTTCAGTGATGTGACCACCAGGGATAACACAACTATCCAGGTAGGTAAATTGGTAGACAACTTAGAATGGTTGTTCAATATATGGAGAACTAGTGAACCGACACACAGGGTTGAAGCAGCACTTGGTGCCTTGCTTTTGTGTATCATTCACTAAAATGTGCAGTGCTACGCGTAAGCTTATTCAGTAACTGCTTCATAGCAATTGCGTTAAACAGCGTATGTAAAGTGGTACCGATCGGTTCTATTTATTTCTCAATCACGATCTGTGTAAGGTCTGGTGAATCCAGTTTCAACAGAGCAAAAAGAAGCCACCCTTTTAACAGAGTATGCTGAATTCAGTAGTTTCACGTATTCTCAGCTGTTTACAAATAATTTGTGGAAAGGCCAGGCTACATATGGAGAGCAATGCAAGTGCAATCTTATCAGCGAAAATTTAAGGCGGTCGAAAGTTGGTGAGTTCACGTGACCCGGTCAGAGGAAAGACGACACTAGCTTCATTAGGGTAGAGCGAGGCTGGTCACGGAGTCCGTTTGTTTGCACAAACTTGGTTTCAACTGCCGAATCGTCGAGTCAGCGAACTGAAGTAGACGGGACTGCTTTGTTTGTTGATTACCTTAAACCTACCACATGGGTTTTCGCACACTGGACAATCGAGTACTTGGCTCGCAATAGAGCTAGTGGGTAATTTAGAGCCATTTGCGACCATGTTTCGCCGGAGGTGCTCTGCAATCCTTGTTGACAGCCTTCTCTCAGTTCTGCCAACGTACTTGCTACTGCAAATACAGGTAAAGCGGTAGATGCACGAAGCGGTCTGTTCAGGTTGGATTTGCACAACAACCTTCTGACTTAGTGCTCAGAGATTGACGAAGACGGTACCGACATCTGTCAACTCTGTCCCCTTTAAAATGTAGCGTAATGAATACCTTTTTTTGGAACATCTGTTGATGGTTTATCTTTCGGCTGTAAATTGGCGTACTGTGCTATGAATCACTTGAGATATCCATTCTTTTGTCATGTCAAGGTGACGCGTTCTAGTTCACATTCGATAGTCTCCAGAGAGCAGATTTGACAAGATCTAGCAAAAGCTCGCTTGTAGTTCATAGGGCAAACTTCAGATATTGTTCCGTCCATGTAGGTTTTCCTTGTTCACATATCGAACAAGTGTAACGTCTATTTTTCTCTGTAAGTTTACATCCAGGAAATGGAAGGATCCATCGGATTCGTGTTCTGTCGTAAATTATATCACGGGATGGCGCTTGTTTCTCATTTCCACTAAGTATACCGCCTGCTGAAGAGTGTCAACAACGACAAATGTGTCGTCCATATACCGGCCATAAACGTGTACATTCTGTATATAAGAACGTAGTACAGTGTTTTTTTCAAGTTGCTCATAAAGAAATCAGCCATAACTGGGCCTAATGGACTTCCCATGGCCACGCTGTCGATTTGTCGATACAGGGTTCCATTGAATCGGAAGTGAATATCTGATGCATAAGCGGAGTAATGACTTCAGTTGGAACGGTGGGATCCCGATTTACTCAGCATGTCTGGCTATTATATCTAATGTTTCTTCCAAAAGGATATTTGTGAATAACGAGCATACATCGAAAGAGATCATATGCTTCCCTTTTACGTTTAAATTACATATCTTGTTAACAAATTCAGGTGTACCTCTTAGGCTTACCGTGTCAGTCCCTCCCGGACGGGCTCGATGAGTTTCGCTAGCCAGTTTCCTTGACTCAAATCATCGGCAAAGTAGTGGAGTTCATAACAACAATGTTACTTCTAAAGGAGTAGATAATAATTGAAAATATGTGGAGTACTTTAGAGTCAGCATAGGGTGTGTGTGAGAGATCACTGTCTTCGTGACCCCTTCAAATCGGATGCGTTGTTCATCTACTGATGTAGCCGATTCCAAGAGAACAATCGATTATCCTACTCCCCCTCATGCACCTTCACTACGCTAATGGCTATCTGCCTCAAGAATTTTGCCCAACTAGGCGCATAATCGAGAACTAGTGCACACCAACGCATCCATTATGCAAGCATGTGTATCGAATTAACTAACCATCTTTGGTGTTGCGAGCACAACTGGTATTCAAATGAGGCTCCAGATAACCCTTTCAACAAACGGCAGGTTGCACTCAATCGACTCTACTGCGGGCATCGTTTATCAAGCCAAATGTTTCATAAGCACACCGAATTCCCATGTCGACGCTTCGCTGCTGTTCACTCACCAGCGGTTGCATGCAGGATGAAGTAATGCGTGTTCACCTACACTTGTGCTGTTTTAAGACGACCAGCCGAACCGACCAATCACAATTCATTCATCCATCTATCGACACAGTGACGCTGGTCTAGTCCCAACATTGTAACCCCCTTATCAACCAACAATGATGCATTCTGCTGGCTCCATGACTCACTGAGTCTTTGTAAGATGGAGCGAGCCGTAGCGATCTTCGAAACTACCTAATAGATTGTTATCGCAATGGGCACCCTCGATTGATTGTTTCATGCTTGTTTAAGCTGGTCATGTATCGGTACAGCCCTGCAACGGTGCTTAATTCCTGCTAAAGCATTCGACGCTACAAGCAGTCTATTTGATAGCGCTTGAATGATAGCTATACCCGACCTAATAGGGGTATGTTGTTAATGTAAGCCTCGCTCGGCAATCTGCGGTTAAACAAACTACAATCCCAAGACCAGTGGAAGAGAGCAGGATAAAGTCATTCATAGCGATTTCGATCGCGAACTTTGAGAAAGGAAGAGATAGAACAACTTCGATGTACTCCATCGTCATCATTATGCACGTTATTGTGCCGCAATACACGAGAAAGGAGATAATGACGCAACAGTGGCACGCCAGCCGAGTCACCAGTAACGGATGGACATTCTTTCGGAGAGCTAGTGACTGGCTATTGTGCCTCAACAAAGTTATATTATGTGTCAGAAATGAAATCGTGGGTGGATGAGGAGGCTAAACGAGAGGGACAAAGCCACTCACAACACAAAAGTCATTGAGATCAGCTCCTTGGCATGTTGACAAATGTATCCAGTCAAACGTGTTCATCGTCTTTCGGGCTTCAACCGAGGCCAACTTCGATGTATGGGCCTTCATTCCTCTTGACCATGTCGTTGAGTATATATATATATATATATATATATATATATATATATATATATATATATATTTGCAAAAGTCTACGAATAGACATAATGCCATCAGAAACCATGGGATTCAAACGAAGGTACAGAAATAGTAAAATAAAACACAACACAACAATGTCCATGGTTTCCTCAGAGGGCGACATACTACCCGGTTGCCCAAGCCGAAGTAGGGTGTTGACTTAGGGGGCACCACCCCGAGCCTTTGGCTGAATAGCCTGTCCGCAAGGCAGCGGAGCGAATTCAGGGAATCGCACCCATTGGGAGCCGGTGACTGATTGCTCAGTTGACTGGTCGCCCTTTTTCTTTTTCCATTCACAGTCCGATCGCGCAAACGACGCACTTTGCCGCAGTCGGTGTGTTGGTATACGCAACACGTGGCCTAACTATTACAGCCTGCTTCGTGAACTAACGGTGCTGAGCGGTTCCCTTCCTTTTCTCGTGCCGTAAACAAGACGTCGAACACGCTCATTGCTCCCACGGTGTTCCCATCAGATATGAGCCAAACTGCGAAGGCACCGGTGGTCGAACGTAACTGATTACTTTATGTTCACCGATCTAATGGACCAGGTTTCACGACAGTACATTAAGGTCAGACGTACGGCTGCATTGTAAACTCTTTAGGGAGATAATGCTGTCGTGCCAGCGCCATAGGTGGCGAAGCTTAGCAAAGTCGCCTCGAGCTTTTGCTATACGGTTCGTGATCTCATCTTAGATTCCACGGAGGCTGATACAACTGCCTAGGTAGTCGAATTTTTGTACGAGTTCTAGCTGATCCCCACCAAGAGTCAGCGCAGGAGGCGGTCCTTGCCAATCTTGGAGGAAAGCTTTGTAATTTGAGGGTTCAAAGCAAAGCCCGAAACGGCAGACAGGCAGTGCTATTTTGTCCATAGTAGCTTGTCACGTTTGTGAAGTGTCACAGCTGTGGGCATTGTCGTCAGCATACTCTAAGTCGAGAAGCTCTTCACCTAGCATCAGCTCCACACCTATGTCGTGTCCATTGAACGTGATTTCCATGACTTCGTTAATAGCGAAGTTGAAGAAGAAATGTGGCAGCGGGCATCCTTGTCTTACACTGCTGGAGATATTGGATGGCGGTGACAAGTTACCGTAAGCTTTCACTCTGCCCGAGATAAGTGCATATAGCGCTCTGATACTATTTGCATATTTCTCGGATACACCTTTCCTAAGCAGACAGTTCCAAAGAACATATCGATTCACCGAATCGAAGGCATCTTTGATGTCGAGGAACACGTCAACGATGAGTCACCAATATATGACTGTGCCCCAACAATTGGCGCAACATGAAGATGTGGTCGATGCAGCCCCGACCTCGACCAAACCTGGCTTGATCCTCATGAATCTGGCTTTTACGGATGACATTGAACGATGGCAGGTAAGCAACCTGTAGGCGATGGAGATCAGACGGATTCCTTTATATTTGTCACATTCTGAACGTGATCGGGAACCGGCCCATAGCCTTCAGGATCACAAGCCTGCCTTGTAGTCCGAGGGTGCGGATTCGAACCTGTATAGGGACCGGGCGACCTTCGCAGTCTTCTTAGCCCACTTACGACTAGTGGTAGCTGTGTACCGACGTGCTACTGATGCCCTTTCGAAGACCGGGACAATAACGGAACGGCTCCAGTCGGTTGGGACAGTTTTCTGCTCCCACAGTTTCACTAATAACTCGTGTAAATCATTCACAAGAGCAGGTCTCCCGAATTTGAAGAGGACTGGAAGAAGACCATCTGGTTCCGCATCCCTATTCGACTTCAGCAGTCCCATCTCACGTTCGACTTCTGAGCGATGGAGTGACTCCAAAGGGACAGCTCAGGGATCAGAGCGATCACTGACCGGCGAGAAATCTGACAATTTCGACCGATTAAATTGCGTTTCATAGTGCTCAGCCCTAACGCTGCAAACGTTTTGACGAGTTGTGGATAGGCTGTCCACTCTCATCGCAATTAGTTTCACTAACACTAGGTCTCCTGTTCCCCGTTTCCCGTATCAGACGAAACAACTTCCGATGGTTACCAAAAACAGCGGCCACTTTCATCTCCGACAAACGATGAAACCACCAAGATTCGCGGTCTCTTCAGGCTAGCACGAAGTTTTATCCTGAGGTCTTTTCGATTCTCGCTGTGTTTGCTTCCAGCCGCAATGTTCCGGTGAGCATCCAGAAGTTCCAGAGACTGCTTAAAGACCCAATGTCCAGTTTGGTAATTTGCTTTGCCTCGTGAGGATTTGTTTGCTGCTAATAATTCCTGGTGAACTTGCGGCCATTGAACTACAACTGTATTCCTTGAGAGCTTGCTCAACTCGAATGCCAACGTTCTTCGACACGCATTCAGAACATTTAGCTACGCCAGTTGGCGGGTGTCTATGCGCTCACAGCGTCGTCGTGGGCGTCCGTCAAGACGTACCCGCAGATTTACACTTACAAGTTCATTGTCAGTGTCCACACATGTGCTCCAAATCGAGGACAGTTTTAGACGCGGTCGTCCAGCGGTAACTGATCGCGATGTGATCGATTTGCCTTCATGGATGGTCCAAGATCGGTATGCGCCATGTCACCCTCCGGCGGGTGTTGCGTCGGAAGTTAGTGCTCGCGAGAAATAGGCGAACATCTTTACACAAATGATGTGACCCCTCACCGTTATCACTACAGGAGCCTGCACCACAAATGACAGACAGCTCGTAGCCTAAGGGTAAGGTGCTTGTTTCGTTATCTGAGGGCATGGATTCGAGCCTGCATCGGGGCCGGGCGACCCTCAGAGTATCCTTAGCCCCTATGCGACCGTTGGTGGTTGCGCAGCGGCGTAGCGTCGTTACTGCGTACCGACGTACTCCTCATGGCTTTATTACTTTCATCAGGGACAATTTTCTAACTTGAGCTTTCAGATCCGCAGCCAACACTACCGTATCCGATCTTCTTCTGCAACGAAGGAGCTTGTTCAGTTTGCAAGCCAGTCAATCTTACGGCACACATTCGGCTACTGACTGGAATGCAATCAACCAGAGCAGCCCGGGGACTCAGGGCGACACCCACACCCAGTGAGAATGCACTGCTACCGTCACCTGAAATGAGTCGCAGAGTGAGCACAGAGCTCGAGTCTTGCAAACGAGTTTTCGATAAGTAACAGATATCTATCGAGGTGGTCTCTAATGTTCGGGCAAGTGCTGCCTGCTGACCGATCTGTATCAATGTGCGTACATTGAAACATGCCAATCTGAGGGAAGTCCATTGCTCCAAATAGAAGCCGATGAACTGGAGTTGACCGCTTGGTTGGACATGGGTTTATCGACAGAGTATTAGGGACGCTCCGCATTTACATGTGAGTTGAAACTAGAAGACAAACACTTATCAAAGCAAGGTGGAAGGGGGCCAGGAATTGCGTTTGAATACCCGGGAGATACAGGTAGAGTTGAAATGGAGCAATTGGGATGAAAAAGCGTAAGAGGAGGGAATAAGAAGACGAGAAGGCTTGAGCAGTAGCATCCAAACCCCTACCCACCTCGCTCAGTGTAGCAGATAGGGCGCCATTAATTATCCTCTGTAACGGCCAGAGCGTCAATAAATGGTTTGTAGGTAGTCATTGTATTGCGTGGGCAGCCTACTGTCAGGTTGCCCAGGCCTAGACAGGAGTACGATTAAGCTTCTTAGCCAAAGCGTTTGGTTCAAAAACCTTACTGCAATGCAGCGGGGTTTTGGCGCTTGGCTACAAAGAGTCAGTTTTAAGGAATAAGGAGCCACCCTCACTCCAACCCCCAATTTGAAGTGCCATGAAAATGAGTTTGTCCGGCCTCTAACCATTGACTAATCTGGTATGGAGTGGCTCTGAAGATGCAAAAGCACCACCCAGCATAGCTCAGTAGGTCGTTGAGGCACACAAATTATCTCACCACGTTAAGGTTCTGTCTCGTCATGATGAGACCAAGTTTCACTCTCTTAGCTAACGGCAGTCAGCATAATCATGCGTGCAGTTCCTAAGTTCCTTTAATCAGAATTTTGTGTTATTTCTCTGCCGCATATATGTTGTTTAAATTTTCACCTAATGATATTGCCTTACTGATTTTCATACAGATTTATGCATTGCTTTAACAAGATCCGGTTGGCTTTTCCAGTGACTATTCATTTCTACTGGGTGCCGGTGTCTTGTTGACTTACATAGCTTTCGTACCCTGCACATAGAAGGCACAGAATCCGTACTGATGCTCGCAACGCTCTGGGTCATCTTGTTTAGCCTCACCTCAACGAATTATATCGTCCGCTTATTTCGATATTGTCAGTCCTCTGGCAGAACTCCTGCCCCATATGGGATCATCTAGACCGACGATAGTTGACTCTTCGGCCACAACGTTGAAGCGAAGAGAAAACAGGGCCCATTGGATAAATCGTGCTTGTCGTTGGAAACCCCATAGTTGTTTCACCGTCTACTCGTATCACCTTTTTACTTTCTTTAGTTTGTCTATCTGATATGTCATCTTCAGCTACCTGATCAGTTCATGAACTATTTTTATCATCCATGCACATTGGCTAGCTTCAAAATACTGCCACTTCTTGTATACGTTTCAATTTCCTGATCTTTGCATCGTAACCCGCTGTCTGTCACCGTACGATGTTCACTATGTATGGGGTTTTGTTCCTTAACATTTGCCTTATACGTCAGGACTTTTATTCACGTGCCTCCTTGTTCTTTTTTCTCACTTATTTTGGCTGTGATCGCATCACTGTTTGGATGGCTGTACGACAGCGAGATACCAGTGCAGTATGTCTGTATATTTCATTCGCCGTTCCCGTTGTCTTTAATGGGGATGATGAGGATGATCACACACAATCCAGTGGATTTGCCACACCTCACACTTGTTATTGTTCACCCTCACCACTGCCACCCATCCACCCCCTACGCCACACAGTATGTGTGCACGGGTTCCTACTTTATGAGTGTATATTTCGTTTCACACGGAAATGTGTTACCACTGTTCTCGTATGACTTACACTCTTTTTGTGTTTCTTTTCTTAGTATCGTCCCATCGAATCAGTTAGTCAGCTTGCGCACGCGTTGAGCGGCGTCAAATTAGCCACGGACTCGCTGATTCAAATTTACTGGCCCAGCGCTCACTGCCGCCTTCTCCGGGAGGATGTCGTCTTGCTGGACAGTCCGGGTATTAATGTAGATCCCGATGTTGACAAATGGATCGACTCACACTGTCTGGATGCTGATGTTTTTATCCTGGTAGCCAACGCGGAATCTACTTTGATGCAAGCCGTGGGTTACATGAATGACCCTTTTTATTTTATCCCTTTCCATTTGCACGTTTGATGTTATTCTTGGAACGATGTAGTTATTATCGCACGGGGGCTGGTTCCTTCAGCTTCCAACTCGGAACTGCCGAATACTTCTTGATATCACGAGTTTATCTGGGATACTCACCTCACATGACCTTATAAGAGGATTCTGCCACACTTACTGTCGCAGAACTCGGTCCTTCAGGGAAAAGCGGTTTATTCTGCAAAGCGAGCTCAGCAAAAATGACCGCATGACAAGCATGTAGGAATCTCGATGTAAATAACTAAGTCATTTCCCTAACTAACGACGCTGCTACATTCATGAGATTCTTCCCTTGGATCAGTTAAACAGACCCGCTCCAGCGAACCAATCAGCGCGTTGACAAATTGTACGTAGCTGTCCAAGTAATTGCTGTGTTCGCTTGCTTCACCAGGCTAATCGTATCGTCCTTCTGGTTGCACAATCCCATCACATTTTCACTGGATCAAAGTGCTTGATGATTGTTTCGTCCTTCTCAAGTCCTTCAGCTTCGCCCATTCTCATTAGCTGACGTGGTTCTGCGGCCTTATTCTCTCCGAATGGTTGTCGAAACCACTGAACTCTAGTAACCGTCATGACGAGTTGACCCGCTGTGGCACTTCACATCCGTTCCTCTGTGACCATCCATCTTGAATGTTTCGCAAGTTTCTCACGGCTCTGTGGCCTCCAGTTTATCTTCGGTCCAACGGAGACTTGATTGATAGGTATTCTACAGCGCTTTTCTTTCTTTCGAGACACAGTAGCGCTTAACTCTTAGCAGTCTGTCACTTCTACTCCTTAACTACTGCATATTATTTACCACAACCGACCAACACGAATCATGCCAATGAACAGTATAGCGGTTACACATGACAGCGACTTTGAATGCTATTGTGCCACAATACAACAGAAAAGAAACACATACAACAGAGACACCTTGGCTGATTCAACTGTAACGGATGGACATCGCTCCGGCGAACAAACAATCGGCTATTGTGCCACAAAAGTAGAGTACCATTATGCCTGGTATGTGAAATCATGGTTGGAGGGGGAGGCTAAGCGAGGGGGGAGGGACTAAGCAACTCACAACACAAACGCCATTGAAGTCGGCTCTTAGCCATGTCAGCAAGTGTATCCAGCCAAACGTGTTGATGGACCTTCGGTCCCCAACCAGGTAGCCTAGAGGCTCCAGCCGAGACGAACTTCAAAGTAAGGGCCTTCATTCTTCTTGATCAAGACATCGCTTGGACACCTCTCCTCTTCCATCCTCTTCTTTCCATCCGCATCCGCAAACAAGGCACGTCGTGAGAGTCGATATGCTGGCGTGCGCAACACATGGCCCAGCCATCGGTACCTGGTATTTGATATAACGGTGCTGAGCTTTACACTTTTTTCTTCCTGTGCCATAAGCTGTCGAACACGCTCATTACTCACACGGTGTTCCCACCAGATATGAACCAAGCTGCGCAGGCAACGGTGGTCGAACGTAGCTTGCTTGCCTCTATGTCGGCTGATCTAATGGGCTAGATTTCACAACCGTACAGCAGGAACGAAGTTTGCTCGTTTGGGTTATCCGAACTCCAGAATGTCGGTTAGGAGGGATATTTGTGCTTAGTTCGGAACACACAAATATCGACAAATACTTCGCGACCGTGCGCCTTTAGTTAATGCTTTTTAATCAACAGTTATGCGGCACATTTGATATCGGTGTGCCACTTGGTGGTGTCCTTCGGCGGCTGACTTGAGATGGACCATAAGATGCGCCGCATCACTGTAAGCTTCCGGTCGCGTAGTTCATCATTCTATATTACTTGTTTTGGAACCTGTCCATACACACTGGTCACATCTCAACCCAATTCCGATTTTCCTTGTATTTCATCAAGAGGCATTGTATGCGATTTCGTTGTTCGGCAACGGAGCGACTCATGGTGGGGTGGAACAGCCGAGCTCTCTCTCATCGCGCTGCGGTGGGACTGTATTTTGCCGTCAAGCGTAATGCGGATGTTTCTGCAATCGGTAAACTTCACATCGGATGTCCAGTTGAGGAATTTCGCATGTCCCCATCATTATAGTCCTGTTCTTTGTCATTACAATTCCTCTTTGGGGGTTCCTTATGCTCGTATGATGACGTAACTTCTGTGTGAAATGTCGATGTATCGTTAATGTTGTTATTTGCCCCCTACTTCGTTCCAACCAATGTAATAAAATTTTTACTAAAAACTGCGTGTTAGCCCATCTAACTTAAAGTTTTCTGATCATGCTCTCTGCTGGCATCATCACCACCATCATTCGCAGCTGCTGGAATACATCGCTGCTGCACCGCGCTAATGGATGAGATGGCGAAGCGGACCTAATGTGAAAGTTGGGCGCATTAAGCAAACGTTTTGAGCAATGGATATCTGAGTGCTCTTAAGCCGATATTGCTCTATTGGCCTATTCCACATCCTGGATTTCCTTGTCTCAATTCTTCAAACTTAGTGTGCGACATGATATCACTACTGTTCGAATCACTGGATGCTTTTGTTCAGTCTGAACACATTCAAAGGCATTACTCCACTTACCTTCGCGAAATTATGTTGCTTATCGCGTTCCTTCTGATTTTCCTCCAGGAAAAGGATTTTTTCCACAAAGTCAGCCAGCGCCTCTCCAAACCGAATATTTTTATAATTAACAACAGATGGGACGCCTCAGCCAACGAAATGGAGTACGTCAAAGAGGTGAGCTTTTATTGTTATAAAAACATCAATCCAAATGCTCATTTTTGTCGCATTTGGCGCTTTCTTTGAACGTTTTCGGCTCATTCACAGCATTGATTAGTCATCATTCTCAAAGCTCCCTTTCTGTTTTATCATTACGACGCGTGTAAAAGTTTTGGGACGGCCACCGAACAGCAAATGTAATGTACTGTCTCTACGTACGTAATGTGCATCTCCTATTGTGCAACACGAAGTGGTCTTGGCTCATGTGCACATGTAGACGAATTACGCCATGTTATTTCAAATTGGTTACTCTGGTCTCATCTAAAGCAGCTAAATGTACTGGAAACTCCTCGTTTCGGACGCTGATTTCCACGATTGCTGTTATCCGCTTTTGGAATTTACAGCTTGGCATATAGCCGAACTGGGACACGAAGTCGGTGCATGGGGATTGCCTTTAGGCGGCCCCACTACACTACTCCACTAAATTTCGCAAGTGACTGTTATTGCCACGACTAATGCCTCCTTGTTTTTAATCGTTTGGTGCTCTCATATCGTAGATAGATTGAGACACAATCTTAGCTCGGACCGTAATCTTCCTTGATGTGGGTCTCGTCGGCGCGGTCACGTGGGTCATATCTTAGGGGTAACAATTCCGCGAATGGGAGCGCGTTCACAATCTGTTCTCGTGCAACGAGGCAAAGAATCACCAACCGTTTTGAGTAACATTGCCCGCGGATGCCGATGGTGTAATGGTCATATCGTTTACCTGTGTTCTCTACGCCAAGGGTACCATTACCAAGAAATCAACCGTAAAGTGCCGTGCTGGGAGTTTGTTTATTCCAATAAATACTCTTCTACGAACGCAGCGTTCTCCGCATCTCGTTGTACTCCATGAATTGATCTGTTACCGATGGGTGATTTCCACATGACCGGAGCTTTGCATCACCATTCTGATAAAACGACTTGACTATCTTGAGCTGCGTTTCTCAGCGAATGAAATTGGGCAATTCTAGCGGGAATCTCGAAGAGCCAAGAGAAAACACTGGGGCGCATTGGTAGTAAAGCTTTCTTTTTCTTGGTGTTAAAATGTGTAATATGCTGTTTCATTTGTGGATTTGTGATCATTATTAAACCTTCTAAGAAATCTTATTTTGACCCCTACCAGCCTTAGTGGCTTGGCCTCATGCAGACGAGAAAGAGCAAAAATAGCGTTCGGGTACAAGAAATGCGCACGTTGTCGATGATGGAAATTTGATGTTATGTCTATCAGTTGACCAATCTTTTCGACTCAGTTCGTTTATAATCTGGCGTTTTTACGCGCCCCCAACCATCCCACGTCATTATTTGTTGATTACACATCCACCAGCCCTCACTTGACGCTTTATCCTCAAAATCGCACATCGTTCACTTATTCACCCACCTAGGTCCGGGCTCAACATCTTCAGCGTTGTGTTGCATTTTTAGTGGACGAGCTCAAAGTGTGTACACAAGCAGAGGCTGAAGAGCACGTCTTCTTTGTGTCTGCTCGTGAGGCTCTCTCCATTCGCACGAGGGCAGTCCATGGTTCTATGGGCTACGGTTCGGGTTTGCCAAGTACCACAGACCAGCTGGGTTCACCATTGCCCTCAAGTCAGTTCGGTGGATTTTATCTCCTACGATTTATTCCTTCTTAAATAGATGGGTGCAGACATTTCCGAGACGCCTGGTTACTTTACCGTTTTTTGTATTGGTCTGTATGGAACTACTGGATCGTAATATTTGTTTTGATGCGTCACTCTGTTTTGTTTTTCAAATCTATTTCCATGGCTGATTCCATTGAACTCCATTGTATCCAGCTGCCACGACAAGTGTCGCCAAGATAACAGTAAATGGAAATAGTCAGAAAGTGCTTTTCATCACGAATAGAAAACAAGGGAGAGACTTTTTCTGAAAATGCATTAGCTTTTCTTGGTTTATTATTGGCATTGGCCTACAAGCAATCGCGTCATGTTACATTGGATATCAAACCACTGTTGTGATTTGTTCCGAAACCTTCATTTACACAAATGGCACGCGCCACTCTGACCATACCTCAAGGTCAATTCGTTCGTGTCCTTATGCCTCGTGGTTTCGCCCAAATGGATGCAGCAGCATATACTTCGCACCGTGGAAGGCGGGTATCCTTTGAGCCTAACTTATCACAACTGCAAACCCACTAGTCTATTTCGATGGCTTCATGTGCGCAATTGTTGTACCTTTGTGCTTGCCTCAAATGATTTTCCATTTATCCAGCCCAGAAGTCTAGATAATATCGACTGCGGTCAATCATCAGTTTTATTCTACAAGTTAGACCTTTAGCCCCTCACGGATAACGGTTGCCGTAACTCATTGCCTCGTGTGCACTCGCTTCAGATCTTCTGAGTAGTTTCTTGCTCGATTATGACCTCGCGTAATTCCTGTATTTTTCTTTCGTTGCTAGTGTTTTGCACAGCCGAGGGTTGGGAGGACCGGTTGCAGGAGTTCAACTCTTTTGAAGTAATTTTCGAGGTATGAATACGTTTGGTGTCTGTTTCTGTTCTCATTTTCACTCATCCGATCGCTGCTTTGATACTAAACTGTTTTTGAGCGACGAGACTGGATCTTAACGCAGTGCAATGTCTTGTATGTTTCAGCGATCCATTGGACTATGCTGGGTGGTGGTGCTTTTGTACTTCAGAGCCACTCGTACCAGATTGGCCAATGGCTAAAGGCCTGACAAACTCAGTATTATGGCCCTTCAGATTGGGGGTTGGAGTGATGGTGGCTCCTTATTCCTTTGAAACGGACTCTCTGTAGTCCAGCGCCAAAATCCCACAGCCTTGCGGTCAATTTTTGAAACAAAGGCTTTGGTTGAAAACACTAATCGTTCTCCTGTCTAGGCCTGGGCAACCTGACAGTTTCCTGCTTACGCAATACATTATAACTTTTCCTAATACTCTCTTGATGCTCTGGCCGTCGCAGAGGATAATTAGCGGCGCCCTATCTGCTGCATCCAGCGGGGTGGATGGCGGTTTGAGTGACACTGCTCAAGCCTTCCCGTCTTCTTATTCCTCCTCTTGCACTTTTTCATCCTTATCGTCCCGTTCCAACTTCGCTTTTGTCCCCCGTGTTTTCAATCCCACAATTCGTGGCTCTCCCCCATCTTTGTTCAGTATTCCTTCGTCTTCTAATATCGACTCACGCAGTTGCAGGGCGTCGGTCCGGTCCAGTCGGTTATTTCATATCCATCCAAGCGGAGAATGTCAGTCCATCTGCGATGATTTGGAGCCCTCGGTCCTCCCTAAGACTGGTATGCCTCAATGTGCGCACTTTGTTGCTAACTGGCCAACAGGCAGCATTTGCCCGGACACTGGAGACACTATCGATCGATGTCTGCTGCTTGTCAGAAACTCGGCTACAAGATTCCCGTTCTGTGATTACCCTCCAACCCCCAACGTGCAACACTGGCGCTATTTTCTCATTGCGTTTGTCAGGAGATGAAGCGGCTTCAAATGCCAGTTAAGCCTTTGTGAGCATTGCTCTTAGGCCCCGAGCTGAATCTGCCCTGATCGATTAGGTCCCAATGAACAGCCGGATGTCAGATTGGCTGGATGGTTCAAAGCATCGAATTTACGTGGGGACAGATGGTGCTTGTTTGTCATTGCGGCCTATGCGCCCACAAATTATAGCGCCGACTCATTGAAAGGCGGCTTCTGTCACCAATAAAACACGCTCCTCCGTCACAGAAAAATACGAATACGGTGGTACATGTTGGTGATTTGAACGCCCAGATCGGAAAACTGTCCACTGATGGGCTTCATCTGGGCGGTCAACACGGTGTAATCTCCCGTAATGATAACATTGAGCGATTGCTACACCTGTGTTAAGATGCTCGTCTATTTCTTTACGAGTACTAATTTCCGACACAGCGTTCGCCGGAGGGTGACATGGCAACCACGGACCAGACATGGATGCAAATCGCTCACATTGCGGTCAGTTACCGTTGGGGAGGATACGCTCAAAACTATCGTTCGATTTGGAGCACGAGCGTGGACTCCGATCACGCTCTTGTCTGTGCCGATCTCCGGGTACGTTTCGGTAGACGTGCGCAGCGACGCTGTGAATGCATGGATATTTGCCAGCTGGTGAAGCCAGATGTTCTGAATGCGTATCAAAGTACCCTAGCATCTGAGCTGAGTAATCGCCCATTGAACACAGTTGAAGATCACTGGTCGCATATCCGCCAGATTATTAGTAGCAGGCATTTCTTCATGTGGTAAATCAAACTTCCAACGTGGACACTGGTTCTCTGTACAGGGTCTGGAATTTATGGATGCTCGCCATGTTCCGGCTAGGAGCGAATACAATGAGACTAGCAAGGCTTTCCGGGCGAAACTACATGCTTGCCTGAAAAGCGACGGCGAAGCGGAGGTGGAAACCGCCGTTGCCCTTGGTAACCATCGGAAGTCATTCTGTTTGGTACGAGAAATGGGCAGCAGGAAACCTGGTGTTAGCAAGACCATACGCGACGACTGTGGACAGCCGATCCACAGCTTGTCAAAGCGCTTAGAGCGTTGGGCCGAACACTTTGCGAAACAGTTTAATCAGTCAGAGTTGCCAGTTTCTCCAACGGCCAATGAGCGTCCTACTCCCTGAGCCGTCCCATTTTATGCGCCGTCGCGCGCAGCAGTCGAACGTCAGGTCAGACTGTTTAAACTGAACAAGGCCGCCGAAACAGATAAACTTCAACCAGCCCTGTTCTTTGGGTTTACATCACTTACTAGTGAATCTATGGGAGCAGGAGACTGTCCCCACAGACTGGAGACGCTCCGTAATAGTTCCAATTTTTAAGGGAAACCTGTTTAGAATGCGGCAGTCATAGGGAAATAAGTCTGATCTCCATTGCCTCTAAGTTTGTTGCGTCTGTCGTCCTCCATAGACTAACGCACTCGCGAAAGTCAGATGCGCGAGGCGCAAGCCGAGTTTCGTCGAAATCGAGGCTGCACTGACCACATTACGGCAGTTATTAGATCACCATGTTTGTTGGCGACCCACCGTAATCGTGTTCCTAGACATCAAAGCGTCTATTGATTCGCTTGATCGATGTGCTCTTTGGGAATGTCTACTCAGGAAAGGTGTACCCGAGAAATATGTAAACATTATCTTAGCTTTCTACGCGCATAGCTCTGGCGGTTTGAGGGTTTACGGCAAGCTGTCGCCACCCTTCAGTATCTCCGGCGGTGTGAGACAAGGTTGCCCGCTGTCACCTTTCATCTTCAACTTCGCCATTGACGAAGTTATGCAAACGGCGTTCGCCGAGCACGACTTGAAAGGTGTGGAGCTGCTCCTTAGTGAACAACTTCTTGACTTGGAATATGCGGACAACATTGCGCTCATCTTTGACAGCTCCGGAACGCGTCAAGCTGCACTGGATAAATTAGCTGTGACTATCAGTCTTTTCTGACTATGCTTTGCACCATCGAAATGCGTAGTACTTCTCTAAGATTGGCAGGGACCCAACCCTGCGCAAACGCTTTGTGGTGATCAGCTAGAAGTCGTTCAGGAATTCAAATACCTGGGCAGCTATATTAGCGCCCGTGGGATGGGAGGTGAGGTTACGAACCATATAACAAAAGTTGGATGCGCTTTTGCTAAGCTACGCCATCTGTGGCGCCGGTGTGACATTACCGTCGCTCTGGAGGGCAGAGTTTGTAATGCAGCCGTCCGTTCAACGCTTCTGTACGGTTGCGAAATCTGGCCCATTAGATCAGCTGACATAAAGAGGCTAATTACATTCGACCATCGCTGCCGCCGCAACATAGCTCATGTCTGGTGGGAACGCCGCGTGACTAATGAGCGTGTTGGACGTCGCATATTTGGTGCAGGAAGAGCGAATGAACCGCTAAGCAGCATTATAGCACACACCAGACTCCGACGACTGGTCCACATGTTGCGCATGCCAGCCCATCGATTCCCGCGACGTGTGTTATTTGCTCGCCGGGGGTGTGGATAGTCGAAGAGCATGGGAGGCCAAGCGATGACTTGGTCAAGTGGAATGAAGTCCGTCACTTCGAAGTTGGCGTCGTTTGGTGTTTTCCGACTGCGTGGCAGGTGACCGAAGGAATATGATCACGTTTGGCTAGATACACTAGCTGACATGACGGGGAGTTCACCTCAGTGACATTTGTGATCTGAGTCTCTTTGTCTCTCCTCTCCCCTCTAGCTTTCTCCTCCAGCAACCATCGGAAAACGTGATTTTAGAATTAAGTTACTTTTTATAGCTTTTAGGTCCACATTGCTTAATGCTTTGCTTTTTTGTATTGTGGTATGTTCATCACCCTCGGCTGACGTGTATTGATTACGATGATGATATTATTATTATTACTTTTGCCAATTTTCGTATTTTTATCTGATAATTTCGATGACTTGAAGCAGGGTTTGTGAGTTCTAGCCTCTCTGAATATATGGAATACAAACTACCAACGGGTACCCAACGGAAAGAAAGGCTGTCTGACGATTCTGTGAATATTCACTAATTGACCGAATGCAGCTGTGATAGATCTTCCATATTTTCTCCACTCTGACTATGGGTCGGGCTTTATCGCCGTCAGATTTTAACTCCTACGGATTGGCTGTTATCTGCCATGGCTCAGTGACATGTGCTACCGGCTGGTGGTGCAAGCCACCCAGATAGCTACCACACGCCTGGAAAAGCACTGTACGGCCGTTTCATCATTTCGGGGATTGTCAGCCGTGCGCAATCTATCTTACTCTTGTGGGGCTTCAGTGCACAACTTGACTGTTATCAGTCTGTGGTGAAGACCACTGGGGTATGGCAACGAGACACGACAGTTTACTGGATGTGATATATAGCGACACTCACTTTCCAGTTTTGATTTGATTAAATAAATAAGTAAATGCTTATTTCTCGTCAATGTGAAGTACGCCTGGAAATGCGTCTTCATCGTAATAAAACTCGTATGCTCGGTAACCGAACAAATATGTCACAAGTTAGCCAGTAACATACTGGATCTATGTGTACTTGATTTATGTAGGTACATGTGTAGGTAGTCATGTTGTGTTGATTTGTTAATGTGACTATGGATTTGTGGTTTTGTGAGATGAGCTGGCCAACGTACGAATTGATTATAAGAACTTTTCGAAGTGGATGACGTTCGTGAAATGCCTAATATTCTGGGTGTATTGGGCCCCTGTTTGGTTGCCCGCCAAACGAAATGCGTATGAACCGAGCGATCGGTGAGCGGCTCCCAATCGGCGCGATTCACTGAATTCGCTTCGCTGCCTTGCGGGTCAGGTCCCTATGACCGGAGGCTTCGGGTGAGACCTCTTAAGTCTACCCTCCTCCTCGGGCGGGGAAGCCGGTAACCCGTACGCCCACACAACACATAAACTGATGGATCTACTACTCTCTGCTCACGGTTCTCACTCTCTGGACGCTCTTTCTTTGGCCGAGGTGCGGGCGGCCGGACATGCTAAACCTCACTCTACCACTCCGCAAACTACCTTCTTCGTTCCACATTTATTCAACCCTTTCGAATCTTCAAACTCGCATTGCAAATAATATCTATACTTCTAGCCTCATCAATGAACTGCTCAAAACCGATCGCACACAATCCAATTCCAACAGCAAAGCTTTTATTGCACCCCGCTCGCTCTTCAAGCTAGCTAAGTTCAATGTTCGAGCTCTCATGCAGGTTGGCTTACTAGCTGCTCTTGCGCGCACTTTGGAAACCTCCGAAACCCGTTTGCATCATTTCAGCACAATGCTGCGATTGCTTTCACCATCCTTAAGATTCGATCGCACATTCACCTTGAGCTTATCAAGATATGCGAAAGCGGCAGCATCTGGCTGTGCCGCCGTAGGAGTTGCGTTAAGCGCGTGTGCTGAGTCAACGCTCATTGACTGGTTCCTGGTCAACAGCCATCTTGGTGCAGTCCGCTTGGAAAGCTCAGTGTGACTTTCCAACCACCGGACCAATAAGCGCTGCTTACTCATCGTTGTGGCGTACGCTTTTACGGACTGCAGCTCGGATGAAGCTAAAGACGTGTTCTACCGCCAATTCACCGACGTACTCCGCAATAAACATCGCACGGATATCCTGGTATACGCCAGAGACCTAAATGCGCTGGTCAGTAGACTAGAGGTTTATGAATGCAAACTTTGGGGGTCGACACTGCCACGGTAGTCGAAGGCGGAATAACTGCGATCGACCTTCAACTGTGTGCCCACCACGGCTTGTTCCTTATGAGCACCCATTTCCGGCGTTCCTAACGCCAACGAGCCACTGCGACCTCTGGCACCTGGGCGCAGATTGACCACATATCTGCTAGTTACTGTTGGTGAGGCTGCATAACGGACTACAAGTCAATTTGGAACACTTACTTGACTTCGGATCATGCACTTATGTGTGCTAAGGTCTTTCTGCGTTTTGTAGGTACCCAACATCGTCGCCGGAAACGGCTTGACACAGACAATTTCGCCGTCCAAAATGTTCTCGGCGCATTTCAGAATACATTGAACTCCAAACTGCGTTCTCTCTCCTCCGATGTTGAGACACACTGGGCATAGATTCTGAGTGCTCTACGGAAAACCGCTATCTTGATCTGTGGTTTCACTAGACGAGTTGTTAATCATTGGATCTCAACACAGTCTTTCAAATTAATGAAAGGCGTCGAACAATTCCCGCTGGATTTGGGTAAAACGCACTACGCAGAACCCAAGGTGCGGAGCTCAGTCAGGTTCGCAGGAAGGATCGCGAGGTTTGGTGGACATAACGCGTCATTGAGATGGAGCGAGCAGCCTTTTCAGGAAACTCCCGCAAACTCTTCCAACTGATTCGGTCCACGGGGGACAGAAGGCCAACATTGAGTGAAGGTTTGCGTGAAAATGACGGCAAACTAATTCACAGTTGTCACCGACATCCGGTACGCTGGGCAGAGCACTTTGAAGATCAGTTCAACTGGTCACTACCACAACCGAGTCCACTTTCCGGCATTCACGGTGCTTCCTGGTACGTGGATGTTTCTCCACCGACTTCGACTGAGGCTTCCCATAAACTTCGCCTGCTAAAGCGCCACAAGTCGTCTGACCCAGATGAACTTTCTCCTGCTCTCTTCAACTATGGGGGTCCTGCTCCTACCCATGAACTCAGACCCCACTTTCATCCGATTTGAACTACTGAAACCATCCCATCCGACTGGAAATTTGGCTGTGTACAAAAAGGAGACCGGATCGTTTGCTCCAATAATCGTGGAATTAGTGTCATTTGTGTCCCATTCAAACTGCTCGCTGCTCTACTCTTGCGGAGGCCCTGCTGCGTACGGGAACAGCACCTGCGTAAACAGCCCGGGTCGCGCCGGTCACAACTTTACTATCCGCCATATATTTGCACACCGCCATACGTTCAGTCGACCAACCATAGTCATATTCTTGGACATCCGAGCCGCGTTTGGCTCTGTTGATAGTGTGGTTCTTTGGGACTGCTTACTGAAGTGGGTATTACCGGATAAGTACATCAGCATTCTCCGTGCCATTTATCATCAAACTTCGGGCAGCGTGCGAGTATACGGAGACTTTTCGCCCCTCTTCAGTCTCACTAGTGGTGTTACAGGGTTTCTCAGCCTCCCCATTCTTGTTCAACTTCACCATGGACGAGATCTTGGAAATTGCTCTGGAAAACTCCGGGTCCTGCGGCGTTGAACTGCTCTCTGGTGACCGCCTTCGGGATTTGGAGTACGCAGATGACATCGCTGTGGTTTGTGAGTCCTCACAGGCCGCCTAGCATTTGCTGCTTATTCTAGAGATGTCCGCTTCCCAATTTGGGTTTCTCTTTACCCCTCCCAAACGTAAGATCCTGTTACAGGACTGACCAAGTGCATCCGTTAGAAGTAGTCGACAAATTCATTTACCTTGGGAGTTATCGGAGTATTGATAGTTTGCCTGTCTCTAAAGCTAGAGTAGCTTTTGCTAACCTTCGTTACCTGTGGCTTCGTCGTGACCTCAGCCTCGCTGTCAAAGGACGAGTCTATAATGCTGCGGTACGAACGATTCCACTGTACATCAGTTAGATTTGGCCTTTTCGCAAAAGTGATGTTCAGCGGCTATCTGTCTTCAATCACCGCTGCCTGCGAAGCATTGCTGGTGTTCTATGGTTACGTAACATCAGTAATGAGGATAACTGCCGGCGAGTCTTCAAATCTGATAAACTCACCCGACCGATCGACAGCATCATCTTACTGCAGATGCTTCGCTGACTTGAATATGTGCTTCACCTGCCTACCCAGGGGTTGCCACGACGTGCCCTATTTGCGAGCGCAGGCGTGCGATAGAAGCAATGACAAGAAGGCCATTGTAAAACTTGGTTCCAATGCGTTAAGGCGCAAACGTCAAAGCTGGCTGCTGTTGGTCGTTCCTGACTCTCGGGTTAGAGATCAAGGGACCCCGAGCACATCTGGTTGTACACGCTATTGGATATGGCCAAGGACGTACCGAATAGCGCACTTGCTGTGAAGCTCTTCTATGATTGTCGTTTTCCCTATCTTCCTACCGTTTTTCTCTTATGTGTTTTGCCATTCAGCCAATCATAATGTAATTGGTCATTTTGTTGGATATATATATATATATATATATATATATATATATATATAAACTATTTTCACTTTAAATTGAACATTTCGCAAACCACTTTGGTCGTTTTGCAAAACAATTCGGACAGTTTGCAAACCATTTTGGACACATTACATTACATTTTTATCAGAAAATCAGTCTGTTGCTGGTAGTTCCGCAGGAAATACGTGAAGACCCATAGTGCGACAGGGGTCAACTGGGTCATCGACTTTGCTCAAGATGTACGAGGCCCATGATCAAGAGGAGGGTTTGCAAAATCCTCCACTGCTTACACAGTCCCGTTGTATGCTCGTGAACACAGTGTGATCTGAATCTCGTCCTATCCTCGTCTTAGTCCCCTTTCTTTGATAACGACTTGCAGCCGTAGGCCATTAAAGCTAGACTCTGTTCGGTAGGGTCATGGTAGCATGCACTGATCCGATATTCTAGCAGCTGGATAGGTTCACCCACACACCCACAAGAAATACGCGACGGCCCATAGAATTCAAGGGGATTACCGGGTCACCGCCTATCTGTTTCATCAGTACAAATGGTCGAATTGGTCAAGCTTTACTTCAGTGGGAATCGCGGTTCATATTGTGACTGCGCATCACACTCCGTCCACAAAACGCGTGCTTCACAATGACATTATAAAACTAGATAACCTTTGTTTAAGTTATGATAGACTACGCGACTCGGGAGTCTGACTTTCCAATTTTCACACAGCTGCACAGGTCCATGTGTAATGTTAGAGACACAAACTACGCGAAGACCGATGGGGAGAGAGGGGGATACTCAATCACCACGTTTGATCGAGGTACACGATCACGAGAAGGATTTGCAGTGGCACCCGCTGCTTACACAATTCGGTTTCATTAGCATGATTACAGTGTAGTCTGAACATCCTCTAGTCGCCTTAGTCTTCATATCTTGCCAGCAAATTGCTGATTTTATGCTTACAATCATGTGTGTTCAAAATTGTTTGCGAAACGTCAGTGTTTTGCATAACGTCCAAAGTGGTTTGAAAAGCTTCCAATTTAAAGCTAAATTGATATATCAGGTTCTCCGGAAATTCGGTGACTTTATTTACTGGTGAGTCACACTCGCCACATCTTGGTGTTGTTAAACAGACATTTGTGACTTTCTATAGGGAGAACGCTTTCTAGACGGAATCCCACGACCTCCTGGATCACTGGTGCCGAACCATTAGCTGAAACGGGCTTAACCTGTGCCATTCACCTGCACTTCATGGAGGTTTTTCGGCTAGTCAGGCGATTTGACAATTTTTCCTTTGAAGTTAACGGTTTTTCACCCGTTGCTTGCATCCTGATTGTAACATCGGTTTCCAATCGGATCCTGCTTTAGTTAACTATTTAGTTATGTTAGCGGAACTCATTTCTGCCTAACATTATGGGTTCTAAGTAGCCCCGTTTGATTCACTTCAGTACGCGTTACAGTAGTGTGCCGATGCTCCAACCGGATCGCATTTATCTCACCCATGATTTTGGCGGGTTTTCGTCAGTTCACCTCTTCTGCGGCTCTTTGCTTGTTTCTTCTCCTTGGTTGAAGTATGATTTATTTTTATCCTAGTCAGTATGTGACGCATCTTATTTGAAAGTTTCTTTTAAGATTTCCAGTCCCATTGATCATAAAATTTGCGATTCGGTTACGACACACGTTCGTGATCTGGGCGCCTCTTCTCACCTCACCTTGTCGATAACGGTGAACAAATGTGAGATGAACAAAATAAAAATCAGTCGAGTCTGTCAAACAATTGTGATTGTGGAAATTATTCAAACCTTCCACTATGGCCACTTCGATTTGGGCTTGGAGTTGATCAACCAAGACCTAACTAGTATGCTTAAATGGAAGCGGTTGGATTTCTCTAAAATCTCTAATATCAAAAATAGTTCATCACTCTGGCGTTTTACTCATGTAATTAGTTCTGCGCCCCTAGACATTTATTTCTTGTGGTCGCTGTCCCCTGACTCGATAGATTCCTCTGCACCGGAATCTTTCATAGCTGTGCAAAGTTATCTTGTTGTTAGCGAGAAAATAACAGACAGAGGCACACTTGCTCAGGATTTTTATTGCATCTAACGCCCGGACGATGCTTTGTTACATCAAGTGATAACGAATCAACGCTATCCGGTTGCGATTGGTCGTGACTCCTATTCAACATTTGTTTGTTTAGTCCACAGTTGTTTAGGACACTGAGAAACTTTCACTAGACGCAGACCATTCAGTTGGACTGAGCCTCGCACTGTCGAGGAACATACCGTTTATTTATTTATACTCACATTGTATTCTCATTCTGATCCATAACCATTATTTACCACAAAGCTCAAGATTGGACTCAGATGTATTCTTTGTTAGAGATCGCTTATCAGAACTGTTGAATAACACAGAGTAGATTAGGGTTGCAAACAGATCTCTTTTCGGTAGTTCACATGAGGCAGTTACATTTACAGCACTGATAAAACCAACAGTAAGCTGCGAACCGATGAGACGGTTTGAACAGATTTAGCACATTGGTTCGATGCTCAAATCGATCTAATCAAGTGACGCCGCGACAGGACTAACAGACTTGCGCAACAAAAGAACTTTGGTTAACGGAACAAGTAAAAATGCCAAATAAAAAGGTAAAAATATAAGCAAACACCTGCTTTTCCGTAATGTTCCAAGGGGACGATTTCTCGTCAGGGCCATGACAAAGTCAGCGGTTCCACGAGCCTGCATTGCTGGCAGTGTCAGCCTGATCGCCTCAGCCGTCTGCGAGAGGCGTTTCCTCAACCGTTTCGGGTCTCATTGCGGTACGGCATGGTAAACCTTGAATGCATCTTCGGTGGAAATTTGTAGCCCACTTTGAAGCATATGTTCCAAGATGAAATTGTTGACACTACTGCGTTATGATTATGGCTACAGGTAGTGAACCGAAAGGGAGAGCGCCACTGACATACAGACTGCATCTCATGTACTGAGAATTCTGACCACTTCTGTTTTTTTCATACTCAGCAATTTTTGATATCCTGCCGTTTTACTTGTCGCTGTGTTACGGACGCTGCATAGATACATCAACTGTTTTCTTTTCAACTGAGGCCGATATGTGCGCCACATGACCTGTAAGGATCAAAATTTCCATCTAACCTGCTGCAGTGGCAGAGTGGTTAAAACTGACGAGTTTTCCCTGAATTTTTTCTTTATTGCCGGTGGCTAAGTAGTCTGCACTCCTGACTTGCAGTCATATAGGGTCACCGGTTCGAATCCGCAAATGCGCGGGCACCCTCGCGGTATACTCAGCCCACGCGCGACTGCTGGTAGTAGCGCGGCAGCGAAGCGCCGTTACAGCGCACAACTGGCGCTTTAGTATTATTTTTGTTTGCACGCACATATGGAATATCCATGTTACACGCACATTCAAGTCTCTCGATAGTCTATTGTACCATATTTTATCCTATTTTAATTAGAAAAATCTTTCGGAATCAGCAACACGCACAAAATTTGCCACGCACTGCGAGGAAGGCAAGCATATAATGGAACGATTCCGGTCGATCATGGAAACCGCTTATGAGACGGCTGTGGAGGAAAAGTAAGTCCGCAACGTCAACAAAATAGCCACAACACATTTAAAAGAATACTGGATTGGAATCCATCGCTGTGGATTTATTCAGCCAGTTGCTGGGACTTGTTCCTGCGCATCTGCGTTTGCAATCTAGCGACTGTTCCTACTGACGAAGGAGGAGGAACTTGAACTCTGGCAGATCCGGGAAGTTCACTTTAATGGGAACCCTGAAATCGAGTATTTTTTGCCTGAATTATTGGGATCTGGCTGCGTATAACTGTGACTAAATTTCACACAGACTGTGAGTTTGCTTGCATCCTGATTGTAACATCGGTTTCCAATCGGATCCTGCTTTAGTTAACTATTTAGTTATGTTAGCGGAACTCATTTCTGCCTAACATTATGGGTTCTAAGTAGCCCCGTTTGATTCACTTCAGTACGCGTTACAGTAGTGTGCCGATGCTCCAACCGGATCGCATTTATCTCACCCATGATTTTGGCGGGTTTTCGTCAGTTCACCTCTTCTGCGGCTCTTTGCTTGTTTCTTCTCCTTGGTTGAAGTATGATTTATTTTTATCCTAGTCAGTATGTGACGCATCTTATTTGAAAGTTTCTTTTAAGATTTCCAGTCCCATTGATCATAAAATTTGCGATTCGGTTACGACACACGTTCGTGATCTGGGCGCCTCTTCTCACCTCACCTTGTCGATAACGGTGAACAAATGTGAGATGAACAAAATAAAAATCAGTCGAGTCTGTCAAACAATTGTGATTGTGGAAATTATTCAAACCTTCCACTATGGCCACTTCGATTTGGGCTTGGAGTTGATCAACCAAGACCTAACTAGTATGCTTAAATGGAAGCGGTTGGATTTCTCTAAAATCTCTAATATCAAAAATAGTTCATCACTCTGGCGTTTTACTCATGTAATTAGTTCTGCGCCCCTAGACATTTATTTCTTGTGGTCGCTGTCCCCTGACTCGATAGATTCCTCTGCACCGGAATCTTTCATAGCTGTGCAAAGTTATCTTGTTGTTAGCGAGAAAATAACAGACAGAGGCACACTTGCTCAGGATTTTTATTGCATCTAACGCCCGGACGATGCTTTGTTACATCAAGTGATAACGAATCAACGCTATCCGGTTGCGATTGGTCGTGACTCCTATTCAACATTTGTTTGTTTAGTCCACAGTTGTTTAGGACACTGAGAAACTTTCACTAGACGCAGACCATTCAGTTGGACTGAGCCTCGCACTGTCGAGGAACATACCGTTTATTTATTTATACTCACATTGTATTCTCATTCTGATCCATAACCATTATTTACCACAAAGCTCAAGATTGGACTCAGATGTATTCTTTGTTAGAGATCGCTTATCAGAACTGTTGAATAACACAGAGTAGCTTAGGGTTGCAAACAGATCTCTTTTCGGTAGTTCACATGAGGCAGTTACATTTACAGCACTGATAAAACCAACAGTAAGCTGCGAACCGATGAGACGGTTTGAACAGATTTAGCACATTGGTTCGATGCTCAAATCGATCTAATCAAGTGACGCCGCGACAGGACTAACAGACTTGCGCAACAAAAGAACTTTGGTTAACGGAACAAGTAAAAATGCCAAATAAAAAGGTAAAAATATAAGCAAACACCTGCTTTTCCGTAATGTTCCAAGGGGACGATTTCTCGTCAGGGCCATGACAAAGTCAGCGGATACACAAGCCTGCATTGCTGGCATTGTTAGCCTGATCGCCTCAGCCGTCTGCAAGAGGCGTTTCCTCAACTCTTTCGGGTCTCACTTCGGTACGGCATGGTAAACCTTGAATGCATCTTCGTTCGAAATTTGGAGCCCACTTTGAAGCTTATGTTCCAAGATGGAATTGTTGACACTACTGCGTTACGATCGTAGCTACAGGCAGTGAACCGAAGAGGAGAGCGCCACTGACATACAGACTGCATCTCATGTACTGAGAATTCTGACCACCTCTGTTTTTTTCATACTCAGCAATTTTTGATATCCTGCCGTTTTTCTTGTCGCTGTGTTACGGACGCTGCATAGATACATCAACTGTTTTCTTTTCAACTGAGGCCGATATGTGCGCCACATGACCTGTAAGGCTCAAGATTTCCATCTAACCTGCTGCAGTGGCAGAGTGGTTAAAACTGACGAGTTTTCCCTGAATTTTTTCTTTATTGCCGGTGGCTAAGTAGACTGCACTCCTGACTTGCAGTCATATAGGGTCACCGGTTCGAATCCGCAAATGCGCGGGCACCCTCGCGGTATACTCAGCCCACGCGCGACTGCTGGTAGTAGCGCGGCAGCGAAGCGCCGTTACAGCGCACAACTGGCGCTTTAGTATTATTTTTGTTTGCACGCACATATGGAATATCCATGTTACACGCACATTCAAGTCTCTCGATAGTCTATTGTACCATATTTTATCCTATTTTAATTAGAAAAATCTTTCGGAATCAGCAACACGCACAAAATTTGCCACGCACTGCGAGGAAGGCAAGCATATAATGGAACGATTCCGGTCGATCATGGAAACCGCTTATGAGACGGCTGTGGAGGAAAAGTAAGTCCGCAACGTCAACAAAATAGCCACAACACATTTAAAAGAATACTGGATTGGAATCCATCGCTGTGGATTTATTCAGCCAGTTGCTGGGACTTGTTCCTGCGCATCTGCGTTTGCAATCTAGCGACTGTTCCTACTGACGAAGGAGGAGGAACTTGAACTCTGGCAGATCCGGGAAGTTCACTTTAATGGGAACCCTGAAATCGAGTATTTTTTGCCTGAATTATTGGGATCTGGCTGCGTATAACTGTGACTAAATTTAGACATCGATGTAAACCCCACGCTACTTTATGGGCTCTTGATCGTTCCCACGTATCTTCGATGCAGTTTTTATTGCATTAGACCCAATCGTGCTCCATGCATGTGATAGGTCGATGTTAAGGGAGCCCGATCATTGACTTACTTCAAGTATGTTTCTATGCCAGTAGCTTCAGCGGAATATCCGACCAGACCAGCTCAAATTTCATTAACCAGGAGTTCGTATCTCAGATTGCTTTCCGTCGGAGTCTGCCAAGGACATCACAGTTGGTTTCAGAAGGTTTCGCATGCAAATCAGTTTATGCAGGTTTTTATTGTGGCAACATTTCACTGTTGATGCAAGCGTTTCTTCAAGCCACGTCTTGCGTCAAGAGCGAAACATTGTCACAATATAAACCTGCAAAAACCGATTTACATTCATAATCTTCTGAAATCATGAAATCCCAGTGAGTTCCAAACTTATTCCGAGATATTGACATTGCTGTTGACCTAAAACCAGAGAACGAAAGTGTTTACCTGTCTCCGATACATTCTCACGCCATGAAGCTTTCCTCTAGATTAAATCTTTTGAGCAACACAACCGAAGCCGTTTTGTCTATGAACAACATTGCTTTTTCCGGGGCTCGCTTGACGGCTTTGGGGAGGTCATTGTTTTCTGACGTGTTTTTACCGTGATTCGTATGGCTGTTTTAGGTTATCCGTGTTGTCTACGGAAACAGACTAGTTGATGTTCCTGTTAAATGAGGTTTCGTTACAGGCTTATATTCTTTTTACTGGTAGGGTGCAGTCAATATACGTAGCCTCTGTTCTCCTTTTTGTCGCAAAACGAATCGCAAGGGTGGTACTACCACGTCAGGGAAGTAGCTATGATTCAAACATCTTGGTGCAATTCAGCTTGTCGCCATAGCTCCCGTCGCCGGCCCGTGGCTTAAAGGATTACAAGCCTCCCTTGTAAACCGAGGGCGCGGTTTCGAGCCTACATTGTCGGCCGGACGACCCTCGCATTATCCGTAGCCGACCCGCGACGGTCGTTGCGCGGCAACAAAGCGTCGGCCCTGCGTACCGGCGTACTGCTGATATCATAACTCTCATCACTTGACTAACAGAGAGTGATAAACTTGGTAAAATGTGGGGAGTATGCGAAGAATGAGAAAACCTAGCAGGGATCAGATGTTGTGTTGTGTCAAGTTATTGATGCCCATGGAATTGCTAACATCTAGTGGTAAGAAACCGAACGCACAAATACCGTTGACTTCAGCGGCCCCTTTGGTCTCACGAATACTGCTTATTCTTGATGCCAAGTGCTAGACCCACCAGCATTTATATTTTTTATCTCAGGCGGATTACTTCCCTTTGATAACTCAATACCTCTATTACTGTCCAGTTGCATCACTCTGAACCAACAACACATTTCGTGAGCTTTAGGTAGTAACCTTCTCCAGCACAAAACATTGTTAGCAACTACTTTATGTTTCAAAGTCATTCCACTTGATTGAAGGGTTTTCGGTGTTCCTCACTTCCAACACTGCACCATGCGAGCGGTTTCGTTCTCGTTCAGACTTTTCAGATGGGAAGTAGCCTTAGCTGGGACTGGAACTCCGTACATACCTCTTAACGGCTGACTCCTCAGGCCCATTTTAATTTCAGCACTTTACTGATAACATTACTGTCAGGCCTAGCGGTTTCGGTCCGCTGTCCGAACGTTGCAAATCTAATCATGGGTTCAGCTTTGCACATTGTTCTTCTTCCTAAAACCACGATTGCAGAATTGTCCGAGAAATCTTTTACCCCACTGTTCTTTGCTCAGACCATGTGTTTAGATGTATCTTTGCTCCGTCGTTACACTAGGCATTGTACGAATAAATTAGAACGCAGTATGAAAACGTTCTCCATGACTGTTTGAATGCATCCAACCGTGGGTCAAATATATGGTTGTTAAGCGTCAAGTTATCCTCCACCAAACGGTATTGTATAATTTCCCTATTTCTTCACCCTAACACAGCATTTCTATACTGTCACTGATCTTCCTTGAGTTCCCGAATTATGGGTATTTGTAATGCGTTCAGCAGGCGCTGGTTACTTTGCTAGGGAATTCAGACAGGCCAAGTCAGGATAAGCTTTTACGTACTCGGATGGGTGCATTTAAGAATTTTATGCTATCGAATGCGAACGGTAACACTAGAAATGCAACATTATGTGAACATAGCGACAAATAAGGCAAAAGTTGCACATAAGTCTCCCAGTAACCGGTTCCGCATCACTAAACAGTGACTGCACATTGCTGTTGGGAATCACAACGATTTGTATCCTGTTGACAAGCCAATGTCTAAGGCCAACGAACGCTATGCTTCCTCACTGTGCCAAAATGTTTCCTGAAAATGTTTTTGCGTTTGTTCACTTAAAGGCTCATCCACTACCGTTCTGCAGACATTATTGTGGTCATAGATTAAAACGTCAGCCTGACTGTTTTCTGCGATGAACTCACAATAAAATTACATAAAGCATCAACTATTCGTGAGTAATCGAACTCCCCATCATAACGGGTAAGTGCTGCGTCACACAAATTCGATATGCGAGATCGTGACTATCGTGCGGCCGAAATGTGTCCACCGCACATTGTGCACCCTGAGAAAACCCCGAGGAATTCTAAAGGCAGTACGGAGATCCAATGGGATCTCGCACGATGCACTACGCACACAAGTGTGGCGTCTGTGTACCCCAACTTGCACAGCGCTTCACGCGATGTGGCGCAGACTAGGGATACTTGAACGATCGATACATCCTGGGCTTGTTTGAGGACAGAATGTTTCGCGGAAAACTGGATGCTTGTGGGCTCTGTACTGACGGATGTTTAGCCGTTGCAGTGAACTTACTGTTACGTACAGGGTCTACTGTGATAAGATATATGGACATCGCGTTGGCGGACGAACGTACAGGTGGTGCACAACTGCTGGTATTTCGTCTCAGCTATGTTCCCATTAAAGTGGACAGACTGACGTACACGTGAGAAATAACTTTTCGATGTGCCCGTATTTGTATCAAAGGTAATGGTAAAACACAGTTACGGTGGGCACGCCGGTAGGCTGAAAACGAGCTTCCGAAGAAACACAGTAGGAAAAAAGCACCACTTACAACTAGACTTTTTACATTAGGAATAATAACGACTTGCTTTCCTGTCTTGTATCGTGTGTAGACTTCCCATGGTTGTAACGGCGATCACAACACTTAACCTGCTCGCGATCGCACTCACCAAGCAATTAGTGCAGAATGCTGTCATTTGCGTGCAGCATTTTGTCTAATCTTGTGAGTGCGCGACATACCTCACAGTGATTCTCATGATCTCACTCACAACTTCAACCCCTGAGAACGGTTGTTATCGGTTTGAGGTGCATTGGATCAAACACGTACCAGCGTCACAGCAAGGTACGCATTCACCCGCCAGTGAGGTGTGTGCAGTTTGTCCTAACCATGGGACGCAAAGATGCACGATGGAACTAGCAGAATTTACGCCGCATAAGTGAATCTACCCAGCTAAAAGACCGAAACTCAGCACACCTGTCTCTCGGTCATTTGGATAGCAACCCACAAAGGTAGACATGGCGGAGCATAATATTGATCACCGAGGTTGCAAATGTCCACCTGCATTCTGACTACAGTACAGAAATAGCTTGATGCAGTTAGCAAGTACTTGCTGCGAACGGGTTAACAGTTCTGACCGCCGTTACAACCATGGGAAGTCTACGCACGATACAAGACGGTCTGTTTTTAGTAGAAATAACAAGAACAAACCGGTAACGTGCCAAACCTTTTTCCGTGTAGAAACCTTAAAATTTAACATAAAGTGAGGTCGACTGCGCACTCTCAGATTGCTCCCTATTACAGAACAGCTACATTGGGGTTAACTACATTCTCCTACTAATACAATTTTGGTAACATTAATAGTATATATGATAATGAAGCCCTGATAAAACCATGGTAAATTTTGCATACTTCACTCTGAAGCTGACCGAGAGACCTGATCAAGCAGGGGCCTTGTGCTAGTCCAAACCACTATCGGACGTGACACATTATCCGAGTCAGTGCTGCCCCTGGATTTATTCTCTTGCATGTAGCTGTTCATACTTCAGTGTGATTAGCCTCATGCACCTCATTCTTTCTTCCATTTTGATAATATCATATTTAAGTCTAATCGCATTTACTTACCATTCTTCATTTTTGCCACTCTGGCGACGCGATTCGTGACAACTGCATCTACAACACTTTGGTGCCCGGATCATGATTCATCAATTGCACTAAACTGAACGGAAACGATCGGGTAATCTTTAAGTATCGTGATTTATTTAGGGAAAGAGAAATTCCAGATAGAACTTGGCTCACTTAACAGGAAAGCAAAATACTATCAAGTCGTTATTATTCCTAATGTAAAAAGTCTAGTTGTAAGTGGTGCTTTTTTCCTACTGTGTTTCTTCGGCAGCTCGTTTTCAGCCTACCGGCGTGCCCACCGTAACTGTGCTTTACCATTACCTTTGATACAAATACGGGCACATCGAAAAGTTATTTCTCACGTGTACGTCAGTCTGTCTACTTTAATGGGAACATAGCTGAGATGAAATACCAGCAGTTGTGCACCACCTGTACGTTCGTCCGTCAACGCGATGTCCATATATCTTATCACAGTAGACCCTGTACGTAACAGTAAGTTCACTGCAACGGCTAAACATCCGTCAGTACAGAGCCCACAGGCATCCAGTTTTCCGCGAAACATTCTGTCCTCAAACAAGCCCAGGATGTATCGATCGTTCAAGTATCCCTAGTCTGCGCCACACCGCGTGAAGCGCTGTGCAGGTTGGGGTACACAGACGCCGCATTTGTGTGCGTAGTGCATCGTGTGAGATCCCATTGGATCTCCGTACTGCCTTTAGAATTCCTCGGAGTTTTCTCAGAATGCGCAATGTGCGGAAATTGACGGTGCGTCTATGACAATCGGTGGACACATTTCGGCCACGCGGCAGTATCCACATCGTCTGCAGTTTGTACCTTACACGGCAGTTGGGAATGAGTTGAGCTAAGTTACAGGTTAATTGTTATCCATGACGGTTCGTTGCCGTCCCCCGTCGTTTATTCGCATAGCAGCTAGGTAATAACGTTTGTCACTGATGGCGCGGCACCATGGCCCCGTTTCCGACGGAGCCAAGGATGCGCAGCACTGACTGACTGGTTGCAATATGACGAAACGACCATCTGGGGCTTTTACAGATGCGTTGTAGACTGACTTGGAAGCTAATACGATGGACACTGAATTTGTTTAAGTGAACGGCCCGCTATTCACGAGTACTTGGCATGTTTTCACATTTGTTGGCATTCTTTGTGGCGTTCGTGTGCGCGAGGCGCTTCCGCTGTGCGCCTTGTCATTGTCCAACGTACGTAGTCATCACCAGTAACTCAAAGTGTTTCCAATGCCGGCTGTGTGTACCGATAACTCCCTACGTGTTACGAAACTTGTGTGCACGATGGTGCCGGCGGTGCCTTGTTTAGGCTTAATGCACGTATTGTGGTCCCCCAAGATCGTTGCTGTCACTGCACCAACGAATGTGGTGAGTTCTTTTGTAGGCGATCTTGAACGAAGCTGGAAGACTTCTAAAAGAGCCATTGATATCCATATTTGGTTTTTGTTCTACTTCCATCCTCGTGGACACGGCTTTTATTTCACTGCTTAATCCGCTGCGGACGAGTGAGATGACGCCAAGCGGTCATTCTTTCCTCTTGCCTCATTGACTCGTTTTTATCCCAACTACCCACACAGAGATGCTGCAGTTCGCTGTCGCTGCTTATCTCAAGCGCACCTGGAGGAAGTCCGGTCGCGACTTCATCGCATCGGACAGGCCCTGGAGGAGATGATTCACACTTGTTTGGCTCGTGTGGAGGCCCAAGTCTCAAGCGCACTTAATGGTGAGATCAGAAGGCTTGGGGAACTGGTTGATGGTTACTCCCGCCCATTCCATTCTGATCCGGCGATGCTGTTGCTGTACAAGCGGGAATTGAACACTCATGTGGAAAGGGAACTGGGTCGGAAGTTAACGGAGGCTTGTTCAAGCGACATTCTGAACGAAGTAGCACGATCGGAGCAAATCATGATGTGTATGTTTGATTTTTTGCTTGGTTTCACGTGAGGGCACTTGTTTTTGTACAACTTCCTGTTCTCAATCTCTTTAGTTTCTTGCTACTTTCCCGCGCCCCTATGTCTGTTGACGCTTGCGCTGCAATTATATTATTTTATCTTTGTTGCGTATCAGTAAGAAGGATAGAACTTTTCATTTCTCATTTCAACGAAAGTCTATTTCCATGTAGGATCAGGCCACACTGTACAATTTTCGTGTTTCACGGTTGGCCCAATATGCTAGATGTGACAGAATTTTTGGACAGTGTGTTACTGTCCGAACTTTTCACCCTGCTCAGTTCCGTGAAATTTTAAACGCCTTTATCAAGATTAATGGACCCGTTGCGATATTCGCATATGATCTTGTCAGCTGAGTGAACTTAATTAATTGATTGGTATCTTCTTAACTAGGTGAGTCACGACCCAGCAAAGCTGATCCGATCGTAAGATACAAAAACAATGCAAACTGAATTTACATAGTTGTTATACGAGAACAAATGTAATTCCTTTTTCGTTGATTCGTTCATCATTATTTTCGTTTCACCAGTCTTCTTAATGGATGACGGTTGCGAACTTTCCAGACACGGTTAGGCGGAGTGTTGCAGTAAGAGCATTATTAATGACTAAGCACGTAAATAACAATATGTCCATTGCAAAATGTGCTTACCTTTTTGGTTCTCATCCTACCCGCCATCATGTATTTTCTCGTCGGGTCACAGGGAAGCGGTTAATGCTTTACCTAAGAAAAATATGAATATAAAGTACTTAAGGTTGTATGTTGTAAAGAATACAAAAATAAATTGAACCGAGGATATCACTTACTGGGAATATGTATATTTCCGTTCTAATACGTTTGATCAGTTGCATTTGTTTGGGAGCTACTTAGGATTTTTGGATGTTGCTTGCGGTCGCCACACGACCAACGAAGTGAATAAGTAAAAGTTGAGTTGGGAAGGTAGGAATCGGTCATTCCCTCCTTTCATCACACCTTTGGAGTCTGGAACCTGTAGACTGATATGGCCGAGTCAAATGTGACTGAACCTTGAGCATGAGGGCTGAAAAGCACACGGGTTTGACTGCCCCATTTTAACACCTATTTGATCCCGAGGTTGGCGTAATCGAGTAAGAGACAATCGGACCGTGAAAGCGGAGAATGTAGACACATGTTCGGTTGGCTTCTCCTTTGGGTTTGCGTTTATAACACTACCCGGCTCACTTACTGCTTGCCGTTTCTTCATATCTCTTCGGGCCGTTAGCTTGTTAACAAACTTATGTTTATTCACTATCAGAGCCAGTTTACACGTTAGATGGACTTGATGTGTTGCACTAGATGGTTCGGCTACTAACCAGATAGCTACTGCACATTCCGCCCGGTTCGTTGTTATCTTCACCTTCAGTTTCCGTATGGTTTCATCTACCTGTTTGCCAACATAAATTTTACACCACTTTGGAAGACAGGCTTAAATAGCTGCTTATACCGTTTTACTCGACTATCACTTATCCTAGACTGCGAACGGATAGCAGATTAATTCATTTTGAGTTTATTCTACAGACTGGCCTCTCGGTTTGTTTTGTTCGCATTTGCACAAAACAGCAGTCTTGCTCTTCGGATGGGTGTTAAGCTCTGGTTACTGGTAATCCAACACAGTTGCTTACAATGATCGTGACATCTTACTTTGTTTTGAAAGGCAGTCATAATTAAGTGGTCTTTCCATCATTTCTTTTCAATGCCTTAACTATCTGCGACTGACACTTCTCTGTACTCTATTCGTCAACCAACCATCAGTAATTTCAACTGATGTCCTATGAACTACCTTACAATAAGAAGGGAATTTAATGGGCGGACATACGTTGTCAAGGCACACAGATCTCATCAGCAGCATACGATCACAAACAGCTGTCTATCATGTTGAGAATAAGCTTCCTCGGCGAGGCACCTTCCTCGCGACTTCCACTGCTCAGCGTCATAAACAGCCTTGCCTTCGCTCCTGCAGAGAACTTAGAATCAGACAGTCCGACTAGGAAACGACACCTAATACGCCATTGATACTGACTATGAGCTATATTCTGTAAATTCTCTAGCCCAGCGCTGGGTTATTCGCAAGGCTTCAAGCCTGGGAAGCGAGATAGACCTACGGCACATAGTTTAATCGTCAGCTTCATCCCGATGTCGCGATCATATAGATAATACCTCTCAAAATGGGACAGGATACGAAATACTGACGCGACCCAACATTTCGAAACTGCAGTCTAGTGTGGATGACTATCTGATTTGGAAGCTGCTGCGCCGAACTGTAAATTAAATACACAAAAATCTCCTCATGAGGACATCATAGTATTTGCTCTGACACTTTCTACTTGCTTCTATCATTAGAAGTCGTGTCTTTCGGACTAACTTTGTCATCTGCAGCCTTCGTAACTTACGTGGTAGTGGAAAATAAGACTCACTATATCGCAGTTAGCTTATAAATTATGGCGGTCCCTCGCTGCTCAGTGGCATAAGCTGCTGACTGGCGGTTCAAGCCGCTGGTGCTCATCGGATGGATTCCTAAAGGACTCGATGGATGCGCACGACCGCTAAGGCCCAGATGGTCGAAACTGCAGTCTCATGGATTTTCGGGTGTGTAGTGTTGCGGAACTCAGTCCTTCAAGGAGAAGCATTTATTCAGCAACATCAACTCAACGCGAATTACAGCATGTTTAGACAAGCCGAACATCCATAACTAACTACCCTGCTGAGTCAATGAGAATCTTCCTTTGACTCAGTTAAACAAACGGTAAATAACCCACACGAATGTCGGTCACTCCCTGTCCGGTAACCGTTACGTCCGTCTCCCATTGGCTGTCTAGCTTGCTCGGTTGGTCGATCCGTTCGCTCTGATCTGACACCCCCATCACATATATGATTATCTGATTTGGAGTATACGAACCCTCAGTTAATATATGTGTATGTAAATAACTAGATATTACTAGCAGTTGTATTCTTTAGATATCAATTTCGCGCGTTATTAAAGCTCATAAGAAATCGCATGGCACATGGAAACACCAATTTCTCATGGCTTTCATGTGGCGTTCATTATATTTGCATAACCGAGCTGTTCACTAAGGATATACATCCGAGTAAGAAAAGTTTGGCCCCGTCCTACGTTACACGGAGTTTTCTTCTCTCTTCCCTGTCCTGCTGGAATGGAAGTAACCCCAGAAATAAGATACGTTTTTTTGCACATCGTTATGTATGGTTTGTGCATACCGTCTCATTTTCCTGAGTTCCCTTTCCATTCGGATTTCCACACAACTGCATTTTTCCTAATCTGCATTTTTCATTGTTCGCTTGTCGCTAGCCAAACTTGCTTCCATTGTTACTGATGAAGCACAGAAGAATCGAATCCTCCAGCTAGTCGATCCCACTGCTTTCCAACCAGAATTCCACGTGGACTGTCGCAACTTGTGCGCTGACTTCCGTGAGGATATTCAGTTCCGATTCAGTCTTGGCTTGGGAACTCTTTTCCAGCGGCTTTCATCTCCTCGACGGCAAATCGGACAGGTTTGTTACTTAGCAGTGTGGTTCACATTCATGAGATTCGGTGCTTTGTGGCACGACGTATTTCCTGCACTTTCTCCTTTAAGCAGTTCCCACTGCAGAGCTGTATTATAGCCGACTGTTCACGATTTGAGCCTAAAAAGTCTGTAAAATATGTACTTTTTCTCTGTAGCCCGCGTTATTTTCAACTAAGCGCTTATACCTCCACTCCAGTCCATATATGTCATTCTGTGATGTGTGGTGGCATCCACTTCCGGATTTGCCTGTCATTAAGGCCGCGAACAGCCACAGGATGCCTGTGTCTACTGCGAGAACGTGGATGGCTTGCGCTGCACCACCCACAACTCCATTCACACACTTTTCAGACCCAGTGAAAGCCCGAAAGTATGAGACTTGGACGCATGCGGCTGGGAGCCACGTTTCATCGCAGCCGGTCTACGCTCTTTCCGATTCACATCATTCATTCACTTGAACATGGTGAATCATGCGTACCGGACGTATACAAGACAGTGACTAGACTGTAGCCCGTTCTACACTGGATGGAACCACTCTTTGAGCGTAGCATAATCACGAAGACTGTGCACCCCGTCTCCCCCACCGCCGATTAATAGTCACCTGAAGCCAGTATAGTCGAGGTGGCGGTTTTCAGCAAGGGAACACTCGCTCCAAGCGCAGCCAGAACAGGGATATCAATCAACAATGCGCACCTGAATTGCAAGAAAATTAATACGGAGACAGGCACATATACAGACCAACTGCAGCGATGATGTAGCACACGTGCCACATCTACCGCATTATTGGTGTGTTAGTAAATGAACTCGGACGCATCACTGGTAGTTACCTCTTCAGCTTACCCATCGCTTACATGACAGACTTAGCTGTGGCACTCACGACCGCGTGCTACAGCACCATGTGCTTGAAGTCGAAAAGCAGGGCCCCATCGGTGCCTGTCGCTTGCGTGACGAAGTAACATGAATCATGTCGTGATACCTTAGCTTTGGTTTGCCCACGTTCCGCTTCCATGCAATAGATGTTTCGGTATCCTGGCCGCGTTCATACAGTGGACATGTCCGAGCCACCACATGTATCGCAGTAGAAGTATGCAATGCATTCCACAGCCGCCACTTCCATATTAGGATCTCGGCCACATCAACGAATGCGAAGAATCCGGTGTAGTACTACAGGTGAAGTCATTCCAGATAGCAGATTTCCTTCTTGTACAACGGTGTCGCTGCTTTACGGAAGAAACGATAGTGCCATTGATTTGTATACCATCAGGTTGATTTCAAAACGCAGGTGGTGGTTCCTACACACCCGATGTTCCAGCTTGTCAAATGCAGCACATGCCTACGATACGCCGATGTTTAACTCACTGTTCATCTTCAGCGTGATCCCGAGGTAACAAAATATTGAGAAGTTTTCAGAACTTCGCCAATAGTTTTGATTTGCAGACAGCCCACGGATTCCTTTCCTGGTGACTTCTGAAGAGGCCAAACATCTTTGCTTGTGTAGATTGGGACTTTGAACTTGGCCTCCATGGAAGCGAGATTCATCGTTTTACTTTGTTACTCCTATTTGATGGGTAGAAGCAACGCGCAGTCGTCTGCAAACAACCACATCTGGATGGTTGTCTCACACACTCGCATTCTTGCCTCGAAAGGATGGATGTTCAGCGACCCACCGATACAGTGTTCGAGTCGGACACCATAATCACAGGCATTGAAGGGCCTAGAGATCAAGGTGGTTGGATAAGTATCAAACTGGGTGGAGGCTATGACCCTGTCTTGACTAACACCAAAGGCAACATCAAAGTCATCCGGGGTTTCTCCACATAACTACACCCTCTCTTGCATACCACTGTGCGAGTACTCAATAAGAATAACAAACTTTCCTGGGAAATCAAACTTACTCGACACTAGCCACAGTGTCCCTCGATTCACCGTGTCAAATGTATTGGTGAGGTCCATGAACAGAGAGTACAATGGCTGCTCTCGGTCATGACACTTTTCGTGCAATTTCATGGTGCTGCGGCCCGAAAGGAATCCGTAGGTCTCTTCCTCCACATTTGGTACAAGGATCTGCTTGGCGAGGCGGTTGAGAAGCATTCGGGCGATTACTTTAGCCACACAACAGCAAGTTGATCCCACGATGCTTATTGGCACATTGCTTGCTTCCTTTCCCCTTGTTAGCTAGTAGCACAAGGGTCTCCTTCAATTCAATTGGCACGGGTTCCTTAACCCACACGCGTTCCATCCAGTGGTACAACGCATATAGAATCACGAGTCCACCGTTCCTCAGGCGGTATCCTATGAGCGACGTTGCACTTTTCGTTTCACTGCTGTGCATGAAATCGACAAGACCCTTCTTCTCCTCTTGTTGTTGCAGCCCGTGCAACGTGTCCCACTCAATCTTTGAACAGTTGTTCAAAAGACAATGGAAGTGCTTTCGCCATATCTGCTTGCTTGTATACATCCACCAGCGTCATCAGTGGCTGCAAGATGAGTCCCTACCCTGCCTTCATGGAGTCATAGAACTCCTTATGTTAGCGACCTTCGGCGTAGCATTCCATTTGCTCAACTCTCTCCGTCCACCATGCAATATTGGTGCGACGGAACTCTTGCGTCAATTGCCGACCCAGCTTGTAAACCTTCCCCTGAGCCGTAACGGTCCTCTCATGCGCACAAAAGCTGCATTCTTCTCTGACACCAATGCACCAATAGTCGCACTCTTGTCATCATCAGGACGCTTATAGTTTGCGCGCCTTATGTTTTCCTCTTCAGTGATGCTCACGTGTTCTTTGATGTCGGACCCCAGGTCGCCGACTGAAGCGATGGAGTCGATATCACCATGGCTTATCGCCATCGCGTTCTCTAACCTGTCCTTCTTCTCAGCATTACCTTGAAGACGGGCAGGGAAGTTCCACTGGTTCACGCTAAAAGAACAATACATGAATTTACAAAATGGGGGCACAGCTCGGTTCACACTAGTTTGTGATCAGTTCTACAGTCAGCTCCCTGCAGTACACTTGTCATGCGTACTTACGCATCTCACTCTGGCGTACGATGTCACAGTGGAGTAAGTGAACGTGGCCACTCCGTGGGTACATCCAAGTAGCAATATCACTCGCACCCAGTACAGCCTGTGTGTTCATGATCGTTAGGCCGTGAGAACAACCGGCCACCGTTTTCATTGGCAGTCAATACCATACATCTGTCCACACTGCGGCATCAAGCTTAACGCGCGCGTTGAAATCACCCAGTAGGAATAGCCGGTCGCTCCTCGGCCAGGGCCATATCACGTGGATACCTGAGAGTAATGTTGATTCTTTGTCACATGGTGGGACCACACGTGCTAATAAATAATGCTAACTTACCTGCCCGAGGCGTAGGCGAAATGTCTTCAATCTCGGATTAATGCTATTCGGATGTTACATCAGATGATCATTTCGGCTGTCGGGTAGTACAAACCTGACCCCATGTTTACGTGCTGATGTGATGACGCTTCCCAGTCAGCAGAACATATAGCCAGCGCCGTCGTTGTGCAACTTACCTTGGTCAGCAGTCCGAGTTTCATTCAGTGCGGCCATTGAAATGCCCTAGCAACCAAATTCCATCGCGACCATTGCAGCGCGTCGCTCGGGGCCTATTCGCATTCCGATCCGGCAATGTGTGTACGTTCCGGCATCCGATCTTGAGCTCTTTCCACTGAGACATGCGGTTGCGCCGGGAAATCGCTGGTGTTACTGGGGCGGGTCAAGTATAATTTGGAGCGGAAATGGTAGAAGAAAGAATACCAACATGCTTTTGCTTATCCATTTCGCTGTATGATACCGGTAAGACCACTCTTTCTCCCCACTGCGCAACTGTCGATGCAGTATCAGCTTAGGTCTATTTGTGCTTATCGTTTTTTAATTGGATTGATGTACTGCTAAGTCGTTCACAATTGAACAGAAGGACTCGAGTCGCCATATACAAAACCTTCGATTAAATGTACTTCCGAAAGATAACTGGCTATGCTTTGTGGGTCAGTGAACGGACTCACGCAGAATTTTATCCTGCCCTTTAGTTCAAAGAAGTGTACAACCCGACTCCTACCCAGCGATCACCACTGCGTGGCGTTCAGAGCGTGAATCCACGTTAGAACTGCGGCAGTAGCGAGTCAGCGATCTGTCAGGTTCTCGTCACCACAAACTTGGGCGAACCATGAATTTTGCTGTATATGTATACATATGGAAATGCGTTCCGATGGTGTGGAAAATAACGTTTCTGATATACGCCAAAGTGGACGTAAAAAGAACAAGTGTCAAGAAAGCAATGGTTAACTTAGAGCACTGTGATGCACTGAATGGATTGAGGTTGATTAATACTGTGAAATACGAGGCCATTAAGCAGAGAAGGCCGGTGACTACTTACAAATTGCAGCTACACCCGTGTTCGCACACCTTTTACCTTGGAGACTCCTTGCTGCTTGCGCCCGGCACCGCACTTCACAGCCGTTTCTTCCTTGCTTGGGCTCCTCAGGCACGCTGATCAAGCCTTGCGCTATCTCTGCACAATGAGCCTATGCTGAGACGAAAACAGAGCACTGTATTGTGCAATCCAACAACACCGCAATCCCCGCCATTTTGCTACAATCCCAGTGATCGAGATGGTTGACTTTCATTTCAAGTAAATCATCTCGCGGTTCAAGTGCGCGACATGTATTCCAAAAAAGCAACTATGCCGTGACCGTATTTCAAATACACTGATGCATTAATGTTAACGAGAGTTGTCTGTTTAACACGAAGTGGTAAGGAAATGGATAATAGATCATATGCAACGAAAAGCGAGAAGTCACCGATATTCAGATGTACCCGGGGAATGTGGATCAATTAGAGAAATCGTTTTTTTGCCTGTCGGCTCGTTTTTTTAATGCTTATTGACTCAACGTGCTCATGTAAGAAGCTTGGGACTGGGTTTCAAAGTCACCTCATTTTTCTCTATTCATTCTATTGATGAGCATACACACCCACTGTATCGTCACTGCTCACTGCCCTACACGCTGCAATCCTGGTCGTCTTCCGCGTATGTTATTCCGCTTTATAGTGACAGTTACCGGAATATATTTATCTCCTTCTACCCAACTATTGTCTTCCAATATCTTACGTACAGTCTAGTTTTAACGACAAACTTTGATCATCATCTACGTTTCGTATGACGCTTAGTTTGTGATCGGTTCCGTTACCTCAGCATACACCATCTTCGGCCGAGTGGCCTACGCGCTTGGTTTGCAACCATAACGTCACCGGTTCGAATACGCGTTGGGGTGGGCGTCATCGCGGTCTAATCAGCCCACGCTCGACTGGTGGTGGTCGCGTGGCAGCGAAGCGCCGTTACGGCGTACAGCTGGCGATTTATTTATTCATTATTTATGTGCTGAATCGACGCTATAGCGACTATACGAATCTAAGATCAAGTCATCACACGATTCGTAATGGGAAAACTGTGGGCTAGTGAATCTGTACTAACGATCTGGGTAGAAGAAATAAAATGTGAATTCTTGTTGTCGTCATTCTACAATGCAAATAAAGTCGGTACTCAACTAACGAATAGGTTAGCAAACATAGTGAGAAAGGGCGGAAACTAGAAGACGTGCGGGAACGGTACAGCGTAGCAGTTTTTTAATCAGCAGTCCGTCAAGCTTGAAATATTTGACCTTGAAGCGTCAAGAATATGCCGATGGTGCGAAGTGAACACCTAAAGTGTTTCATAGTACATGTGTTCAAAGCAAACCTGTGCAAATTTCTGCAACAAAATAAATGAAAGGTATGGGAATAGATAATCCAATTTGGCGGAATGATAAAAGTTCACTTTAGTCTTTGCAGACGCCTTGTTTTAATGAGTCGAGCACCTGCCATCTCATGCATTTCAGCTGTGCGAGCACATGGGTCCTGAATCTGCTAGTCAAGACCTTATTCCACTAGTTTGTGCGATATCGAGACGTTGAATTGTTTAAGCCGCTTTATCATTTTGCATCGAATGTGGCGGTTAACACGTTTTTTTCTGATCTTCTAAATTACTGCCTGGTTATCCTGGTTTCGTATACTTTATGACCTCTGCCTCTTTCGATAGTAATTTATACTAGTGGTTTATCGGTTGATCCGTTTAACACTAACGACCCAGTTCCCTTAAGACCAGACCTCTACTGTTTCGTTTATGGTTACTAGTGCGCACGCACTTACACCTGGTTGGTGTTTGCATGTTTGTTTATATCCACCCGGAAGAGACTGCACACATTGAAAATAGTCGTGGTTTCACGACTGTCACTCCGTTCATTTCTGCTCATAACAATCATGTTTTTGCTTTGCTTCCACTCTCAGTACTCATGGTCCACAATCGCGAGTGGCTCCGGCAACACTCTTCTGCACTCTTCTGCATCCCCGTGGACTATCGACGTTTTCCCCTCCTTACTGAGTCGCAACTCCGTCGGTGCTGTGATAATTTTCGGTCTGGTGAGTGCCCTCGGCCTTCTACAGTTCATGTTGCTTCTTTGTGCCAACTGCCGTGATTATGTGCACCTGTTCGGCTCCGACACCATGCAGATGTAAATGTCTGTGCCAGCTGCTCACATATATTTTCTAGCGATGTCTGTCAGAACAGGTGATTGTTTTGAATTTTATCCATATTGTTTTCTTCTAAACATTTAATCCGTTGCAGGTTTCCAAAGCCGTCGGTTGGCGGGTTTTGGGTCTAATCGCTGGGCTCTATGGGGGTTTGTACGTATATGAACGACTTGCGTGGACAAACAAGGCCAAAGAAGCCGTATTCAAACGACAGTATGTGGATTTCGCATCACAGAAATTACGACTAATCGTCGATTTGACAAGTACCAACGCACGGCATCAAGTAAGCGTTGCGTTAATTTCGACTGTCAGTTACTAAAATTTTGCCCCCTCTCCTTGGTGTTCTCATGTCCTTACTCGTTTCGGTTGACCTAATGTGGCTATTTTCTTTGACTTCGATGCAGTTAACACGCCTATTTGTGACGCAGTGGTTGCTGAAAGACATCCTAAAGAAATGCCTTTCACTTCTGCTTTGAGCATCTAATGGCCCGTAGTAAGCGTTCTCGTGCGCCTACCATCACAAGTGAACTGCCTCAATGGCTCTATTTTTCCTTCGTTAGACTTTGTGATCGAATGGCCCATTCCTTTTTACCTCTAGCTGCAATAAAGTTCTACGTGTGCTCTGCTTTGCTTTTTCATAGTAATTATATAAGAGGCGTTAAGAGATGGGAAACGCGAACAACCCTGCCCTACAATTAGATCGGAGTAGAGATCAGACGATTGAAGCCACAACTGTCAACTGGGCAGATGACTACCTGTAGGCAGGCCATGTTGAATACACTCGCTTAGTATCGAAGTGGCCCATTCATCGGCTTCCCGCTTGGGAAGGCTACTTGCACCACTCGGTCTGTTTGGCGTTCATCTACCAAGTTCAACTAACTCTAAGAGTGATGTGAAGTCGAATCGCTTACACGCGATTTGACACTGGCGGGATCCATCGTGCCTCCAATTTTTCTGCTGCTTGGAGTACCGAAAGGGTCGTTACGACATCAGAGCAAGTCATTGAGGACTGGCTACGACTTTACGGCATCCACTTATTCCCTAAGCTTGCGGAGTTAGATCTGCCTTGCACACTGACGCACACTTTATGGCTCTGTAAACGAACTCATTCTCAGTTTCTTGCCGTTTAACTAGCTATGAGATTGCCATTTTGGATAGAAGAGATAAAGAACTCGAAGGTAAACATGCGACGGAGTTCTGTAGGTAGATCACTCTCCCATTTTACGTATACCTCGATATCGGTTACAACAAAACCACTGTTAATCCTTGCTTGACTGGTCTAACCCGCAAGACAGCAGGTTAACTGGCAGTTCAATTGGGATATTTGACTCTGGACTTGCATTGCAACTGGAACAACTTCCGACTGGGATGTGGAATTGCAGAGTCCGGATGGAATCTGCTTACAACCCTTAACATAAAACTTGGCATGCATTCATTATTTAATGTGTTTTCCGTCATGTTATTAATTGCACCACTGTCTCATGCTTGCGATTATAGATATCTAGCTTGACCTCGACGACTGCAAACTTGCGGGTATAGGTTGTGCTCTTCAAGCTGTTTAAATGTTCAGCAGGAACGCGAAAGTGCCACCAACTGCAGTTCGTTGTGTCGCAGGGGCTGAGACACAAGGCTATGTCGATGTTCAATCTCTTGGCGTTAGTTTTTCTCGAAACGCATGGGGTTGTTCGGTTGCTAAAACTGTATTGGAGTGTTAGGGGGACACTGCTCCCATCTCCCGACCAGCCTAACTACTCGCAAGCCTACAGGGCGAGACCCATCAATCAGGCAAGTTCACCTATCCACGCGCGAACTGCATGCTGATGGAATGCAGGCCTGTTGCGAAATAATTGTAATCTTCATTCGCATGCCTCTGAGTTTTACTGCACCAGGTTTGTACTGAAAATGTGTGTGGTGCATAGTAATCGTCTAAGGCTAGTTAAGGCTAATTCCATCCAAGCCACTGTCATTTATCTGTTTAAACCCATGTTCTGCTCCACGATTGCTTGTCCTCCCCACCGCTCTCTGTCTGTGCTTTTGTGGATCGTGAGGTACATTTTCTTTGTCTGTTTCACCTTAGGTAAAACGAGAACTCTTGATTTCGAAGAAAAAACTGACGGAGCAAGTTGATGTGTTCTCTGAATCGTTGGCAGACGAGGTGAAGCAACTCGATGCAGATATTGTCCATCTGGACTCTATCACTGCCGAGGCGAAGAAGTTGAAGTGAGTGACACCTGTTCATGCGTACATGTGTGCGATGATAGCGTTTTGTTATTTCCGTGGAATGGGTTTACGTTCAGTGACCGTCGCTGACAACCAATTTGCTGATGAATGCTGCGGCTATCTCAGGCATACATTAGATCCGGTAGAATACACACCAATCTGTGTATAGAATGGCTATGGTAAGTGCCCCTTAATCGTCTATTCGGCACGAAACAAAAGTCATGTTCTGGCCACCATCTTTCCTTTTATTATTATACGATGTCCTCAATGAGCCGGACTTAAGATGAAGCGGTTTGGTAGGTCAATCTAGGCTCAAAGCCATGTGAACAGTGGTCCTTTTGAGTCAGGACAATGGATAAGGTGATGGTCTAGCATTTGGAAACATGTTTTACGAGTGCGGCTTTATAAGTGAACTATTTATGATAGCATTTTTTATATGAATTTCCTTGCTTGGAAACAAATTACACGTGTTCACCATGAGGTGTTCGTCCTTACGCCTTGTCCAATGTTTCATGCCCATCTGATGGTTTCTTTACTCTGAGTCTTGCTGACGTCAGATGTGATCGATTGACACCGCTTCTGCTAGCTACATGCTTTCTGGTTCGTAAAAGTAGTAGTTACCTAAGGGGAGATAAAACGAGGCACCGCAGCGCAACGGCGATATCACTCAACTGATCAATGTCATCCGTACACGCCCCTTTTCATAAGTTATCCTCCACAGGAGGATGGAAGATACTATGGATCATATACTCGTTTCGCATTTTTACAGTTGTCTTCCTTTATTAGCCCTTTGCGGAACTGCAATTGAGGATTAGGTACAATGACGGAATGAAATCGGCCAAGTTTCCCCATTACTATGCCCAGACGACCGATAGCCTGGTACCCTGTTGCTTTGATCGAACATTCAATCTCTGGTGCTGATTATCTTTTCGTCTTTATTTAGTTATGTAGTTTTGCACAGTCCCCTTTTTTAGGAAACTTTTTGTGCCAACGCAGTAATCCTATTTCCCGCCACTGCTGCTGTCACAGTCTACGCCCTGTCGGATTGTAATCGTTATCACGCTGTCGTGTTTGGTCTGTTGGACTGTACAGTGTCACTGATCAGTAGAAACAACGGTGCTATATGGGCATGGTGCACTCCTCTAATTTTCTCCTTTGTCCCGATTACCTCGTATGCGTGCGAATTGTTATACTCAGCTGTTGACTGATTCGCGAAAATTATCAGCTTGTTGTAAAAATTTCGCCACCATGCGAGATGGCATCGTCATTGTGGTAAAACACGGAGTGGGTTCTCGCTGATTACCTTGTCTATTCTTGTTCACTGGGCGTGTGACTTTTGAAAGTGACATCTTCGATTTGCCCCCTGTGATGTTTGCGCAATATCTCAGGCAATTGAAGCGGTCGCACGAGTTGTTCGTTGCGTAACTCGTATCGAACTCTGCCTCGCAATTCGCCGGGGATCTTTCTGGGTTCTTGGTACATGGGGTCGATGTCTAAGGAGTACCAAGCTTCTGTGAATTCCCTTCCTTTTTTAAGTCTTTACTTGAGACAGATCATCTGTTTTGTTCCAGTCGAAACTGTCTCTCCTCATCCACATGCGCTGAGACCAGTACCGATGCATAACATATTTTGCAAGCCTTTCGACGTTTTTGTATCCTGATCGACACAATTTCCCAACAACTCGGAAAGAGAGATACTCTGCAATAAGAGAGGCAGAGTTCGAAACGAGATACGCAGTGAACAACCCTGACGACCCCTTCAGCTGCCAGAAAACATAGGTAAAGACTAGGAGGCACAAATCAAAGACGGACAACTCCATCAGCTAGATTACTCTCCGGTTTTCACCGCACTGAGGACGTCACCTCGTATGAACCAATTTAATCAAGCTGGACGAACCAGTCAATGGCTGGATAACCAAACCCGGCTACCAATGTTTCATATTGTTTTCACGCTCGCTTATTCCCTTCAATCTGTAAACTTTACTGTTCAATTTACGTCGCAACTTATGTATTATTGTTTGTTGAGGTAGCGTACCACCTGTTTGTGTCAGTCACAAACTTACTTGTGCGGCTGTCCCACTTCCAAAGCGTGGCAAACAATACTTTCCTTCTCCGAGCCTCATTACCAGCACACGGGAATCATCTGCTCGGACTCTGTCTTTCAACTAGATGGTTGCTATCGCTAATTCACATAACAGAAGCAACCATGCTAGTTGCTGGTTAGGAAACAGTGCGGCCTGTTGTATCTGACATGATTAACTCTCTCGAAGGATAATAATTGTTGGATTTGACGAATTCTCAGTGGGTCTTGAAGCTGTTTTTATCATAATGCTTGGGTTTTCTTGTCTTCGCTTTTTCATCTTATCTGCACGAATTCCATAACATCTGTTGGCTTCTGGTCTCCTTCCTAGGATTTAACCCTATGTTAGTCTTTTGACGTTCTGCCGTTTGGTTTTTGTAGACGACGTGGCTCCCTGGTTATGGTTTGCTGTCTTTTTCATGTTTACTTGATTCATCAGCCCCGCCCCGTTACTCCCAAAACTATATTTTCATCCTTTCCTTGTCTATGCCTTCTTTCTTTTCGTAGAAGCCGCGCAGGAAACATTCTCGGCTTGTTGAACAAATTTTACGATGTGTTTATCACGAACTTACGACACGAGTTGAACGCTTGAACAATCAACGCTCTCTTGGTCCTATTTGTCCTCTCGTAACCTTTCGTCTATGGCTACGGCCTACTCAGATGGACTCGCGCCGGCGACTTTGCCTCCAACTTTCGCTTTTAGTTCACACTGGCCGTGGTGTGTTGTAGTGCTTTGTAGACCCACGCGTCCTCCCTTTTGTAGGACACGTTTCCCATGTAACTAACCCTTATGTCTTGCAACACCGGTTTGCTGAGTTTTTTCAACTCATTCGTCGCAATCATTTGTGATTTCCATGTTCCTCTGGCGGGACGGCATATATAACCTCTATGCTTCTTGTCGACTTTTCTTTCAAATGCCCATGGGACTGCTTCTGAGAAGCTGTTATCTTTTATTAATCACTGTGGTTGATTATAGTATTGATTTTTCGGTAGGCCGCGTGTTACGTATCTTCACCAATCAGCATACAGATTCATCGATATTGCGTCTGTGGCTGCAGATGATACTGCCGACTGACAAGCCTACTCACCAAATGTACGCACAGTCTGGGTGATAAAATACGAGGACAGTGTGTGGCATAATTTTTACTGAATAAACTGTGGTTCTCCCAGCGTTTAGAATCACAGATACAGAGTTGACTTGTGGATATGCGAGTAGACTCGCAAACGAATGTAAAAGAAATTCAGTTTAGTTCAAACAGCGGCAGTAATGGAGGTTCCGTAAACGCAGAGCAATAAGACAAAGGACTGTAAACACTTGTGCTCGGGTTATAGTTAAAATGGCGGAAATGTTATATAAACAAACGTGTGAACACATGTATGAACGCGAATGTGTTATTCCGTTCGGATAATTATCACTTATGTTCCAGGCTGTCAATGTACAAATTATTGTAGGATAAAAATGTGGTGCGGTGAAATGTTAACTAAAAGTAAACTACTCATGATTTGTCAATACTATCCTTCAGCTTCGTGAATTGTAATTCACACTTCCCGGCATCTTCGGCTTCCGTTCCACCTTCTTCAGTGAGGGTCTCTTCTAATACACAGACGTGTCTCACATCGATTCCGATTCTTTGTTTGTTCGAACAATCACTCCTCGAACAAGTCCGTTGCGCCCGATCCTTGCTTCCTTGATAATGCCCTTCGGCCATAGACTGCTTGATGTGCGTACGTCTGTCACCAGTTTTCAAGCAACGCTTTTCTTCATACCACCTTTGAATGTTTGCAAGGTAGATAGATAACACAACCACCTCTTCCAAAATTCGTCTGACGACTGTTGCGCTTGGTGCCACTGCCTGGTCAGTCTGCTATGATTGCTCATTCCCTAGAGGTCAATAAGCGGTAAGATCAGCAGCTGGTTCGGTGATATGGCCCCAAACTTTCCGGGTGACCGGGGTTAGGTATCAGAGGTGGATGATTAATGATCATTTCTATCTGGAGAAATTCATCACTGACAATCTGTTCCCCATTCCTCACAGGAAGTATCGTTCGCATAGAACGAATGAGACCTTCCCAAACACCCCCGCAATAATTGCTATAAAGTAGTTTGAGTATCCATTCACAGTTCTTTTCTTTCAGTGACCAGAGTAACTTGTCTTGATTCCATGAGCGAGTTGATGTTTTTAATTTGCTTTCGGCTCCACGGAAATTTAATCTATTATCACTGTAGATCCTCAAGGGAACACCACCTCGTGAGACAAATCAAGAGAACGCGCACAGAAAGGTCTATCCATAGCACGGGTAATCTCGTTGTGTACTGCCCGTACTGAAAGACAGGTAAATACGCAACCGCAACGCTTTTCCGTTGTTCTTCGTCTTACAAGTAATGGTCCAAAATAGCCTGCCCCCACTGCTGTAAATTCTGGCTGAACTACTAAACAACGGCCCTAAATTAACACGGCCATCTGTTGACCACAGGCCTGAAGATTCCAGAGCTTACAACGAGAACAATCCCTCAGACTCTTCCGAAATGCCGTGTACTATCCAATAACGTTGGTAGTTCAGAGAGCACGTGGGGAGTTTCGATATGCCTGTTGCTCTCATGACGTTCTATGATTACGAGTCGAGTTACAAAGTGTCTAACTGGTGGTAGAATAGGATTTTTTGGTGTCGTAGGGCAATGGGTATCAATTAAATCTTCCACCTACTCGTAGAATATCATTGCACAAAAATGGACAAAGTCCCTTCAACGAACTGGATGAAAGTTTAAAGCGTCCAATCGATTCATTCGGCTGGTTAGATTTCAGCACCTCAATCTCCTTTGCAAAAGATCACGTCGTACATTCCGCACTATCTTGAATTCGGCTTCTTTCTGCTCGGATAACGCTAGACGATCTTCGATCGGATTGGTTGGACCTCCGCCGTAACTTTGCAGCAAGTCACTCTTAAATCAGCAAAGTGGCAAGGCGCATCTTTAGTATGATCCGGCCGCCAAAATTTACAAATGTTTCTAACCAAATCTTCGCAGTTGACACCCAAGGAAACCAAACATCCTTCTTTTTCAGCCACTCATTCGGCAAATCACCCAAAGGTAGAGAAGGTTCTGGCCACTGAAACTGATGACTAGGTGGGAAATCAGGCCCATCGATCCACATCTTCATTTGTGATTCGCCGCTCTCATGGAGACCACGAGAAGCCGGATCCTCTGGATTCTCTGATATCTTAACATACCTCCATTGAGTTGGGTGAAAGCACTGATGAAACTCAGAAACCCTATTTGCTACGAACGTCGTGAACCATCGGGTCGTACAACGCATGAGCTACAGAACGACCATGGAATTCCTCCAAAACACCGGTTCTTTTTCTCTCGCGACACTTGCGTGGCTAGTAAAACCGAAAGAACGGAAGCTGTAAGCTCTAACGGAGGTGTTGTGATCGTTTTTATTAGGGATACACTGGACTTCCCCATGAGAAGGGAAATTTGTAGTCGTTTCTCGGTACCCTCGATACTTGTGTACTACACTGCACCATATCCTGCCTCCGAAGCAACTGAGAAGCAATGTAGCTGTATTGTACCGACAACAGTGTTCCGGTGTAATGAATCTCGGGCTCTTTAGCGATTCTGACAAACGAATATCGCTGAACAATCGGAGCCACTCATCCCGTTCTGACTCGTTGACTGGCGCGTGCCATGCCATTCCTTTCCGGATGAGGGCTTGTAGGAGTTGCTTGGCTGGGAGCAACCAGTCCCATTGAGTCGTGAATCGTTGCAACAAAAGACAGATTTGATCGCTAGGAACAACCCCCTTCGAAACTCGCTATACTAATGCATATGCAATCATCAAACAGGTTTCATTTGAGCCTCAATGTTAGGTGCATCTTATCAGATGGTAAATTATACTTAACAGATCTGTTCACCATTGATTCTCGTAGTATCACACAGTCGTCGCACTTCCATTTGGTTGAACGAAACCATCCTCTGGATGCACTTTCCTGAAACAGCGCAGTGGGACGTTGGACTACTTCCCGACTACTGCAACTGAATAGGTAATCGTCAAAGTAAAATCTTTGTCGCATTACAGATAACGTTAGATCTGCATACTCAATTCTGCTGTCGTCAATTGCTCTCCTGAGGGCGAATGAGGCACCGCATGCAGATGAATTTACACCAAATGAGTGCATTATCATACGGAATGCTTTCGGGAAAGCATTAATTTGCCCATTAGATCGTCACAAAAAACGCAAGTAGTCCCTGTCCTTCTGGGCGACTTTCATCTGATGTAACATCGCTTCGATATCGGCAGTCACAGCGACAATACCAAATCTAAACCTTAATAGCACACCAACCAACTTGTTCGTCAAATCTCGTCCTTTCAACAACTGTTGATTTACCGAAGTTCATTGGTAAGTACCAGCACAATCAAACACAACGCGGACTTTGTTTGGTTTGTTTGAGTTCGTTACAACGTGATGTGGCATGTACCACGCTCCATTCTTATTGCCAAGTATCCGAGTGTCAACTAACTCAGCAAAGCCGTTTGTTATGTTCCTCTTTGTCAGCTGTATACATCTGACTTAGTTCAGCATTTACGAGGAGCCTCTTCCGCAGGGACTTCAGTCTTCGATAAGAGACTGGATAGTTACTCGGAAGATTCGGGCACTCGCTGCTCCATGGTAGGCTGAATTCATAACGTGAGGCGCAGTTGGTGACGGATAACTCAATTTGCTTTAAAGCTTACTGGTCTTTTATGGACATTTCGAGGCTCGGTAAATTCTAGCTCGTACATCCTTTAGAGGAAGGCGTACCTGCGATCATCTACCGAAATGGGGTTTGTACAAATGCTCCATGTGACTTGACTCCCGAATGAACCTAGCAGAATCCTACTCAAAGGAGTTTGTAAAGCAAAAGTTTCGGAGGTTTTCCCCATATCTATACTTGAGCGCCAAATGGGTCTCTGGGACGTTTATACCCATAAGGACACTTAGGTCTTCTTCGTAGCTATCCGGAAATTTCAGGTCCTTTAAATGTGTCCAACGTTCTAGGCATTTCGATTCTGGGACAATTCGTTTGACATGAGGCATTTTAACGGACCAGGCATGATCCACGAAAAGAGAATTTTCTCCAACGGCAGTAACTTTAACTTGGCCACCGCTGACATTGGATGTTCTGACTAGCGACGGTTCAGTCTGTAGTTTAAGTTACCGTAATAACTGTTCTTTTACAAGTGATGAATCTGACCCTGGGTCCAACAATGCATTCGCCGATATCGTCTTATCTTTACCACAAAGTTTAACGGGAGTCACTCCCCAAGCATCTGGAACAATGGACGCTACTGTTTCGTTAACTGTAGCACACGGTGAAGGACTTTGAATTGCACTTGTATTGTGCAGTAAAGGGTTATTTTTTAACTGACAGTCATCTAGCCCACAAGAGTACCGAGATTTACAACTATCCGACGTATGATTCGGTTTCATACATAACAAACATAAACCTTTCCGAAATACGACCATTAACTGTTGGACAGCATTCATAGATAGGAACCGAGAACACCGATACAAAGAATGGTTTTCTGTGCACACCAAACAGGGCGGTTGGACACTATGACCCGGCTGTAACGCTTCTTTCGTTGTCAAGGCGTTTGTCCTGTCTCACTTGGTCTCCACTCGATTCGCCTATTAAAACCCTTCCTGCCTCTGCACCATTTCATCCAAATACATAGCTCGAGTTTCGGCGACTTCGGCATACTCACAAACGGAGTGATACAAATCTGTGAACGTTTGTTCTCCTTCATATTGCATTAAACCGGACGCCATTTTTGACGACTTGCGCTTCAAAGGGTACGGAAGCCTCCAAATGACTGCTGCTATTGTAACGGTTGCATTTAAATCGGCTTCGTAATTCAGCTGCTGGATCCAGCACACACACACACTCCAGTGGGTTCAGGCACCTCTTCATTTGCGTAGTCAGTTTGTGTAGCTCCTCGGAAACATGAACCGTAAATTGATGTCTTTTCAATAAATAGTCAATGAGAGCCCGAGCAGTGACGTGCGGGCGACCGTATCTAGCTCTCAAAGTTTCCAGTACGTCTCGGAAGCCTTTCTCGGGCTCTATGGTTACACAACTTTCCACCGCTTTTCTAGTGGTTGATCAAGTAGGCCAGTCTGAACTCAGAATTCGTCGTATCATTCATCACGCTCGATGGAAAGCTGAGAATGAACGTCCAATAACGCATGGATCTCCATTAAGTCCGATAATTTCTCGGTTTTTCAGCCCTGACAAAGTTACAACCGCTCCGGTCTCATGTTGGGCACGAGTTCCGAGGGCGCTGTCCAACAAAACCACTGAAACTCGAATCGGTGAAAACCCACTGCGCGCCGAACATGTAGAACTGTGAGCCATGTCGGCATCCTGCAGCGTCATAAAGCTTCTGTCGACTGATGGTCTACAAAACATGTTGCCATCAATGTCACCGCGACGAAATTTTGACTCATTGTCCAGCCATGTTCTAACAGGGAGGCCAGTACTTTGCAGTGGACCTCACATCCATCCTTAAATAATGCAAGTGGAAGGGAATCGGGGTCAGCAGCACGAAAACGATTGAGGGTTATGATCGCGCTTCGGACTTCAGCTTCCAATGGAGCCACCAAACTAACCGAGCATGGCTCATCCTGAAGCACTTGTGTACGAAGAGGTACGGAAGTAGGGGAGCAACTGAACTGATCTTGAGTGCTCCACTCAACGATCCATACGGCGCTCCTCATTGAGAATCACAGCACCCGCGCTGTCTCTGATTATATCGCAGGCTTACTTAGAACAGTTAGCTCCCTTCAGTAGTTTGAACAACGAAATGAGAAGACAAATATTGGCAGATGCTACCATTTCGTATTATCTCGTCAGTACCAATACAATAACAGGGATTTCCCTGTTATTGTACTGGTACTGACGAGATAATACGAAATGCTAGCATCTGCCAATATTCGTCTACTCATTTCGTTATCTCACAGACGCCTGGTTTTCTGGGGCCAGTGGTGCTTATCAACTGGAAGTGCTTGCGATAATTGTCTACTGCTCCTGACTCCTCCATTTCTTGAGCCCTATTAATTTGCCAGACTTTCTTGTCAGCGCGCAGGCTCCGCTTTCCGTCTGGTCATATTGTGGTCGGAGCTAGCCGGGAGTGCTCTTTTGGATTGCCACAGATTCACCGACCTCACGAATATCCAGCGAATGTTGTAAGCAGACGCTCCAACCTCCTGCATGGCGGTCGAGATCCTACTTCACTCAAGCTCAGTGTCATAAGGGCAAGAGAGCAAAAATTAGGTACGCAAGGCATCCTTATAGGATTACTTGATCGAATGTTGAGATAACTTCTCAGCTGCCAATCGAGGGAGAAGCTTGGTACGTCTCCCGGTGAAGTTCAAGGAAAAACGACAGCGTACACAGGCATGCTCTAAGTCGAACAATTACTCCAGAACGAGCAACAATCCAGGATGTAACTGCGCCCCCTGTAACTTTTGGCAATGTGATCTATTTAGGTCTATCCCTGGCCAACTACAGGAAGGCCTCGAAGAGCGGTGCTACTAAGAAGTAACCTGTGTAAGCAACAAAATTTGCTTGGAAGGTTCGAGTGACGCGTTTCCACCGGAATCAAAGAAACATCAAGTCCGGAACTGGATAACGGTATAATTTACAAATGAATAAATGAGCATATACAATAAATACCTTAACGATTATGCTTCCAACTAAGGACAATTACAATGACGATCGTTTGGTTCGAGTCGACAAGTCCAGCTTCAGTACGCACTGTACGAAATTACAGTACTAAGGTAAAAGTGTTTATAAGACGGGTACAGCGGTGAGATTGCTTGATCACCGGTCCAAAAGGGATGCGGATTGGGTAAGCCTCAAGGGGTGTGAAGTTGGCCTGTGCGGAGCGTTCACCAACTGAGTCACAGATGCACATAGACAAAGGAGGAACTGGTCAGACAGGCTCGTCCGGTGGGGACAAAGGTTCAGCGGGCAGGTATAATCGGTGAAGGATGAAGGTCATCAAACGACACTAATCGGTGCAGTGTAAAGTGTTGACGATTGTAAACAAAATTAGACCAATGTGTAGAGGCAATTTGGGATCGTGAGATGAGAGTTGATAAGAATGTTAGGGAACGTAGGGCGGAACGAGGTGGAGATTGGGTTTCGCGACGAAATGGGGAAGTATAGTCGTAATGTTTGGTAGGGGAAAGGAATATGGGAGGGAGCGAGAATTGTGATCGCGACGTCCGAATTTTCTCTCTAACCGATGCTACGCACACAGTGTAACAGACGGTCGCGGTTTTCCGTCCGTTCCGAGTCAAGCCCAAAATTACCCCCTACCTGAGTTACTGATACCCCAGACGACGAACTTTCCCATTTTTACCCCCTGAAACACAACCATATCTGAACTGGAAGCATTGCGATGTAGTCTGTACATTTCGTTGTAGGTGTCTGTTGTCCAACCAGAACTGCAGTAACTGGGTCCATAAGCGGAAATCACAAATAAACAGCGTATAGTACTACTTCGTGAATTAACTTTGGTTGATGTCGTCACACAGGCTGCACACAAACGACTGCCTACAGGAATCCATTCAGCCAACGATGACTCAGTTTTGGAGCTCTGGACAATGTGCACACAAGCTTGACTAGTGATTGTCGCATCAGCGTCTCCGGATGCATGCAACCAATAGCGAGCGCAGTTAATTCAACAACGACGTGAGGGTCATTGAGCCTGGTTTCGGACAGGCGACACACGTCAATATCCGATGTGTCCAACGTGCGTGCTAGTGCGGCCTGTTGACCCATTTGTCCTAGAGTGCGCACGTTGAACACCGCCAGGGAAACGGGACAGCGTGGACTTCTAAGAGACTGGCGCCGATAAGCATCCAGTGGGTGGTGCTGTAATATAGCTGCTTATGGTGTGACTCCAGTGGCATGGCGGCTGCTGTCAATTAGCTGAGGATTACGAAAGGAAGATAAGTAATTGCGTTAGGAGAAGAACAAGATAAACGACAAACAAAAAGGGGGCGCCAACAAGAATATGTTTTCGCTTATCTACCCTGCTTTATGCAGCAGATAAGGTGGCCCTTGATAATCTGCGCGACAGTCAATGCAGGATGTGGTCGCCGTTTGGAAAGGTAGTCATAGTTGTGTGTTAGCTGAGGTACTGCCGGTGCGCCCAGACCCCGACAGGAGAACGATTAGGGTCTTAAACCAAGGTCTTTGGCCCAAAAGCCTGTCTGCAAGGCAGCAGAGAGGGGGCAATGATTTGGTTTCACAAAAATAGATTTTATCCGATCTCAACCCATCAGCCTGAAAGACCAGCACTCTGAGTTTGTTTGATCTCTAGACATTGACCAAACTTATAGCAGAAGCGCTCAAGACGCCCGTGAACCTAACCCACTATAGTTCAATTGGTCTAATTGGTAAACGAACCGTCGCACCACATCAAGTTCTAGTCGCGTTGCGACGGAAAGTCCACACTATTGCTTGAAGACCGTGTCAGATGATGTAGTCACGTAGTCAGTGACGTTCCTACATTCGGTTTCTTTCATCTTGTTGTTACTTATCGTTATATTCTGATTGTTCCAAAGTATTTCCTGCTGGCCTTACATTCTGTACATTTTCTTTGCACCCACTCGGCATTATCCCACCAGTGTTATTTATTTTTATTCTTACAATCTTGGCAGCTGGATCTACCGCATTTCGGTGCTCGGATCATAGTTGTTCAACTGAACTGACCGTATTCTAAACCAACTTAATTGGACTTAAACTGAGTGTAACTTTAGTTATGAAACTAACAAAACATAAGGGATTTTCACCAGCCAGGTTGCTTACGAAGTTCTGTTGCTTGTTTGTAAGAGCATTTGTTGGACACTAGACAATTCTGAATTCGAGTTCCGGGTTTTTGAATGGCCAAACCCACTTCGCAGCCGATTGGAGAGATCATTTTGTATTAGTCATTGTGTGAATGAATTGAGACTCTAAGTCTCAGTGTGGACCGCTATCCAAACTGAAGTGAAACTGCATTAATTGGATCACTGGGGACCGTAACTGAAGCAAACTGATATGGTTTTTTGCCTACGCGCAGCAGCACAATGTTGTGAACTGGAAAAACCCAACATCTGACTCATTATGAAGCTTGTATTGTAGGGAAACGGTGGACCAACACAGAGAGCCCGAAGATTCTGCGCTCCTAAGGATGCAACTTACTTCAGCTCACCTGGTTCATCTTTCTGATTTCTGTCAGTTCCTCGCTACATTTCAAGATAATAGTGCCGCTTCACTGTTCATCCCATTTTTAACTTTGAGTTGGTGATACTCATAATTTGTGTTTAGTCTTAAACCAACAAAGTGAAAACGATTTTATTTTGCAGGTGTGACTTACAGAATTCCGCTGATTTTCATACTAAATAAATGCCATGCGTTATTTACAGAAAAATATGCGTCCAATGAACCTGGTACGATTATTCGGTTCGGATTTCACTCAGAACTGCGAGTGAAAACGAGTTATTTTTAACTGGTGAAAAAGTTGTGCCATTTGTTGGGATACAAGCCCATGTCCGCACGGGTGACCAAAAAGTGCCCACTGGAGTGACCTTTGGACGTCCTGAGTGACCAGTTTTTGTGCCCCCGGTAGTTCCAATTGGAAATTTGTGGACGATTTTTGCTCACACAAAAGATACGTACGCAGCTTTAGTGAAGCCCCGTAATACTTACCACTAGTCACGTCTAATCCCAGCACTGCATTCCCGGTATATTGGTCTATTCGGAGTTCGTACAAAGCCATTTTAAAACCTAACTAGACCATTACATGAACAATGTGTATTGTCAAGTGAATATAAGTACATAATGAAATCCCGATGCATCGGGTGTAAACAATATTCATGCCTGACGTAGCTTCAGGAGTTTTGGCTTTCAGCTCTAGTGCACTGGTCCTGAATGCAACAAATAGCAGGTAACTAACGAACTTGTAAAAGCCAACGTGCACTGATAGAAAGATACGATGTTGTGATATCTGTGGACTGTGTCCACATATACAAATAAGGCAAAGGAAAACGGTGAGCATCTGCATACAGTGATGTGCACATCACCATTATTACACCTGAACATAATGGCATGCTTAGTTGGATGATCCGCCTATGCAATGTCTATATACAAAACGCTGAACACGAATAGCCGAAGTAGTGAAACGCCAACAAACTGACCAAATTAGGCCCGTAGTTGGAAACGAAATGAAACCATCTTGCCTGTGCAGGATAACTGTCACATACCCCACGGAATCTCATTCCATACGTAGAGAGCATAAAATTAGACCTTTTCAAAAGGCTCGACGCGATAGCATGGGGTACGGTTATTCAGTAACGCGAATGGCAATGAGAGGGCACATTATATGACTCAGTGTATATTCATCGTTGCCTACTTACTGTAGCCTGCGGTGTTACGATGAAAACGGGTCCTACTGCGTGGGAGTCGAGGCATGCTGGATACTTTCGCGAGCCCTTTGAAGCCACCGACGTAGCCGACCTTTCACCTCCTCTTCTGTGCAGTCACGTATCCCCATCCGTACTACTGCATCTAGAACATGGAGATCAGGTGATATATTGGGGACTAACCGATGATTGCCCGGGTCAATCTAGTCTCGCCGAAGCGGTGTTTTGTGCGAACGCCGCTCCAGTTCAATTGGTTAGCCAGCTCGTCCGTGCAGGCAGCCTGCATGATGTTGCGCACTGCTGTCAAAACGGTATTCCCACTGATCATGGTGAAGTGGTTAATCTAAAATAAAAGCATACCTAAGCGGCATCATAGCAACTGGGTAATGGCAGTGCTGCTCTCTAGCCGTCGATCTAGTGATTGCAGCTCCTCCACCGTCTTCAACGGAAACGGTACAGGGCATGCACTGAGCTTGGCGTCAGCTGACAACTGAAAGCGAATGGAGGACATCTCTAACTTCAAGGCGTGAAGTTCCTCCCGAATTCTAGCGTTGTCGCTGGCATGTTTCGCACAATACTCCTGCATATATTGCTTAATTTCCAGCATTGACTGGTGCAACACACGCAGTTCCGTTGTTACAGAATGATCGTGCTGCAGTAGATCAATTTGGGAGCTGAAGCGAAAGCGCTAAGAAGTATCTAATTATCTTACCTTGATGCGAGGGGTTTGTAATTAGGGGAACGTTTTCCAAGGCAGCCAGAGGTGTCCGCTGAGGGACGTCATCCTCCAAATCCAACATCGCAGGACGCGGTGAATACTGGATGGCCCTAGCCCCAGGATGTGGTGCAAGTTGGTGGACCTTCGTTTGCGCTTCGAAGTTCGATCGCAGGACATGAAGCCTGAAAATGGTATTGCAGAAGTTTTACTAACAGGCGTCTCTTCCCACTCCGCTCCATAGGCAGTGTGCCGTCAGTTGACGGAGGATCGGTGTGATCCTCCAAGAAGCTTGCGATACGTTTGGCCTTTTCGTAATCATATGCAAACAGCATTAAAACAAATTATAACATACCAGTTAAGCGAATAGTTCTAACCGCAAAGCGTTTCGCTGCCGGAGGTGACGTTTTACCACGCAAAAGCAAAGCGTCGGTTTTCTTTGAATTAAAACCAGGCCACAGGACTGTATTGGTCTCGAACATGCACTTCCTATGGGCAAAAGCGATTAATGTGTCCTCAAATTCGATGATATGAAACATATAAAAAATTGTCACGCGTAACCTTGCCATGGATGGTAAATGAGCAAAAATACGCATTTACTTATTCACACAAATTTTGACTAGTTATATGAAAACTGCGTAAAATCTGTCTTTCAGGGCACAGTCCACAGATTGGTAACGCGAGAACAGCCAAAAAGTCATCTGGGAAAATGATCACCTTATAGATAAGAACACCGAATGAGAAGCGGAAACTGATGCATGCCAAAGGATCAGGGGCACCAATTGAGGGAAGAGATCACAGCATGGTTAATGGGTAACCGCCACTCCATTGACCAACAGTATAACTGGTTCAGCGTCGTGCTTAGGCGGTCAGCATCATAAAGCTTTGACACCTCTAGCCATAGTTTCAGATCATCACCATATATGATGTACTATATGATGTACAGTTTGGAACTCGGATGGAAGAATATTGATTCAGAATTTGTAGAGCTCAGGACCAAGGACAGAGCCATGTGGGACCCTGCTGATAATGAAAACAAGATTGGAGTAGGTATCGTTCACTTTAACTTGCATGCTTCTACCATTCAGAAAGGCAGCGACTCAGAAGAGAATCTTCCCAGAAACGCCAATTCCCCGGAGTTTTAGAAGGAGAGGTACATGGGTAGCTTTGTCAAATGCCTTGCAGAAGTCGACGAAAACGACATCCAGACGATTACAGACATCCAGCAAGCTCGCTCGTTTTTCGCTGGCAACAATCAAGTTAGAGACACAGGAACGTGCCTTCCGAAAAGCATGTTGGGCGCATGATATGATATGCAGGTTCCCTAGGTGAAGATCTAGGGCTCTCTTAAAATTTTTCCATGATTTTACAAATTATCGATGTCAGACAGATCGGCCGGTAGTTTGCAGGATCCTGACGATCTCCTTCCTTGTATATGCACTGAAATTCTTGTGGTCATATAATGACTTCAATTACCTACGGAAATAGCACTTACCACGGAAGTTTTAAGGCTTCATTGCGGAACACCAATATATAGTGCCACTCCGTCCTCTACAGGTACCGCAGAGTAATGAAGCGCGTCACTCTGCAATTCACCATCTGTGTATTGCATGCACCATACACACGTAGATGCACGCTAAAGAATAGCCCTTAAGTTTCAAATAAGATATTATGACATCAGCTAATATGCAATGAAACTTACCTTACGAGCCGCTGTTCCATCCCAAGTATGAGCAATGATAGAATACTTTTACCCCCCTCGGTTTCCAGAAATCACAAACACTTGCATTGGATGGAATCGATGGCGATCCATTTTTGCTTGGAATGAAATCGAGCACATCTGTAGATGATTAGACGAAATAAATTTGTGGAAGGCCTCCACTCTCACATAAGTTTGCACGCAAACCAGTGTATTGCCAATGCCGACAATCACTGATGGTCAGTTGTCATCAATTACGACAGTGTCCGGTTGCGCATCTGTCACAACGGAATCTCTGACGGGAACTTGGTTCAAGATACAAGGGCGGCGTGCCGCTGGAGTGCTGTACGTGTCATCAGGGTATCAGTCCGACGGTAGTTGCGAATACGTAGTCTTCTCAACGAATCGTCGAAACACCTGAGATGCTGGCATACGTGGAGCAGGAACAAGACGGCGCAACTTGTGAAGATGAGACTCGAATGGAAAAGCGGAATAATAGTCCAGTGTTCCAAATTCATGCACGTCATCGCACAAATCCAGTAAGCAATGTACCTTAAACACTAACAATTGGCGACTGTAGATGTCAACAAAATGATCAACTGTCTTACGAATTGTTGACTGTGCTATGGGAGGATAATATTCGTTACACTTCTGGCAGCACAACACATACATCACCAAGGAGAAGTTCAAGAAGTTCTCGTACATCGTAAGGTGCAATATACCACGCATCACAACAGGGCCAATGTACAGCAGGAACTGCCGATACTCTGTCGCTTTCCATCCATCTGCATCTACGAAATGGCGGCACTTTCTGGAGAAATCTACCGTCAGTGACTTGCAGTACCGATCTATCCTGGTGTTCACTTCCGATATCTGCACGGCAATCGAACACACCTCGGTGGATGTGGGGCCCTTGCGCCACAAATTAATCAAACGCCTCATGAACCCAAGGCAAACCATGTGCATGTAATTCAGAGTAAAGCAGGTAAGCATGTTAATGCGAAGTGCCTCAAAGGGTGATTACCAACGCGATGTTATTAGTTAAGAAGCAGACGGAAATCTTCATTATTCTTTGGCATGGTACCCGTGTCCAGTGGGAAAGTCATGTGGCCATCTACATGCACACCTATAGGAAGGTATTGCAATGTTAATGAAATTGGATACTAACCAGTAACGGTACATTCTCGCATGCGTAATAACCGGAATGCTGCTTCACTTGTCGGATGGATGCCCGAGCAGGAGCATCCGCAACCACATACTTCAAGACAAGTGTCACTAAGGGACCTTCTGGAGATATACGGAATCAAGAATGCATGCCATCTCTTAGCTCATCAATGGTTGGTCGCAGAAACTCATGTATATCTGCAGATTTTGACAAGCCGAAATAAGATCCGACAATGAAAACGGATAAAGGCGGATTCGCGAGTCCAGCCAAGACAGGTCACAATTGTTTACGCGAACAGCAAAACAGATTGTATTCATCTATGTGCAACTGCAGCTGCAAATTCGACATGACATTGGCATCACTGGTTTGCAACACGCGACGTATAACTGCAACGTGCACGTAATCGCCACCCTTAACAACGGTAACCGGACATCCACGTAGTGTACCGAGCAATGTGCGCGAATCGCACAACTATTCAGAGTGCAACGCACAAAGGCGCCGAAGCCTCAGGTTTATCGTTCGAGCTGGTAAATATCCATCAACCGCGATACCGCGGCAGATTGCAGTAATGCTTGGCAACTGCGGCATTGGTATCATAGGTGGTAAATCAGCAGGCACTTCTTTAAGCATGTTACACGTTTGGAAAGTCCGCTTACCAATAATCGACTCCAAAGATTGCGCCTGTAAATCATGTGAACCTGAAAGAACAATGTCCACGGAGTACAATAATGGCTGTGTGGTAGTACCAGCCAATTTTCAAGGTTTCTGGAAAGCGAAGGTTACACAACCCGTCGGGACCTGATTGGTGAAACATCTGAAGACTTTAACCAGAAAAACACATGTGCATACCGAATGTAGCATTGTTCTGCATTACGGTACCGTAAGCATGTTTCATGAAAGGACATATGTTAGACAGAGATCCACCAGTATAAGGTCTTCGTGATCGACAAGGCATAACTACAAACTTTCACCACGATAGCAATGGCAAGAAAATGTCCATTATATGATTTCTGGTACAGTTAAACAAACGTTCAGTGTGGGGATAATCGAACGTGTAAAGTTATTTGAATAGCATACCTTGTGATCCATGTTATAGCTAAACTGACTGTACAGTTTTCTTCACATTTAATCATTGTTTTACGAGTGACCAACAACACTCCCAAATGGGACGCTCGACAGTCCACTTGTGCGGACAGGGGGGCACCGTGTGTTATCGATGTTATTCCATCGAAAATTCATAACGAGTTGCTACCCCGGGAGCCATGAAGATGAAGGCAATGTATGTACGTGGATTGTAGATCAAATAGTGCACAGGGGACATTGACGAAACATGTAAACTTGATAATGGCCATAAATTATATTTGGGGCTATAACGAGTTCTAGGGGTCAGGTATACAAGACATATAGCGTAGCGGAGTTTTGCAGTGATTGAATCATTCCTCTATATAGCGGCCAACCGCTATATCCCACGCCCTCCGTGAACGACTTAGGTATGCTCTCGAGCTACGATTCGAAGTCCGTGGGCGACACTAACAGGCCATATCGTAACGGACTGCGCATGCTTTTGGCACTCAAACGTAGCTTCAGTACATATTCTGAAGAGGTTGCCACTCGCCTCTTCTATTCCATCATTAGATCAATGCTAGCGTACGGTTACTCCGCCTAATTTCGATTACCCGAGGAAAAACACAAAAGATCAACCGGGGTCCAACACGTTGCTACCAGGCTCATCCCGAGTTTACGTGGCTTGGGGTAAGAAGACCGGTGCGAGATGCTAGGACTCTACACAATGTCCTACCGTCGGGTGCGAGTCGACTTCATTATGACCTAACCTATTCTACATCTCGGTGACTTCCCCATGCTGAGGCCAATACTGCACTTACAGAACAGCCGGGCACAGATACAAACTTGACGTGACGGATGTGAAGCGTATTCCCTACCCACTGTGCTTCGAACAGAGTGGTAAATATTTGGAACAGTTTACCTGAACATGTGACGCTGGCTTCATCTGTGCAGCAGTTCAAAACGTTGTTAGATTTATCTTTTACCACTATTTAATTTGGAGAACGGTTGCACGCTTACAACGACATATCACATTTATGAGTCCTGCAATACGGTGAGTCAGATATTTTAAAGGTTACATGAGAACGATAAGGATATCCACGGCTGGCAATTTTTATAACGCAGTTCACCATATTTCGAAAGAGTTGTACAGAATTCACTTCTACTTGCTCTATACTACAGTATTCAGTAAAACGTCATCTCGTTCGTCATTTGTGCTGCACTTTTGGTCCCTACAAACGACCTTTCATCGGTGTTGTGATGGCTGCTCGTACACCCTGGTCCATGCGCTCACATAACCCGGATGTTTGTTCACTGGATATCACCTCCCTCTGCCGGTTTGCCTCATATACCCTCACCTTCGTCTAGTGGTCCAATATTTATCCCACTACCATGTGTTGCCTTGGTAACTGTTCAGTTCCCCATGAGTTCCTACCCTTGTCCAGTGGTTTTCACGTTCACTTCCTCATTTGTTTGTCTTCACGGTAATCATTGTTCCACTCAATAAATCTGATATCGCCGTGTCCACGGCATTGCACTAAGGTTGACACATGCTAACCGATCATCAGGCTACCCGTTGACGAAAGACTCGGTCTGGTATGTGTGTGCCTGACGTTCACCGAGTAACTTTGCTCGTTTTGTGATTGGACCATGCTGATTGGCCAGTGAGTTTGTGGAAAGTTCCACTCCTATACGGTCACTTTACTTGTCCTCTGACGGTCTGGTTTGAGTTGTGATATTGACAGCGCCCTTTCTCCTCGCTCATTTACTTGCATTGTTGTTGACGGTGATACACCGGGACACTGCACACTTGAGGTTTGGTCCACTTTACTTAACTGTACGTATTTTATTAGTGCCGCATATATTGTGATCAAGAAAAAGCGAGTACAACGGCTGGTATCGTTCTCTGCACTTCTCCTACAACTGACGAGCCGCCAAAACCATATCTATATTGCTGCGACCCGAATGGAATCCACACTGCTCTTCCGCCACGTTAGGTTCCACAACCTGACTGACTAGGCGGTTGAGTAGGATTCGGGTAATCACCTTGCCCACACAGCTCAGCAAGCTGATGCCACGACAATTCGTGCAACATTGCTTGCTCGCTTTGCCCTTGTACGGTGGTAGCACAAGGGCATCCTTCAGTTCCGGAGGCACCTCCTTCACAATCCATACGCGCTGCACCAAGTGGTGCAGCGCACTCACCAACGACGGTCTGCTGTGTTTCAATAATTCAGGCGGGATCCCGTCGGCACCGACACACTTGCCGTTTCGCAGCTGAGCAAGTACTCTCTGCGTCGCATTCAGCGTCGGCGTGTCCGCCAGACTCGTCTTTACATCCTGCTGCTTAAGGCTGTTCAATGTAGGCCAGTCAATCTCTGAACGGTTGTTCAAGAGACAGTCGAGGTGTTGCCGCCTGATCTGCATTATGTCTGCAATCTGGTTACATGTAGCGCCTGAACTACCATCGATCAGCGTCCTCAGCGGCTCCAACCTCGGTCCACAAACCGCCTTAAAAGTATCAAAGGATACCTTGTGTTGGCGGCGTTCGGCGTAGCATTCCATCTGCTTCGCCTTCTCCGTTCAACAGGTATTTTTAATGCGACGGAACTCGCGAGTCAGTCGTCGTCGATTTCTGCAAAACTGACTTATTCCGCAAGTCACTGGGGTCTGACACATGTGCAGCAAATGCTGCATTCTTCTCATACACCCTTGCGCCAATCGTCGCATAGTTCTCATCAAACCAATCAGGACGCTTCCAGTTTGCACACCCGATGGTCTCCTCGGAAGCAGTTGTCAACTGGTTGCGAATGTGGTGCCACAGGTCGCTCACTGTGGCTATGCATTCCACACCACACAGGCGTGCAGCCATCGTCTTCTCCAGCTCAATACGTTTCTTCACAGTACCCAGGGAGAGAACGTTAAAATTACGCGGATTCACGGCGGGAATGCAGTACATGGATTTACGAAAATACTTGTACAGTTTGGTCCGCATCAATTTATGGTCAGTGCGACACTCAGCTCCACGCGGTACATGTGTCATGCGCACTTCACACATATCACGCTGACGAATGAGAACATAGTTAAGCAGGTGAGCGTGACCACTCCATGGGTGTCCAAGTTGCTATATCATTCTCACTCAATGCAAACCGAGTGTGCGTGATCGTCCGGTCGTGAGTGGCACACAGTGAAAGCAGCCTGTCACCGTTCGCATTCGCTGAACCAATGCCATGCGGACCGATGATATCTGTCCACACCAATGCATCACGCCCAACGCGCGCGTTGTAATCACTCAGCAGAAATGCTTGCTCGCTCCTCGGCACAGACTGTATCACGAAGGATAACTGGGTGTAGAATCGAGCACGCGTGTCATCAGGATAACCCATGATCGGACCGTACGTGCTTATAAGTGGCAAACTTACCTCTTCCGAGTCGTAGACGAACAGTCCTCAGTCGCGCACTGATACCTGTAGGTTCACCCACCAGCTGGCCGTGTAGGCGATCGGGTGTTGCAAATCCCACCCTATGTTCACGTGGTGCCGATGCGGCGTTGAACTTCCAGTAGAATGTGTAGCCAGTATCTGCTTCATGCAAGTTACCTTGCTCAGCGAGCCGGGTTTCACTGATCCGCAATATCGATGCTGCAGCTCGCCAGCTCCATCGCTACGAGTGCAGTGCTTCGCTTGGTCGCTCACTCAAGTTCCGGTCCAGTATTATGCGCACGTTCCAGCATCCGATACTGAGTGCTTTGCGCGCAGGCATACGATTGCATTGGTGGGCAATCGCACGCGAGGTGGTCGTTGTGCTTCGGAGGTTTGCTTGAGGGACTCCACCCGGAGCCTTTGGCTCAATAGCTTGACCCACAAGGCCCTGGGTTGTTTGGATGTTTGTTTGAGAGTCTCCGTCCGGATCCTTTGACCCAATAGCCTGACCCACAAGGCATTTGATACGGTGAATTGCGCGGCATTGTGGCTGGTGTTGGATAAGTTTGGTTGCCCGCGAAAGTTTAATTGAAGTTTAATTGAATGTCTGCACAGTGGCATGCGGGCTATGATGCAACTGAGTGGAGAGACCTCGGATGACTTTGCAATTGTCTCTGGTGTGAAGCAAGACTGTGTCTTAGCTCCTGCCCTGTTTACTATTTATCTTCATGTCATGATGTCTTGTGTTTTTGATGTTACTTCTCATTACGGTGTTCGTGTGGAGCACCGTATTGATGGTGGGTTGCTGAACATCCGTCGTTTCGGTGCGATAACCCTAGTCTGTGAGACAACTATCCGTATGTTGCTGTTTGCTGACGACTGTGCGTTGTTTGCACATAGCGCGGATGAGTTGCAGCACATGACTAGTGTTCTGGCTTCGACAGCGACAAAATTCGGGCTTACCATCAGCACGGACGAAACTGTCTGTCTCTTTCAGCCTTCATCGGAGGTGCAATCTTCAATATAGCCGCGAATCAGTATTGGTGTTGAAGTATAGGAAACCACCCGCTTCTGCTACCTTGGGAGTGTGATGTCGACTGATCAGCAGCTACACAGTGAGTTTCGTATCCGCGTCTTGAAGGCAGCGGCAGAATTCGGAAATCTGGAGTCCTGAGTGTGGAAAAGCTATCAGGTTGTCGTTTGCACGAAGCTGATGGTGTACAAATCCATGGTGCTGTCAGTTCTTCTATACGGCAGGGAAACTTGGACGACGTACCGGAACGATGTCCATATCTCGAGCGGTTCCATCAACAGTGTTTGCGACAGATACTACACACTGGTTGGTGTGACAGTGTTGCGGACACGGTGTAGCGTCGAAGTGGAATGTGTGCAGTGGGCTGCGTGCTTTTGCTAAGATATTTAAGGTTGCTCGGTCATGTGAGCTATGTGGATTGGACGCGGATACCGAAACAACTCTTAAATGGTCAACTGAGTATGTGGAAGCGGCATGTGGGGAAACCAAGTTAAGTTACCGGGACATGATCAAAGTGAGCCACGTTCTAATCTTGATTGCAGTTCATGGGCATCGAAGGCGATTGATCGGCGTGCATGGCGCGATCTGATCACGAAGGCCTTTGTCGAAGTGCGGGAGAAAGACCTCATGCATGCAGAGAAGAAGCGGCAAGGGCGGAAGCGGCAAGCACCGATGGGTTGTGCTCCATCGACCGCGAGCGCATGATGCTGTAGCACATACGGTCGTGAGTGCCTGAGTCAGGCAGGCCTAGTGAGCTTTGAGTGAGGCCACTCGGGACCACGACCGAAGCGACGGTGGGTCCTGCAGAGAACCCAGACAGAACCGACGCAGCGATTGTAGGTACGCTGCATTCGATTTACTAACCGTGTGCTTTCATGCCAAGTCCTTATATTTCTGGTGATGGATTCTCAATTTTGTCCTAATGCTTTTTTTCTCATATTATTGTCTTCCTTTACTATCTTCTTTGAATTGACACACGTCGCTGAAGCTAATTGTAGCTAATTTCGATAACAATTCGATAACATTTTCTGACCTCTGGAACTTACCGCGGATTAGTTCGTAATCCTTTTTATACGCTCATTTAGTGAAGAGTTATATCTCCGTATTTGATTGCATTATCCGATTTCTTTTATTTCAAATTGTCGTTTCAAATGATTGGCTGTTGCTTGATATTCCCAGTGTGGCCGCGTTTGATGTGCAGGTTGACAAGGTGCCTACCTGTCTGTTACCCACTACCTCGTCCATACTGGCTCTAGGGGACGGGGTTCACGGTCCTTGTGGCCGTGGTAGGATCAAAGAGTGGTTGCATGCACTCAGTGTGGAGCAGACTACGGTCCAGTCACCGCCTTGTGTGCGCTTTATTCCCCAATACAGCGTGTTTGTTTTAGCCTGTGAAGGAGTGTAGGCCAGCTCCGTTGATGAAACGTGGCTCCCAACCACATTCCTTCCGGTCTTATTCCTTCGTCTTTGCACTCCTTTTTCTGGTCTGGTCCCCAACTTTTTCTGGTCTACATTAACGACCTCCCGGATAATATTCAATCCTCGATGCAAATTTTTGCAGGTAACGCAAAAATCTGGAGAGTTATTCGCTCAACATCATACTGTGCCCTCCTCCAAATGAAGATCAACAAATGGGCAGATATAAATCACCTCCCCCTGAATCCTGCCAAGTGTCACCTACTGTCATTGCGCAGCAATCTTGCCAACACGTACCTCTTGGGGCAGTACGTTTTACGGCGCGTGACCACAGAAAAAGACTTAGGTATCATTGTGCAAGAAAGTCTGGGGAATTCGTTCCAATGTTCCAAAGCAGCGAACGTGGCGAACATGAACCTGAGCCAGCTGTCCATGGTAAACGGGACATTCATCTCTTAGAGCAGCCCCAACGAATAGCTACGATGGCAACACGCGGATTATCTGGTCTCAATTATGAAGTGCGTCTCAGTTTAATCGGAATGTTTTCCTCCGAATACCGACGACTACGCGGAGATCTCATTCTCGCATACCGGATATTAACGGAAAGCGATCATCCGTGCAAATCGCTGCTCACCCTAGCCTCATATAAGCGATCGAGAGGTCATAACCTCAAGCTGATAATCCAACACTCTCGATTAGACTGTAGAAAATGTTTTTACTCTCTTAGAATCTGTTCACAATGGAATGACTTTCCAACGCATGTGGTAAACGCTCCGAACATTACAGTCTTCAAACAATTGTTAGACATTCATCTGAGTGACAAACAACACACTGTGGTGTGATGTACTAGGTTTAAACTATTGGCATTTCAGTTCCATGTCGGAATCTAATGAATTTTATCTATTTTGCATTTACCATCCTATGGGTCTTGTAAAGCCAATGCTTTTTATCCCATCATACACTATTGAACTATTGAACTGGATATGGGGTATGAGATGGATCTGTGGGTGGTGCAGCGCAAGCCATCCATGGTCCCTCTGCAGGCGCAGGCGTCCTGTGGCTGACCACAGTGACAGGCAAATCCGAAACCGGATGCCACCAACCATTTATGGTGGTCCGAACTTGTTTTGATTTTGGGATCATTTGGCTGCGCGTCACTTAACTTTCCACCGGCGAACGTTACATATAGCGTGTTCAATGTTATAACCTGTTCTTTTCATTCCGACTCCTAGTGGGAGCAGACGAAACGCTGTGCATCATTAATACCCTACGTACATAGTAGCCTGTTGATTTCGCGTCGGTACGTCGTAAGTAACCTTGTCGTTGGACGTTGTACACGTGAGTTGAGCTTGAAGACGAAGTGTGTTACCTCACACGGCTGACTTGAGATCCAGCTAAGAAGATTGACTGAAAGACTGCCCAACTCAAAGGCAACAAGTGTCTTCTACACTTCCTTATTTTCAGCTTCGTAGCATAGCTACGTAAGGCATAAACTTTACCTTTTCTCAGTCAACTGAATCCACAGCTCCTTCGAATCATTCCTTAAGATTATTAAGTTTCTCCGTAAGTCTATCAAAATTGTCCTTAACAGAAACACATTAGATCCAACGAGTGTAAACGCTCCTGAAAGCTGCGTACTGTTCGTTCAGTGACCAGTACAAAATCAGTCGTGAAGGACAAGTGTGATGCTGTTGGCTGATTTGGGATTTCTCACTCAATGAACAGTAGCATTTTGAAAATTTCGTGCTTGTTAGATTCAGTCTGGTATCCACCACCGCATTCTGTTGTCTGTAGGCAACATACCAGAAAATTGTCCGCCAACTTGATTTCCCAAAGTTGTTCATATTAAGAGTAAGTTCCCTTGATAGAAGAGATATTTGCGGTGTGTTTCGATTGTCTGTCGTCCTGTTTGACCGAAAAATTGTCTTTTGAACGCTAAAGCAGGTGTGATTTAGAGCGAAATCAGTAAGCTTTCGCTTTAGACTGCAAATTCCTCATACAGTAAAGGGTTAAGGACCACATTTAGATATCCAGAGAAAGATGTTTTTCTTTCATGGTGAATTTGTGAGCGCTGTGATTGGAGTTGACTGAGAAAAGGGATATATAAGAACTGGATGTTGACTAGGCACGTGAGTTGTCCCGTAATTGTAGTGATTTGATGAAAACCCACTTTAAGTCCGTGTGGCTTGAGACCGTAGATACAGCAGTATTCTGAGGAGAGCCGTAGAGCGGAACTTAGGTACTGGTTGCGACGAGAACAATTACGAACCAATACGGATACCAATTACTCAGAAGTGAGTACGTAGTCGGGCCCAACGTATATTGTAAAGCGCCGCAATGAACTAGAAACAAATTAGCAAGAGAACAAAGCAAGTTAGCTTGCGAATACCATTGAATTGGAAAGTGAACCAGAGCAGTCAGTAACTGGACGATCGGAAGATACGAACATGATTAAAATCTATTGTCGGAAAATACTGAAAGCGTAAATGTGTCATGTTTACTACAGGGGTCTCCTCCTAGAAGGCTGAATGAAGGAAGAATGAAGGAAGAGAAGTTAGGTGGGGGAACAAAATGAGTATGGGAAAGTAAAGTAGTAGTTGCAGTAGCCGCGCGGACAGTGAGGGCGCGCGTGGAGTTCATTCGGTCCCGGCTTCTTTGTTATTTGCACGCGGGTGACGTAATACAAGTGTGAACGCATCCATCTATCCGGTGACGCGTAGTCAGTAGGTGTTACCTATTGAAGAAGCTCGGGGACAACCTGACAGCACATCTTTTGCGTACAGAACATTTGCAACAAGGTTGTTGTAATTAACACTAGCTCGTCGGCTAGACAATCAGCCCAGCAAATTCGTCTAGCACGACTAACTGAAGTTTTCACAAGGGTCCGCTTGTACCGCACTGGGGTGAAGCTGGTGAAGTGCAGGTATTGGCCGGACCAGGTTGCTTTCTTTGTTATTTGCTATTTATTGTTTGGGGTGGACTGGAGTGCATCATCGGTGGGCCGTCGGGGCGGCCTAGTCGGGCTGCAAAAACACTGGCTATTCCAGGAAATGGGCCGAGAGAAAGACATCTCCGCTGGGGTCCGACGGTGCACTTGGGAGGTGTCACTCGTCTACCGCACTCGGAGTCCACGGCAGTAACGATCCTCGTCCCACAACGAATTCTGGACATCGTCTTTGTGGGTCAGACCAGTCGCTGTCACACTGGTAATGGGGAGTCGCGGTCGCTTGGAGCCGGGATTATGTGACCAGAGGTTTCGGGCAGGTGGGCCAGGGAATTCCGCAGTTTCACAGTGGATTTGAGTTCTGAAACGTAAAACTCGGAGAGGCTGGGACGTGGTCGGGATAGGTAGCGCGATGCCATATGAGTAACAAGGCAGGTATACGAAATAAATATGTGTACGCTTTTAATTATTTTTGTAAAAATAGTTTAGCTTTTTTGTTTGGTTAAAATAAAGTGGATGAAACATACGCTTACCATGATAGGTGGAAAAGATGCATGTCAAGGAATATAGTAAAGTAAACAAAATCTGAAAAGCGGACTGGACATTTGCCCTGTCTACCACGTCGGTCAGTTGCCTAGGGTTACGGCTGGGTTGACGGGGGTTCAACGGTAACAGAGGGGTCTAGGCGCCTGGTGCAGAACATGCAGCTGCGGGTGAGCCAGTTCGCGGCCGTACCAGGTAAAGTTGGGGGCGGATCTTCGAAAAAAGCCCCCGTAAGATGATCGTTGGACACCGTTGTTCGGTGACCATTCTGATCTGAGATAAAATGCTTAGGAGTTCGTTGGAGAACTCTGAAGGGAGGTTGAAGGGGACAACGCACTGTGTCTGTGCGCACAGAAAGGTGAGGGCAGGTAGAGTCCACCATGCATCTTCACATCTCTGGTTTGATCACGAGGAGCGGTCGGGCACAGCGAGCGCATGTATTGAGAAAGGAAGATTGCGAAGTTTGACGGTGACACATGATGGCGAGGGTGCGAAATGAACTTTCCTGGCTGCTTAAGCGTTGTGACGTAGATATGTCTGCTGTTGCGCCCTGCAGGTCAGCTTTGACACTGCTACGGATACCTAGAAGTACTGATGGGATGTTTCAGCTTCAGTCAGAGCCGGAAATGATACATTGCGGAGAAGGTGGACGGTGCGGATCAGTCACTAATCAAAGAAGGAACATATACATGCTGGAACCTTGCTAACATAGGGCAGTCGGACTCATTTGCGTACATAATTCGTGGTGCCACTTGAGTCCACCTTACTCTTTGTGCTACCGACTCTGCCTTCCGTGACGATACGGTATGGATCCAACGCTCCAGCGCCAACCACTTTAAGGGCTACTTGAATAATGCACTTCGCGCCCGTCATCCGCGGTGATCCATTATTCGCTACGTTCATCGCACCAGCTCATGTCCCAATATTTCTCAGTATTATTGCACCACACTCCTCCCCCTCTACAATCTCTGCAGCCGTCGACGTCGCACGCAGTCTCTCCAACTTTCGGGGCTGTACCATGTATGGAGTACTGTCCTCTCCTCGCTCGTATAACTCCCTCAATTCGCTAGCGTGAACTCGCCACCTATCTCCCTGTCGAGCAATGGTGTATACAAGGCCTCGTTGATCGATTACATCATATGGTCCCTTCCACTTCGAGAGGAGTTTCTTCTTGCCTGGGCCACATGCAGTCGCGCGTTCGTGATGGCTGCACTTTACCTTCGAACCGATTGAAAAGTCTCCGGAAGTTTTTTCATGTTTACCCGGGATCATCCGTGCCTTGGCTACCTTCAGGTTCTGGTTCGTTACTTTCTTGTTGTTCCGTGCTTCCCTCGGCAGGTCTGCCACATTCCCACCTCGAGATCCACAGGAATTCGTATCGTGCGACCGTACATTAGTTAAAATAGGGGTCGCCTCGTGCTAGTTTGTTTGGGTGCCCTGTGCGCTACTAAGGATAATGGTAGATCTACTTCCCAATCTCCCCCTTTAGCCGCCAGCCATTTTTAATTGTCCTTATTATTCATCTCAGTCAATCCATTAGTCTGGGGATGGTAGGGAGTGGTTGTATCTTCTTGATGCCCAGTTCCTCCAGACATGTCCGCAACTCGTCACTTTCAAAGTACGGGTCCTGCTCTGTCAGTATAGCCTTCGGGATGCCGTGACCCACTATCAGGTGCCGCATCACTGCATGTGCTATTGTGCTAGCCCACTGATTCGGAGTTGCAGCGGCTTTAATCCAGCAGGTAAAGTGCTCTGTCATGGCGATTACGCATCGATTGTCCCGTCTCGTTAACGGGAACGGCCGCATAATGTCGATTGACCACAACTCACCAATCTCGGACACTGAAATCGCGAGCATAGGTTGTGATATTTCGCAATTGTCTCCCTTCAAGAGCTGGTACTGCTGACAAGACAGCACGTATGTATCGATGTCTTTTTTCATACCCAGGCCAGTAAGCTGGGTGTCTAAGCAAATCATATGTTATGGTGCATCCGGTGTGCGACATCTCGTGACCAGAGATCACCAAGCTTTTCCGCAACTTCGGTGGGATCACGGGCACCGGGGTGACACCTCACCCTTGTGTCCACATCAGAATTTCGGCTTCGTCGACTTGCAGCTTTTCCAGATCCCGACCGCACGACCCGAATTATTTGCCTTGACTTTTAGTTGTCACAGTTTGATTCCTCATTCGTGTTGTTATCAGCTTGTTCAAATGTCTATCCTTTCGTTAATCAGTTGCCAAACTCACCGGATCCTGCTGCATTACCAAACCACTGACACCGAACGCAAGTTTCGGCAAGTCGTCCTCACCCGTCAGACGCGATAAAACACTGTCCTTCCGCTGTCTCTCCCTGATATGTGGCTTATCGTGAAGTCGTTTGTACGTAGACGCAGCACCCACCTAGCCAACTTGCTTCCGGGGTTTTAGAGGACCTAATCCATCCCAATGATTTGTGATCTGTTTCGACATGGGAGAGTTGAACAAGTAAGTACGCCTGCCACTTGTCCAGCAAACAAACAATTGCCAGACACTTCTCTACTATTAAATACTTGCGTTCCGATAGCTTTAAAATTCTGCGAGCGTATTTAACTGTCCCCTGTATTTGCTTCAGTACCACACCGATTCCGACATCACCAGAGTCTGTGGTCACGGTGAAATTTTCTCAGGCGATCGGCAATTTCAACGTAAGATCCTGCCTTCACATTTCTTTCTGAATGTCTTCAAGTGCTCACTGAACTTCTGGCGTTCAGGTGAATTTCTTCCTCTCTCCCAACAAGTCATAGAAAGTGACGCCAAACTGTTAAAATACCAGACGAATTTACTGTAGTATCTGGAGCGACCCAAAAGTGCCCTAAGAATGCGCTTCGAGGTCAGAACTGGAGTGTTTCTAATTGTTACTATTTTCTCCGGCAGCGGCTTCAGCTCACTCTGACCCACCTTGTGACCAAGCAGATTCCAGATTTGATATTTAGGACAATTTTCCGTAATTGCGACTGTTGCGTGCTTTGCAATATTGCTTCCAAATGATAAACGTGTTCTGCTTCTGAATCACTGTATATCACGATGTCGTCTCCATACACCACCACATCCTCTAAGTCATCCAGCAGGCGGAGTATCAAAAGTCAGAAAGTGAACGGGGCACCAGATAATCCAAACGGATCCATTTGAATTGCTACTGTTTCTCGCCAACTGTAATCGTGGTCTTCCTGCGGTCCTCGTGTTCGTTAACTGGCTGCCAGTAACGAGATCCTAAATCCAGTAATTTGGATATCTGAATTCTGCAGTTTTTCGAAGATGTCTGCGACTGTTCGCACCGGGACAACACGACTTAGCGAGATTTCCTTTAATCTTCTGATGTCCATGCAAAAACGGTATTTTCTGTCGAGCTTCTTCACCAAAACGACTGAGGACTTATACGGGATATGAGCCTCGTCGATTATTCCCACATTCAACATCTAATGTACCTGCCTTTTGACCTCGGTCTCCAGGTGGATTCGTATATTGCTGGGTCCATGCGGCCAATACGGCTGCTGCAAATGCATACTTTTGTGTTCGTGCCAATCACAAAACCCGTATGGGTTGTTATCCTTTATGAAGAGAAGTTTAGATTTGCCGACAAGCGATTGAAGGGTTATACTATTGTGTAAAACGGCAAATATGGAGCACGAAACGGTGGATCCTTCACTACCAGCGAAGGGTTTAGGCCCGTATTTTCTTACCAGCTTTCCACGCTTCAGATCGAGGATGGCCTCATTAGCTTGGTGAAAGTCTGCAACCAGAATGGCCTGTTTCGCGTCCGGTGACACGACGAAGAGGTGCTTTAACTTATGACTCCCGATACGAACTATGTGCACCGCCATATCATTTATGCGTATTTCGTAACCACCGACCGCCTTCACCACCATGGTACACGATTGGGTTTCCCCTCCATCTCGATGGTTGAGCAGGGAGACTGCGGCTCTTGTATCGAATGAACAACACGCTGTTGCTTCATTTACCACTAGCATCGCTTCAAGCACCTTTGTTCAACGCCCCAGGTATGCACTCTCCAACAAGAGAACACTACTGTTTGTAAGTTTTATTTTGTACGAAGCATGTACTGCGCCTTGATGTGCATTGCCGCTCTATGTGTCCCAGTATCCCACAACAGAAGCATCGGCCTCTTTGCCGCGTCCGCTGACCGATAATTCGAAGTGCTTCGATGTCTTGCGCAATCTGCTCCAACTTCTCTTCGAACCAGCGCAAGTGCTGGCTATCTTTTCGGTATTCAATTCGCAATGCTGCCGATGGCTCCTGTACCAACTCACTTGTCACTCTAGGAAGTTCCACTACGCCCGTTCTCTGCGTGACGTTCGCAATCCGAAATCGATCCGCCACCGTTGGAGGTAGACCGTCCAGAAACTGCTCCACTTACAGTTGCTATCTTGATGTGTCGTTCAAATCTGGCAGCGCCCGATCCAACTAGATGCCAAGTTGAACCGCAAACCTGACTGGATCCGCTCCTAACCCAAGCCGGCTTGAACCGTCGCATCGCATCCTGGCGGTTGGCTCATGTGCCGAACCCTGCGAACTGCGCCTCCTTCGCACCGGCCCATTCCAACTTGATTGAGCCTCTTCTTGCCGATTTCAGGATCGACGTTGCCCGTCTTTTGAGTAGACCTTGAAATGCAACCAGCTTCCCCCGACCCCGCTTCTGCGACAGCTTCGAAGTCCTCCGGGAATCTCCGTACATCGCCATCCACAAATGGTTCCGGCCACAGCATCTTCATCTACGTCTGACTGGTCATGGTACCAAACGTAGAGAAGACAGGCGGTGCCGAGTAGTTGAGTATTAGAGAACGAACGTATACATGTTATAACCTTTCTAACATAGAACAGTCGGACTTATTTGTGTACGTCATTTGTGGTGACACTTGAGTCCACGCTACGCTTTGTGCTACCGACTCCGCTTTCCGTGACGATACGGTGTAGCTTCAACGCTCCAGCGCCAACCATTTTCAAGGCCTTTAAATTAGCCGTCACCCCTCTTCCTCAAAACAACGTTCGTTGCGCTATCCACTGCAAACATATCAATTTTATTGGGATTATTTGACGAATTATTTGGCTGCACAATCTCAAGGTCGCTATGGTCTCTCAACTTCACCTATTCTTTGAAAAATATCTGAGACACTGCGTCTAATTCGCAGTTGGCTGCATTTATCCAGTAGAAACGAGCTACCACTAAAATTTTTAAGAATATTGGCCTCGTCAGCTGGAGGAAAAATCTTATAATTCGTTAAAGCAATCTACACTCGTTGCGCAAAGATTCAGAACTGTTTACTTAAATGACGTATGTTCACTCTTTACCCATTCTGCTTTAAAAATTGTAAAATGATCCTGTTTACCGGTGCTGTTTATAACACATTTACGGTAGATAGGGTAAAATGAGGAAAATTCATCCATCTGGTTGTATAAACCTTTTTTGTCTTGACTTGAATGGTTCACTACGCGCCCGTCGTCCACGGTGCTCCATTATTCGCTTAGTTCATCGCGTCTGCTCTTTTCACCACACTACTCAGTAGTAGTGTACGACAAGATAACTTAAGCTGTCGATGAAAGCGTTCGACTAGGCCATACGCTGCAGGGTGATATGTCCTCGTGTGGATAGGGCGGCAGCCTAAGAAGTTGCAGAGCTTATCGAATGGGGTTCGAAAGAATTTCCACGGTCTTTAGTGATGGCAGATGGGAATCCGTACTGGGACACCCCACGGTCCAAAAATATATGAATGACTGTTTCGAAGGTGCAGTCTGTTACAGTGGTGACTTGTGGTGATCTAATGCGGCGGTCGACACATGTCAGTATGTATACGGATCCGCGAGTTGGAGACAAGGGTCTTACCAAGTCTAAGTGTACATGTGCGAACGGCGAATGTGTAGCAGGGAATGAAGCTGGAGGACTGTGGGTGTATCGGTGTACATTGGAGCGCTGATGGTGGAAAATAGCTCCAGCCCTGTTACGAATATCTTTTTACGTTTGGCCAAACAAAACTTGGTGAGCAATTTTAAATAAAAGTGGGTACTAGGGTGAGATAGTGAGTGGAGGGCGTCGAAGGCTGCATCTGAAAGATGCCGGCACGATGGGTCTTGGACAACTAGTGGAAAGATCGCAAAAGATAGCTCCGTCCGTAGTTTGGAGAAGAAGTGGTTGCACTTGCGGTAAAGCGGACTGCAGAGTGCGTTGGAAATCTTCGTCTTGGACCTGTGTCGATGCCATGACGGCATGGTCGACCTTAGGTAAATAGTGAAGAGTGTGGTTGACGCGAGTGAGAGCGCCAGATACGGGGTTGGCGATACTTGAGACATGAAGTATGTCAGCAGTGAATTGCATGACAAATTCTAGGTGCCTGGTTTTCCATGGTGAATATTTTTCAGATGAGAAGTTAAAGGAAAATATGAGAGAATTGTGGTCAGCTTAGACCGTGAAAACCCGATCTTCTAATATCTGTCAGAAGTGACGAATAGTTAAGTAGATGCCAAACGATTCTCTACCGTTCATATTGTAGCAAAATTCCGCTGGTTGCAAGCGTTTGGAAAAGAAATCGAGTGATTGTCCCTGCCTACGAACACGTTATTGGAGAACATCTCCTACCGCAATGTCTGAAGGGTCAGTTGGCAGGGAAAAGGGAGCTGGCGCTTCGGAGTGAGCGAGGAGAGGTTTGTTGGATATAACATCATTGAGTTCGCTGAAAGCCGTGTTTACTGTACCAGCGAAAGCACATGTGCGTTCGTTTCCTATGGCTACGTCAGTAAGAGGCTGCATGAGTTTAGCGCAGCGGGGGATTAAGTGTCGTTAGTAGTTGACTAGACCACAAAATCAACGCAGGTGCATAAATTAACTATGGGGCTGAAAAGTCTTAGATGGATTGGATCTTGTCCGCAAGAACCTCGATAATAGATGGTGAGACAAGTTGGCCTAAGAATTCTACCGAGGACTGGCCAAGTTCGCATTTAGTTGTATTTACGGTGACGCAGCGTAGGATCAACTTCTGGAAGAGACTGAAGGTGAACTACGTGTTTTTCATCGGACGTACTGGCGACTGGAATGTCGGCGAGGTAGGTGAAGTCTAAGCAACAGGTGACATCATGGATGGAGCGCTGAAATGTTTTTGCGACATTACAAAATCCGAAAGGCATTCTCAAGAATTTGAACAAGCCGAAGAGTGCAACGACAGCTGTTTTATGTATGTCTTTTTCCTCCACAGGGATTTGATGCTAGGTTCGAACAAGATCGCTCTTGCTGAAGACCATCTTACCGGTGAGGCATACAGTGAGATCCTGCATACGTGGGATGGGGTATATTTCGTAGACGGTAATTTTGCTTAGGGCTCGGTAGTCACCACAAGGATGCCGGTCTCCAGATTTATTTGGAACCATGTGGTGTGGAGAGAACCAAGTGCTGTCCGAAGGGCAGATTATTCTAAGTACGAGCATTTGCTCAAACTCTGCCCTAGCTAGCTTCAGATTCTCCGGCAAAAGTCGGCGCGGGCTTGATGAGTAGGGTGAGTCCTGGGTACGGATATGGAGGGTGACGTAAGATTCAAAGAGGAAACCTTCGTTTATTGACTGAAAGAGCTTTGGGTAATGACAGAATAAAGAGGTATAAATGAAAAATGCTGCCGGCAAACATAGACTGGGATGATAGCTGCAATGCCGGCGTTGGTGCCAGTGATGCTCAGCGTCGTTGCGAGGTCGACTATCCTGTGTTGCTTCGCTTTGACCAAGTAGCCGGAATATCTCAGGGATTCCATGCCGATGATGGCAAACGGAACAATGACAATAATGGACACCCAGGGAAATGGTTCTATGGAGATCCAAGTTAGACAGCGTTGGCCGTAAGTAGGGATGAGTGTGTTTTCGACTTTAAGAAGACTGAATGTAGCTGGCTGAATCGCCTCCTCAGCTGCAGGAGGAACTACGCTGACTTCAGCCCAGGTATAGACCAGGAACCCGGTTCCATATTTGCAGTCCTTAACCTAAAGTAAGCGACTGCTCTAGGGTGGGATATTGACGTTAGTCGCCTTTACATCGTGGACCGAGCGTTTCCTTCTTGTATCGCAGCTAAGGTCCAAGGGGTGGGACAACCTTCGGCTTGTGCACCAACTCGGTGGTTGTACCAGCAGTAGTGGTTACCGCCTTCAAAGTCATTACAGTTAGGTGATGTGCTAAGTGAGAGCCACCTGTTAGTATCGGACCTGTTTTTAAGTCACGGCGCAAGGCAACTAGTTCCACTAAAATTTTGTACCTCTCTGTGAAGAACAGGCAGAATGCATTGGCTATGACCGACAAGGAACAGGAACGTTTTTATAAGTGCAATGTTACTGTGGCAAAGGGGAATTGACAAAATTGAGCTGAGGACAAAAACGATCAATTACTGCGTCAGCTATTTGAGGGGCGTCGCCTGGTGATTAAATTGAATCGCCGTAAGTAGACATTAGGCTCTTACTGCTAAACATTTAACCAGCGTTCGCGCAATAACGACTTGTCCATGGCTCGATGTAACGAGCAAATCCACTTCGCTCTCAGTACTTTGAGCGTTTCTTGTCACCCACTTGCAGACTTTGGAATGGCTGCTGTTTATGGGTCTGCTCGAATGGTGTGCTTATGCTAACGACGGTCTGCTTAAGAGTGTGGTAACGTTGCTCAGAAACAGGCTGTATTACATGGTTCATGAGTTGCAGGGTTACGCTGCTGAGCAGACAAGCTAGTAACTGGCTACAATTTGTTGATGCAGCGGTGATCCTATTTCAGGTGAACTCAGACGCTAACAATACAAACAAACACTGTAATTGCTGCTAATAAATGGTGTGATAAGAAAAGCGACGGCATTGAAAGCAGAACCAAAAGTTTAACGTCTGGATAGGACATTATAGAAGGACGAAAAAGGGAAAACCGAACATAGACGGTAAAGTTTGGTCACACCAGGATGCGGGATAGAAGATCGCTGCGGTGGATTTCTTAACGGGGTTCATCCATTCTATAGCGGAACTCAGGTACTGATTGTGACGTGAAGCATTCGAAACCAAATACGGATACCAATTATTCAGAAGGGATTACGTAGCTGGGCCCGACGTATATCGTATAGAGCAGCAACGGACTAGAAGTAAATTAACAAGAGCACAGAGCAAGGTAGCGTGCGAATTCCAGAGAGTCCGAAAGTGAACCAGACGTGTCGTCCGCAAAACAAACGGATGATCAGAAGCTACAAACAATTGTAAAATACAATGTCACAAAATACTGAACGCGTAAATGTTGCATGTTCACTACTGAGCTCAGATGGTTCACCACAAAATTAGGCGGGCGAAAGCAGTGTCACTAGGATGAGCTTAATTGGACTGTACGCAGTTTACATTGATTTATCACAATATTTTAAACTAGAAAATCTCAGCTGTTGCTTGCGCAGTTTCAGTCGCTGCATGGCGACCGTATTGCTAAACCCAAGAGAACCCTGCTTAACTTTCTTTTAGTTATCTGAGCGCAGTATTGTCTTATCTTACTTGTGCAGCTGAGCAACAAAAAACGCCTTGTCAACTACATTTTAACGCGTTTCCGATGACATTAGTTGTAGCTGGCTATCAGAATATACAGCATTAATGTCGGTATTATGATGAAAAGATTTAGAATCATTGACGTGATGTGCCGCGTGCTTATGACTAGCGAGTCCAGGGAATAACAGAAAGGATTTAATGTATCCCCAACATGATCAAAAAGTCCATCCTAATATTGCATCCGCGGCACTGTAGCTCCAAAAAGTAACTAATTTTTATGTGCTAGTTTAATACGTATGGACAGTACCATACACTTGCTTGTTTTACTGCTACTCATCATTCGACAATATATACACACAGTAGTCTGCTCCGAGAGTTACCCTAAAATCATCATCAGCATCATCACTACACTTTAGCTAAGGGTGCGGAACACCTATCACATAATATGCCGCAGTACCAAAAGACAAGACACTAAAAAAGTAACTAATATACTGTTAATTAGCACTTGGGTTTAGTTAGACCGCAATTAAAAAGGAGAACAAATGCGAGGGATACACAAAGAAACCCATAACAAAATTTATTTGCGGTCAGCTCTTCGCCATGTCAACATGCACAGCAAGTCCGAAAAAACTGGTCTATAGAAGAACCTCCCTTGCCGCACCAATGCGCGTCTGAAGGAAACTCGACACGTTCTCTCCAAACACAAACCCCCTTACCGACATGACCGCAAGCGTCCATACGACTGCACGTGCGCTCAGCGTCACACTTGTCACTCTTCGCTTTGTATGGCCCGCATGTAATGTGCAGACTTGACCCCAAAACCGTACCGCCTGACAGCCAGTCTGGGGATGAGACGCAGCCGACCACATGATTCACAGCATACAAGAAGCTTAATCGGCTACGAGTGCGGACGGACAGGCAAACCACCAACTGAAGCTGTCGACAGTTTGCCACTCATTTCCCCGTCGCGCTATCGATCAGCAGCCTGATGTTGGGTACGATGGTAGCGTACCGAGCAATTGCGTCAGCTCTTCTTGCACAGCGCATGAGCTGTGGCGGAAGTAACGACGCGTGTGTACGCGTTTGACTAGTCTTACGCGCCATAGGATAGAAGGTAGGCACTTAGCCTAGGCGAGAAAGCGCACGCGCAGGCTGAATTAGCAATGCCTGCTTTGCGTTTGGATAACTGCGCGCCACAGGATGGATTGTGAGCAGCCCATCTATGACTAGGCAAAGCAGTGCAATTCTTTCCATTTGGTTATCGGATCACTGCCTGGGAGATGGAGCATATTCTGCGCTCACCTACTTATCTCCAATGCGAAACGCATAACGTGTCTGTCAATCAACGAGTGATTATGCTTCGTCGGTTTGTTGACTGTGGGTCAAACGCTTAAGAAACTGTTCGTCAGTACAACATAATTCACGGAGGCATGCGGCCCAGCAACAAATGGTACTTGCTTAGACTGGTGAAAATCGTTGAGAAAACTGGGAGCGTGTGCAACGCCAAAAATCTGGCTGACCTCGCATCACCACACGTGACTTTTCGGCTTGCATGGCTATCCATGAGGTATTCAGAAGGAATTATCGGAGCATTTTTACACTCGTCCATCATTGCGACCCCACCCGACATGCTGTGTATAGAATTTTAAAGTGAAGGAAGTTTCATAAGTATAGGGCTCTTCATGTGCAGGTTTTGCACCCATGCGATTCCGAGAAGCGGCATGTTTTTGTCCCTGGATTTTACATGCAAAATATGTCCATTTCAATTATTTTACGGATGAGTAGGGTTTTATTTTGCATGGAGCATTGAAGCAGTATTTTTGGGCAATATTTATCCTGCGCAGATACAACTTTTCTCGTAAGAAACAGCTCGCAAAACTCATTGTAAAGACTGGGTTGACTGGTCAAAATATCGTGGAACCACTTTTCTTTTCAAGTAATGTTACGGGTAGGCTGTTGTTTCGCAGTGCTACTGACTCACTTTTCCTAGCACCTTGATACCAGGAACCGCTACAGAATTTGGTCACTCCGCGAACGTAAGCTGCTGGTTTGTTGCCTGCCGGATGGTAGTAACAAGATGGCGCACCTGCACCCTATGCACAAATGGTACGTGTTTTACCGCAATGAGACCTTAACTTATCGTTGGATCGGTCGGAGAGGACCAATAGAGTGGCCTGCTCTGTCACCAGATTAGAACCCGTTGGATTTCTTCCTATGGGGTTAGTTGAATTGACGAGTTTACAAAATTAAGCTCAGTTCTGTTGAGGAAGTGAAACAGAGCATTTTGAATGAATGTCGAGGGACCACAGTGGAGATTTGGAAAAAGTGATAGCCAACACCGACAGTCGAATGCTGCACTGTATGCAGAAAGCCGACGGGCACATTTAACATGTACTTCGCTTACACTTATGATTACTAAACTGCTTTCTCGTATCATAGGTATCATTGAATGGTTTAGCGACTTAATTGGTGCGCTGGAAACTGGTGCCAGTAGTGCCGCGAGGCAGACTGAATGCTAAGAACCTTGCCTAGAGAGAATAAGAGAGTAACTGAAGAAATTGCTACGCGGTGGCGGTTGACTTGGAGCATCGAAAGATTGCGAGGAAAAAGTAGTTCCAAAATGCAACGAGGGCCACCCAACACTAGTTAATGCTATGTTGGAAATGGGTTTTGTGGCTACAACAGCGTTGGCCATGAATGTCCGAAATCATAACTTGTTATAGATTTATTGATCAGATACAAGCTGTTCTACCTATGTTAAAGGAAGCAATGTCCCCATCAGGTATGCCTAATTTAGCCTACCCGTGCGCTTTCTCGCCTACGCTAAGTGCCTACCTTCTATCCTATGGCGCGTAAGATTAGTCAAACGCGTATGCACGCGTCGTTAATTCCGTCACAGCTCATGCGCCGTGCAATAGAAGCTGTCGCAATTGCTAGTACACTATCATCGCACCCAAAATCAGGCTGCCGATCGATAGCGCGACAGGGAAATGAGCATATATATATATATATATATATATATATATATTCATAGTCTGTTAACAGACATTGTGCCATCAGAACCATGGCAGAAGAAAAATGGTGAAGAAGATGGGAACGCTCATGAGAATAAAAAATATGGGAAACGATTTTTTTGGTTTTACACACGACATTTTGTATCTTTGTTTTGTTTTGTGAGTTTTTGTGTGTATCAAAGATATGGTGAAATTGCAGAACAACATGGGCGCCACTGATGTCTGTTGCAGGTCATGACGTATAATGTTTCCAACCACTACGATTCAGCATCTCGTGGTCCCCAACCTGGAAGGCGGACTGGTCCGACTGCAGCCAAACTTGAGGTTGCCTTCTTCACACTCATCCTCCGGGTCATCGGCTGTCCACCGCGGCACTTTTTCTAATCGCTCCTTGAGAGTGCAAATAGCGCTCGACGTGGAAGGCGATGGGCTGGCATGCTCAGAACGTGACCGAGTCAACGCATGCGATGTCGGAGAATAACGTCCTGAAGACTGGCACTATACGCCCCAAGCACGCGGTCTCGCACCTCTGCGTTGGTTACATGATGTTTCCACCACACCCGAGCAATTCTTCGTAGACAGCGATTATCGAAGGCTGACAGCCGATTCATATCTTCCGAGCGAATAAGCCAAGTCTCACAGCCGTACAAGGGTACTGCACGGATGGAAGCATTGTACACCCTGCCCTTGAGCTTGAGACTGACATCAAGACGACGCCATAAGTGTCTCAGTTTGATGAATGCAAGACGGGCCTTTGCAATCCGTTGTGAGACTTCATCTCCAACACCACCACCAGCCGTGATGCAACTCCCTAGATAAGTAAAGCAAGGGACTTGCTTCAGAACATGTCCAACAATGGTGAGCGCGGGTTCAGGCACCTGCCAGTCCTGGAGCAGTGTTTTACATTTTCCCGGAGTGAAGCATAAACCGTACTTAGACGCCTCCATCGCCAAGCGGTCCAAAGCGCTCTGGACGTTTTTTGGGTCGCCCCCCCCCCAGTAAGGCGATATCATCGGCGTAGTCCAAGTCCGTGACTCTCTTTCTAGGGAGGAGCTCAACACCGCAGTCCTGGACACCTTCCAGGGCCTTTTGGAGAACATCTTCGATAGCGAAATTGAAGAGGAAAGGTGAAATAGGGCAACCTTGGCGAACACCGCTGGTCACAGCAAATGCAGAAGAGTGCGTACCGTAAGCCCTTACTTTGCCCGACGTGTGACTGTAAAGTACTTTCGGGATGATTACCAACTTGTCGGGCACACCTTTCTTCAGTAAACAGTTCCACAACGCAGATATATCTACTGAATCAATGCGCTCGGATGTC
>OX104065.1:114170576-114195309 GCA_944474145.2 Dicrocoelium dendriticum
CCAATGCAGTAAGTGGAAAATTCCCATTTCATTATCAAGAACGAAAGACCGAGGGTGAACAATTGTTTTCGATGATTCATCTTCAGACCTGTACAATCATATGGTTGAAATCGCAATAGGAAAGTACAAGGGGATTAACGATCAGTTCAAATGAGATAGATCACGTGTCGATCAAAGACATGAACCAGTAACAAACAACAAACTAGGTCTGAGGTACCGTTGCACAATTGCAGTTGCTGTCCGAAGGATCCGTTTTGGCTGGCCAAGGTAGCTGAACAGCTTCGATCAGCTTCTTTTGTGCACACAAAAGAGGTTGGTACAACCGAATGCTGATCGAAGCTGTTCAGCTACCTTGGCCAGCCAAAACGGATCCTTCGGACAGCAACTGCAATTGTGCAACGGTACCTCAGACCTAGTTTGCTGTTTGTTACTGGTTCATGTCTTTGATCGACACGTGATCTATCTCATTTGAACTGATCGTTAATCCCCTTGTACTTTCCTATTGCGATTTCAACCATATGATTGTACAGGTCTGAAGATGAATCATCGAAAACAATTGTTCACCCTCGGTCTTTCGTTCTTGATAATGAAATGGGAATTTTCCACTTACTGAAATCGTCCAAGCCGCCCTCAGTGGTGAGGGAACTAAATCAGTTCCTTAAGTTCTCCACTAGGCTTGCCGAGGCTAAAACTTGTGTACAATTCTTCGATGATTGCATTGAAGGCAACGAATATCCTAGCAGATTTTGGAAGCAATTGCGCCGCAGTCGTATCTACCCGATATGCCAAAACGCTTAGACGTCATACTTTGAACCAGCGTGACACGGTGCAATGCAAGATTCCCGAATTCGAACGCAATATAGCGCAACGTCAACATGTGATTGACGAGTTAGCGTTGGACATGAAACAATCATTCCTGGATTACGTTCAGTCTGTCACCGCAAACCGTGTACGACAAAGGCATTTGGCCCTAACAAAGACGTTGAATCAGCATAAGCCGCAATCCACTTTCCCTAATAGACCTGAGAGGTACGTGCACAATTTCTCAAGTATGAAATTGAACTCCACTTTAATGGAAGTTCTATCGCTTGGTCCAAAGTTTTGCGCTCCCAAACACAAAGACAATCAGCTTCACTATGAGTTACAGTTTGAAAGTCTGTTTGGCCAAACAAAAAGGCTAGTAGCTAAGTCAAATGAAGACCTGGAACGCTTTAAGTGTTCTTTAGTGAACACCTGCTACCAGTATCGCAAGTGCCATGTCCACACTCACGGTCCACTGACACGCAAGCACCTTGACGCGCTGAAGGATTTACGACGCAATGGTAAGATCGTTCTGAGCAGACCGGACAAGGGTACTGGAGTCGTTCTGTTGGATAAAGAAGACTATATAAACAAGCTCGAAAAGGTTCTGAGTGACGAATCGAAATTTTCCCGAATGATTGGAGAAAAGGACCAGACAGAGAGGATTGAAAACCAAATTATTAAAAGCTTGCGAGATCTTCGGAATAATGGACATATATCAAATACACTTTATGATAGCCTGAAGCCGAGTGGCACGAATGTCCCGAGACTTTATGGGTTACCAAAAATTCATAAGACAGGTGTCCCGCTTCGCCCGATCTTATCAATGGTTAATTCACCCTACCATGGCGTCGCCCAATGGCTTGTGGAAATTCTAGAGCCAGTAAGACAGCGACTTACACACTACAGCCTTCGTGACACCTTTCATTTCATCGAAAGCATCAAAGATCGCAACATTGATAAGAAAGTAATGTTTTCCTTGGATGTTGTATCGCTTTTCACCAACGTGCCACTTTTCGAGACGATCGATTATCTTTGTTCCTACATAGAAGAAACAAAAGCAAGTATATGCATACCGTTGCGTGACTTGAAAAGCCTTCTTTTGCGTTGCACTTGGAACGTACAGTTCTTATTCAATGGCACTTACTACCGACAAAAGGATGGTGTAGCTATGGGATCACCATTGGGTCCGTTGTTAGCTGATGTCTTCATGGCGAAATTAGAGAATACCAAGTTACATGAGGAGATCACGGCCCTTGAATGTTACCACCGCTATATGGACGACATATTTGTCGTGGCCGACCAGTCTGTTGATCTTGACGCTGTTATTGACCGCTTTAATCGGGCCCACGGATCATTGCAGTTCACCTACGAAAAGGAATTGAACGATCAGTTGCCGTTTCTTGATGTGCTGTTAACTAGAAGGGCAGACGGCTCGATCCAACGGCAAGTCTACAGGAAGAAAACCTGGAGTGGCCAGTATACGAACTTTCACAGTTTCGTTCCGTTGAGATATAAGCGAAACCTAATTCGCTGTCTAACCACAAGGGCCCACAGGATCTGTTCTGAAGACAAGTTGGATAATGAGTTGACGCTCATTCAAAATTTGCTGCGCGAAAACGGATATCCCGATCGTTTCATTTTGAGGAACATGCAAAGTAAGCCCGACCAGTTACAGGTTCAGACAGCAGAGAAAAAAGAACTTTTCATACGACTACCCTTCAAGGGAGACGCCGCTGCTGAACGTGTAACTAGAAGCCTTTCAACAGCTGTCAAGTCAACTTTTCCAGCAGCCAAACTTAGGTGTACCTTTTCCACGGAGCCACTCATCCGTATTTACAACAAAGACAAGTTACCGACGCTGACCGCTTCTATGGTAATTTATCAGTTCAAGTGCGCTTGTGGCGCTACTTACATCGGTCGAACGGCGCGGCAACTTTCGAAACGCATTAAGGAGCACCTACCACGTTGGTTGCGTCGAGGTGGTACTGGAGCTATAACTAGCTCAGTTATGGCTCATCTGGTTGGAAAAGTGCTTTGAACTTGGATGGAGAAACGTCATCCCATATTATAATGCTTCAATCGCCAAATGGTTGAGTACAAGTTGGACGGTCTGTGGACCGTCACCCAGCAAGACGATATAATCAGTGGAGTCCAAGTCAACAGCTCGGCTACCTAAGAGGAGCTCAACGCCAGCACGTTTAAAGAATTATGCAGAGCATTTTTTAGGGCTACCTCAATGGCAAGGTTGTTAAGATATGTGCATCTACATTGTCCCAGGAGATTTCGGATGAACGCTTTGGCCAGAAGTTACGTATATTGGTCTTTTATTGACAACGATATTGATGATTGTGTCGCCACATGTAGCAAATGTGCATCAGCAGCGAAACTTCTAAGCAAATTCATCCAAACCTGGATGCCAGCCTCTAATCCATGGGAGGGAATTCACCTTGATTTCCCTGGTCCCTTTCAAGACCTCTTTTTCAACTAAATAAATAAGTAAATAAACAAAGGTTTTATTCTCATCATTGCGAGGCACACCATCAAGTGCGTGATTATGGTAATACAGACGTGTATGATCAGTAATTGCGCAAATCAGTGCATTTTGACAAATAGCGTAGGAATTTTGCGTCCGTTGACATGTAAGGTTCTGCATGAGTTGCGCTATGTATGACGGATAGACGGTGTAGTGCGCAGTAGTCAACTCAAGGGCAACAGTCACCAGATTTCTTAGTTTCCATCTGTATGGGAGTGGATCAAATACTGTTAGAAGTGCGGATTATTCCAATTTCGAGCATTGCTCGAACTCCGCTCTAGCTACCTTGAGTTTCTCAGGTAGTAGTTAGCGTGGACGGTACGAGACTGGTAGGCTGCTCGACCGTATGTGGTGCGTGACTTGGGATGTCACGGGCAAAGCTACTTTCATTGGCTGAACGAGCTTTGAATACTGGGATTAGTGCTTGGCGTAGTCTGTCGAGGTTTGGGGAAAGGCGTAGACCGGGGTGATAGATGCAATACAGGTCGTGACTCCACGTACACAGAGTATCATTGCGATGTCGACTATTATCTGGCGTATCGCAGAGACCAAGAGGACAAAAGGCCCGGGAAATTCAATACCATTTTGGCAAAGCGAAATGCAGCGACGGTGCGTACCCAGCGGAACGTGCGACGAAGTCCTGGGTCAAGGAAAGCGACCGGTGACTGTAGGCGACTATTAGCGTGCCACTGGCGGCACTTAGGTTTGACGACAAAAGGTGGCATGCTTACCTCGAAAGGGAGAATGACTCAGGCTTCCGCCGCTGTATTAGCTCAGAATTGGTTTTCGGAACCATTTTTAACATAGATGGGAGGACGTTCGGCTTTGCCGACACCATTAGTCAGCATCACGTGCCTGTCTGAAAGTTTTCCTACTTCGCGGCAGAGGAACTGCATGATTACTCACACTTACGGACTTCGTTACCAAATGCGAGTGGTAAAAGCAAAAGTCTTAATTGTAACGCTTCGTACGATGGGGTGATGAGGCTGAGCGGCTGCTATGCTTACGGTCTGTGGCGATTTTTTCGAATAAGCGTTGTAGTGACGCTATTTGTGCGGAGCAAGAGTCCATTGCTGAGGGCTCATTAGTGGCGGAAATCGCTGAGGCTGCGACGGTGCTAAGTAGAGGGGGTATCTTTGATTCCTTCGTTGGCTGATTTCATTCGATGACATGGTCTGCTAGTTCTGGAACTGTTGCCAAAGGCAGGGCGCTTGTCACGGAGAAGATGGCCTCAGTAATCTCCGGAGGACATTACATTCAGATTTCGTGAATAACCCTTACTTCCATGTTGGACGTGCCTAGGAGCTCTTGTATCTGTCGCAAAATGGCTGAGAGCATCCTATCTCCTTCTTGCAGATCACTAAACATTTGTTGCAGGTGAATCTTGTCAGAAGCCGTGATTCGTTGAATAATAGCCTCTTTAAGTGTCTAGTATTTTCTTACAAGAGGAAAACAAAATATGATATCACTTAACTGCGAGGATGTACTCTTAGAAAGGTCAGATATTAGCTGATTTACGAGACGAAATCAGAAGAAATCATGCGAATGTAAAAGAAGGATTCTAGTTGCACAATCTATGACCAACAATTGTTCTCTCAAAGGCTTACGCAACAGTGTCGACCATGACAGGCACTACTGCGATAACCGCGTACGGAGAGGGCTTATCCTCTAGATTACTAATTGCAAAAAGCGAACAAAAAACGTGGTAGTTGAGAAAAGGACATGATCACAAGTAAAGGATCACAAAGTCAGTGGAACTAACTCAGCAGAATGATAATTCAAAATGGCGGGCGGCATGTTATTGGCCAGGGTCAATAATGGTTTTGTGGCGCCTGGGGTACTAGTCGTTAATCTATGACACATAAGAGATGTGTCAAAAAGGGACAGTAAAGAAGTTAGAGGCATCTGGATTCAACTTGCATTGTCCAAATTTATCAAATGGGAAGCGGATCACCAAGAGCAAGAAACGGTGCCACAATATACTCACCAAAGCACTTTGTGAAAACAGAAGCAGCGTAAATAAAACAAGTGGACTTTTTGAAAGTTAAAACGATGGTAAGATCTAATGTTGCAAAATGCTGAAAGAGTGTGTTCAGGTACACTACAATACCAACCAACGGACACTGGATGTGCATTATCTCTTCAAACTTCTGGGTAAAATTTCATTATAACCCAACCTGGAAGGAATTGTTGTATACGGTCCATGAATTTATTAACAATTTTGCTGACCATTTCTCACCAGTGTTACTGAATACAATTGTGAATTCTGTCTTTATTGTTGCTGGTGATTTTAGCAAAATTGACACGATGTTCATCAAGACACGGTTTAAAATACTGTATATTTCAAAACCAGAACCGATGCGCAACTGGATTTTGTTTACACAAACATAACTTATTCGTTTTCAATTTTAATAAGAGCACCGTTAGGTAACTCCGATCACTGCGTGCTGAAGATATGCCCAATTATTTGCAGTAAGATCAAACTCGTGTCTTTAACAAAAAGCACTTTAAAAATATCAGAAGTCGAGACTGCACAAAAGAAAATCTTACAAAACTATACACTTAGTTGGCTTCTACTGACTTCAGTTTCCACAGATAGAAAACTAGCATTGGAGTGTGAATATCTTACTGATTACACCTAATTCTGCGTTGATCTACGCTGCCCCATTGAAACTATCTACATACGCATGGACAGATTCTTTGCACCACTACTGAAGCGAGTTAGAGGGAAGAAGGAATGGGCATGTAAAATCAAATTCTCCGCCCAAGTTAACTAACAAATGTTGGCAATAAAAACAGCTTTGGCGCGACTGTATAGTTTGTACATCGAAACCGTGTTATGTAATCACCATCATCGTAAGCTTTGGAGGCTTTTAATGCAGCTGTGTAGCAAAGTTTCCTGCAGCGTCATAAGGATGTGGATGTGGACAGACTCAATGTCGAATTTTGTTCTTTCCCACAGGATTTATGTTCGCTGACCTCCTTCCCTTCCCTGGTCTCATAGTCATCCTTGATCTTTTGGACTTTTACAGAGAATTTTGAAGCAGTTAGTTACCTTCAACAATTTGAAAAGCACGGAAAGAAGACAATAGCTGGTAGATGCGTGTATTTCGTATTGTCTCCTCAGTACCATTAACAATAACCGATATGCATAGATATAGCTAACAGTGGGTGCAACCAGACAAGCTTAAGTTGCAAAACGAAAGACGGAAGTTCACACCTACGTCCAAGGCCACTTTAGGCTGACAAATAATTGTTTCTGAACACACAAGGCTGGCTTAATCCGGCTTATTGCGACAGCCTCAGCAAACCGAAGGAAGCGGGGATTAGTATGACGTAACACAACTTTAAACGCTGAGCCCAGCTGTAATTGGTGACCCGAGTCTAATAGGTGTTTGCCTATCGAGGAAGCCGGCGGTCTGCGCGAACATGGAATCTGACGAGGGTAGGCAGGCTGAGCAACTTCACGTTAAACCCATCTGGGCACATGTTCCTTTATTCGGGAAGTCAGCGTTCTATTGGTTCTGCCTATGTAACTTTTTCCGCAGTCACATACAAATTGGTATACACAGTGTGAGTTGGCCCCAAAAGGCTGAGCTTCCTTCGTTGGAGGTATAGGCAAATTTAGGGTTCGGTTGATAACGACAACATGTGCAGCGTAGTAACTTACTTGTGTGGCCGAAATTATACGCTTAGTTGTCTTCAGCGTGGCTAAGTCACCTTTGAAATTTAACTCTACACTTTCTTCTTGGCTGCCGTGTGCACCAAGTCCATTTGTCCTCGCGGTTGGCTGTGTTTCTCGATAAATCTTCGAGTGTAGCCATTCGCCATTAGTGTTGCTGTAATTAACACTAGCTCATCGTCCAGACAGTCGGCAGAACAAACTCGTCTGGCACGACTAACTAGAGTCTTCACAAGTGTCCGTTTGTACCGCACTGGTGTAAAGCTGGTGAAGTGCAGGTACTGACCGGACCAAGTAGCTTTTCGGTAAATGGAGGTGTGAGCTTTCGTCATTCGTTTTGCACCTTAAGCTTCTCTGGTTGCACCCACTGTTAGCTATATCTATGCATATCGGTTTTTGTTAATGGTAATGAGGAGACAATACGAAATGCGTGCGTCTACCAACCCTCGTCTTTTTTCGTGGTTTTACAGAGAAGTCAAATTTGATGATTACTTAGGCTGCTGGACATGACGCTTTATTCTCACTTGCACTAAACTAGTTCGCGGGTTATCTTGCGGTACCCTTAACCGCTCCATTCAACCGCTGTCAAAAGAATGGCAAAATCTTTACCAAATGTAGACCTGCAAAGATAACATTTGTGCCCAAAAAAGAAGGTCAAATTCATCGTCCGATTGCGTATACGTTGGCGATGTAAAAAGTAAACCTGGAAGAGTTTTAGAAGGAACATATTACTACGGAAGTAGTATTAAATTGTTGAATGGCAGTACTCAAAATTTCAGCATGCTTCATGCAAGCGATTTGTTGTCAGTATTGAAGGAATACAAATAACCCTTAGGTACATTATAATGTCCGACTTGCTGCGTAGTCAAGTTTGCGATGCGGGGATCAGTTTACTCATTTGGTTTGAAATACGATGGGTAGTTGCTCAAGAAAACATCTTCATCGGCTGCCTACGAAACCGCATATACTTAGACGAGCACAAAGGAGAACATTTCACAACAATGTATATCACATAACCACGCTGTATGCCAACTAAACCTGGTTGCATGCAATGCTTTCGTTTCAAACGAAGCTATGATTTAGTAACTCGTATTGATGGAACGCAGAACGACAAAACAGTCTTTGACCTCTATCCATGACAAAGCCGGCGCTCCAAAGCATGTGAAAATCATGGGCAATTAAGGCAATTTCTCGCACATCCATTATTAAATTGGTTATATTGTCACATCAAGTCGCAATGCACACACAACTGGACAACTGGACAACAGACGTGTGCGCTTGCATTCAGCCATTCATGCCTCGACGCGGCCACCGTCGCAATCTCACCGCAATCTGCAATGGACTCAGATCTATCATACAAGCACAAGCGATGGGCCTCCTTTGTGCACCAATTTAACCTGTATACTATTATCATTTATTTTATTTTCTAGCCTGATTTTGTAACTTTTCTCGATCAAAGCGGCAATAATATTTGGTGACCCAGAGTTGAAACATACTGTGGCCTCCTGACTGTCTTTTTATTTTTACCTAACGCTATGGCTGTTCGCACACTGCTCACCACCACACCGTAACCTACCTTCTGTGAATCACCCGCCATTTTAGCATTATGACCGGTACACACAGTTTATGCTTTGCGATATCGCACACGAATATACGATGTCTTACCATAGGCTAGCCCTAGTGCCACCAGAGATTTCTGCTGACTTACGAAACAGTATGTCGTCACCGAGTTGGGTTAAGCCTTACAGACGCAGTTATCCAACGAACTGTCGTTTATGAACACAAACATCTTGAAAATTGGGTAGTGGCGAGTCAATTGGATGGACACAGTCCTTCCGTTTCACAGACTTCTTCACGCTGCATTTGGCGATCGCAAACTGGATGATGCATTATTCAAGCAGTTCTTTCTGAAGCGTTTACCTATGCATGTACAGACTATTCTATCTAGCAAAGCAGACAATGTTCCCTTGACGCAACTCGTTAGTATCATTGGTGATTTTAGATATCCAGCCTAGCACAACTGACATCCAGGCCGTTGAAAATCACAATCTACCCAACTTGACTTACAACCTTCCGGATGATTTGGCTAAACAGATAGTTGAAACTCGGTGAAATCCAACGACACGACGCTTTTCTTCTAATACCCGGTAAGCTACTCGAAAAAGGAGCCATTCTTCATTACGAACTTCGACTACTTGTTGTTACCATAGTCGTTTCTTGCATTCAGCGCGCTCCTCCCGGTCATTGCAGCTGTCAAAGTTCCCACCTTTGGGAAACAAACAGGCTAGATATAAATAAATAACTAAATATTTTTATATTCACCGATGAAAGGTACACGGCCCCATAATCTGGAGCGATCATAGCAATGGTAGAGGAAAGTACCGTCCTTGGCAAAAGCAATCTAACTCTCGCCGACTCATTCTTCGAGATAAGACCACCGAATTCTGTTCTCCTGTCGATACTGATACTGACATAAGTGCCATACGCTCACGCGATGGTTTTGTTAACCGCAATCCACCATGGATGTGCTTAACAGCAGCTTATGGGATCCCTAGTGAAACTTTCGGTCAACCAACTTTAATACTCAGCTTTGGTCTAACTCAGGGGTACCCAAACTTTTCGCAAGAGGGCGACATATTGTGAGGTAAAAATAGGTCGGATCATATTCAGTCTGACATTAAGATATTAACCAAAAATATAAGCAAATTTTATTTTATGTGTTTGATGTGGATGGTTAAATTGAGAACTGGAGATTTTTGTATTTTTTCATTTACTTATGAACCGTTCTGCTAGTTAATTAAAAATAAACCACACTGTATCGTTGATTTCGCCGATAGCTGCTAACATTGAAGCTTGTACTCTTAACTGTTAATTGTTTTTAATTTATATAATGTCGCTTGTACTGAAAAATATAAGCTAAATTTATTATTTTATGAGGCCACGGGCCAGTTAAAATGTTAACACGGGCCACCTTTTGCCCGCTGGTCGAACTTTGGACATCTCTGGTCTACGGCGACAGCTCAGACGGCCATTCATTATTGCAGACGTACATCAACCAAATATTAGAAGCGGATTTCATGACACATTTCAACTTGTTATTGGATCTACAAAGTCCACGTTTGTTGGATGTTAACAAGCAGCTTTCCGTTTCCGGCAACTCAGCTAAACACCATAAACCTTATGCCACAGAAATTTTCTCCATAGTACAAACGCCACTCAATCACTACCCGGAAGGTCTGATTATTTCAATTCCGCTAGACCTGTCCTCTGTCACTAACAAGGAAAGCAACAAGAAGTAGGCTGGGGCATCTATAGCTCAAAGGTCTCTTGTCGAGCCAATGCTTCCCTGGAATTCAGTTACGTATGCCGAGACTGATGCAAAGGTCAGCCGGGAGGCCGCCCTTGCATTTTCTTCTGTTGAAAACACAGCTAACGTCAGTAGTGGAAAAACAGTAAATAAGCATCACGTGGTGGCAAGTCATGCAAAATAATTACCTAATCTGACAGCTCCATGACTAAAGGATCTAACAATAGTGCCCTGACTTTTGTGTGCTCAATAGTTCCTGAAACTACCGCGATCACATTACGGGATAAGTTGCCGGACGACCAAGACCAATGAAACTCATTGTGCTTTCTGATGAACGTCGAGGCCAAACCCACAAACACGATACGGGTTAAGTGTCACATGAATTCTGTACACTATGGCGAACCCATAATTATTAGAGTAAGTTTGGAACCCGCCAATGGTGTAGAAAAGATTTTACTCTGCAATGCTGCTAAACATGTATCATGCATGGTTCGCACTTGCCCTGATGTCACTTGGAGCGTGCAACAATCGTAAAGAAAAACGACAAAGGACACATCGGACAAATACTCTTAAACCCAATATTCATGTGTGGTGTGCTAAAGCTGCCTTCGAAAGATATTAAAGACACAAGTTTGCCGTGTTTACTTCAGTTGCCTTCGTTAGGAGCAGAACTGATGAAATGATGTTAGTACGCTATGTAACATAGCTAGCGTATAGTTTAGCTTCAACACCGGAAACTTGACCTAACCACATAGCCCAAGGCAACAATTGCACACAATTGCTCAGAGAAGACAAAGCCGCATATCAATCGGACATGGTAAAGACGTTAGCTCAAAACACGAATTGCTGTAAAAGCAAGCCAAGAGCCTACGAAATGTGAGGCAACGATGTTTTACATTCAGAACGGCTGACGGTCCAACAAGTACGTTTATGGAAGCAGCAAATGCGCTGCGGATGCAATATGCCCCTACGTTTTAGAGGATCTTGCCATTAAGTGATCTTCCAACTTTTGTCGTTTTGCCTCCAGTACTCACCAATATCTCCTTTAACGCTAATACAGTCTTGCAAAAGCTGACTTGTCGGTGTAACCACAGCTTCCCGGGTGACAGTACCATTTGTCCAGAGGCACTGGGAGCAGCAGCAAGACAACGGGCAGGACCATTGGTTCAGTATTTCTAGCGCTGCTTATACCCGAACAAGGTGGCTGCTACTTAACCTTATGGAAAAATAACTCTGATTCACAAAGGCGGAAGCAGAGATGAGCCTTCAAGATATCCCTGGTATCTCTTCTCCCTATAAGTACAAAGTCATGGAATCGATCATTGCCGATACGCTGGAGTGTTATCTGGAAAGCTGTAAGATTAGTACTCCCGAACAGCACGGCCGCCGTTGACAGCGATCGCGCAAAACGAAATCCCTATTTAAGGGGTGGTTAAACCCAGTCAGATGACGCTAGAAAGAATGTTTATGTTCCCTACCTGCACGTTTCCAATGCATTCCATTATGTGGATCATTGTATACCACTTTCAAAGGTCTAGTATTAAGTAACAAGTGATCCACTGCTAAGCTGGATCACCAACATCCTCCTTCATCAGCAATCAGTGGGTAGAGTTAGGAGCTGTTTATCTTAACCCAAATAAGTCGAGTGTGATGTTCCGCAAGGCTCAGTTCTAGGTTCACGATTGTTTCTGTGTTTAGTAACGACCTCGCGTAGGTTGTCTAAACAAAATTCCTACTTTTGCTGAGGACAATAAGATTTGGCGCAGGATCTAGGTGAATACCTACGTTACAATGAAATAAACAAGGTACATCAGTGATAAGTCCTAACTGTACTGGATTTCAAAGTAAATAAATGCAAGGCACTCTCCATACGGCATTATATCAAATATCCATACACGCCTGGAATTCATGTAGGGAAATAATCATCCCTCCAATATGATTTGGGTGTTCTGGTTACTCTAGGCAATTCAGAAAGACCGCGTAACTTGTACCCTACACGTCGGGCTGTTGCGACAGGCGTTCGGACAAATAAACATTTCCATTTGTCCACAGGTGCTCAGTGTGTGTGTGTCAACATCAATATCGAATACGCAATTTAAGTGAGACATACAGGACTAAAACAAGACCTTAATGCACTGGCATTCACGTACGTCAGTGGAATGTGTATTTTTCTATACCACCAGAGGCTGGAACGAGTAGGAGTATACTGCGGACTGTATCGCAGATCACGGGGCGGTCTTATAATGACATACTTCATTCTGTACGACCCACATCGTGTGTACCGCTCATTACTGAAACTCAGCTGTACTACACACCTGAGAGATCACTCACTGAAATTCGCAGAACAGTATAGCCGTCTGGAGTGCCGCAGGCATTTTTTTCCCATTCGTGTATGCCACCAGTGGAACGTCCTCCCTGAAGCTGTCGTTCCTCCAACGACAGTGACACTATTTAAAAGTAGGTTGGATAATGTAGTCATTCAGTTCACTTTGTTAGTTAGCAAGTTGTCTTCATCTTACTCCCGAAACATAGCTTAGATTTAGTTTCTGCCACCTGTGCGTGTTGTGAAACTACGCGGATTGCAGGAGTACAGCAGAAAAAACGATAAGCTCTTGTTTTCAAACTTAAACTACCAAGTGTTTTTCTCGAAAATCCTACTAAACCAAAAGGAATTGTAAAGCAGTCATCTTTAACGCGTATAATAGCTCTTGTTTCTAGTTAATTCATTGTCTCATTCATTTTTGATTAAACCCCCCATCTAAAAAAATGTGTGCACAGCAGATTTCCGCATGCCTAGCAATCAAGTTGGGCTGCACCTTGTAATATTTTAAAATAACTAAGTGCAGTATACTCGGCCTAAATGACAAGACTTGCTTACCTCAGAGCTGATAAATTAAATCTATTATGTCGTACCTAATCCAAATACCACCGATTGCGGATAGGAGACGTAGCAAACGTTTTCCCAATGGCGATTATTATTATGTGCATAATCAACTGGTTACACTGGTCTAGTGCTCCTCTTCGATCGTTCTACGACTGCCACGCCCGAAAGCCGGTTTGCAGATATTCATAGTTTGCACCGCAACGATGATAAATTGGGCATGTTATACACCAGGGGCGATCAATAACAACAGTGCATGTCTTATGGCCACTCCGAAGTAATGTGTAAAAGCACATCAACTGGTGGATTCAGGGGGTGACAAAAATACTTAACTTTGCACCCCAGTGCAGCTAAAAACTGCACACACAAATAGCTAGGGTTTCCAAATGTAATCAGATGCCTTCCTGTCGAAAACCTAGGGAAAAATCAATCAAATGCATGCACCAAGCAACCAAAACACTGTTTATTTCTGATCCCGAAGATGAAAGTGACGGTTTAAATATCTTTTTTAACATAATGACCTCGGGAATTAATAGGCTGGCTAATTTCGTTATTCAGACGAGGGAATTTATAAATTTTCATGATGTTTTGAAGTGTGAAATGTGCAATTTCATGTACGTAATTAATCAACATTAAACTGGGTAGTAAATTATTACGGATGAATTGCGGGCATGAGAAATTCGGAGTATATACCGAAATCTCAAGTCGTTATATTTTTGTATCATAATCCCTGATGAATGTCATTACAAGCAACTTCGACGCGATGACAACCACACTAGTTGAACCCAGTGGTTGCAATCCATTGTTTGGAAGTAGGGTTCAGTAAGTTATATTTAACGGTAAACACGGACAAATAAATAGCTAGTCGTGTACTTGACAAAGAGAAATGTTTTAGAGTGGTGGTATCATAACCGATAACACTAAAAAATTCAATAAAATAGTACTCGGCATGAAACCAGTACTTTTCGTTTAGTTGGACTGCAAATATCTACGTCATCAATAGGAAAGGTGGGAATACAATCCTAGAATGCATGAGATATTTAGTCAGTAACGATTGCATTGCATTCAAGGCCAAGCTCACAATTCTGAAATCAATACTAGTGAACGCGTCCTCTAGTGTGTTTTGACTGGAGGGAATTTGTAGTATCAGGTTGCTACAATGCCTGACTTTGGACTATTTCAGCGGAGATGTGGTTGCATGAGGCCGGTGCTGATGTTTACTGGGTCATAGGTGATTGCTTTAAGACAACTGCTCAGTGTGCATGATACCTTGAAAGTTGGAGTACAACTAGTGTGTATGTGGGGATTGAACATATAACACGAAACACAATCGTATTTTGCGACGACAACACCCAGTACGGGTAGCAGATTGAGCCCACTATAGTAACAATCACGTATGAAACGTATTTGATCTGTATTAAGTGTCCATCGTAAAGCACAATAAGTCACGCTATTCCAATATTAATCTTACTATTTCCGTTCTAACAAGCAGTTGAACGGGTTTCCTCGGGTTCAGTTAACCTTGGTCAACTTACTGTAGCATAGCACGGCGATTTAAATGCTGAATATGTGACTTGTGGTGCCTGCAAAAGGTTAATTCAAGTTAAGCCTTCTTCATATTTTTTATTTTTGTAACACACTAAACTGTAATGAACCAAAAAATTACGATGTGGCGTTACATGACCCTTAATGTGACTGAGGTACTCTTACAACTTATCGCTCTGTGGACTGTTAGTGCATTGTGAACCACTGTACTTTAGGTTTACGTTTGGATACAATCCGCTCATTTAAGCCTTAGTGATCATACTTAACCATGATCGGTGCGCAGAACTCCACACCCGAACTCTTGTAGACCAACCCTAATGCGGAAAATTCGAAGATACCTATGTGAACCCGGATGATACGTTGCAAATACTTAATCGCGCGACTGTCAATTACAATATGGCTGTCGTTATTTCATATTTCCTAATGTATGAGGAAGCGGCCAATATAAGAAGAACGTTAGAAGCAATCCAAAGGATAATTTTACCGGCTATTCTGCCGAGCCTAGGAGGGACGAATACACGTCCACATACTTTATAGTTTGGACGTCTCTTTAAATAATCATCTTTTCCATACGTCTATGTTTCGAGTTGAAATAAGAACAACCATTATCGAGGAAACGTCTAAGCTGTATCGTTCAGTGATACTTGAAAATTTCTTCTGAGCAATATATAGACATAACCAGGAGTTGGATACGAGATTCTCCCAATCCAAAGAAACCAAGCCCGGTGGTTTGGTACAGTCATCTTTCTGCAAAGTTTATGCTTAAACCTTTGTCGTTTTCAGAAAAAACTATGCGGATCTTACAGAAAGCCCGTCGTCTTATACCTTCGTCCTTTTGCAGACAGCAAATAAGTTTGATAAAATTGGTTTTCCAGCCATGACTGATAAAACTGAATAACTCAAAACAACAGATGAGATATCAAAGAACCAAACATGGCTACACCAAAACACGGATGACGGCATCCGGTTTCGCATTTGCCTGTCAGGACAGCTACGCCTACAGAGGGAGCATGGTTAGGTTCTACTGCGCCACCCACAGCTCCAACCACGCACCTCATATCCAGTGTAAAGCCAAAGAAATGAGGCCGGGAAGCTTGTGGATGGGAGCCAGGTCTCATCAACGGAGCCGGCCAACACTCCTTCACCGGAAAACACAAGCACGCTGTATTTGGGAATCAGTCACACACAATGAAGTAGCTGGACGGTGGTCCGTTCCACACTAAGTGCATGGAACCACTCTTCGAGCCTTGCACGACTACAAGGACCTTGATTCCTGCCCCTTTCAGCAACGACCAATTGTCTCCTTGAGCCAGTATGGACTAGGTAGTGGGTAACAGGTAGGTAGGCACCTTGTCAATATGCACATTAAGCGCAGCCACACCGGGGATGTCAAACAACAGCCAATCACTCGAAATAACATTATCAAATAAAGTATATCTGTTAAAGCATACGGCTAGACAGACAAAACTCTTCGTTAAATTAGCATATGAATATGTTAGTGGCTAAGAAAACTGCTAAATATTCAAGACGACAGAAAACATTTTTAAGAATATATCACAAGCGCTAGAATTTCACCAAAGTTAACTACAATTAACTTGCGTAATGCGTGCAAGTTTTTAGAAGATAGTTCACGTAGGTAATAGTGAAACAATATAGCACACCCAACACCTGAAATAAGGAGACCCAACATGCAAGCAAGCGGTTAGTAAATCGAATCGAATGCAGTGTACCTGCAAACTCTGCGTCAGTTCTGCCTACTTTCTCTGCAGGACCCGTCGTCGCTCCAGTGGTGGTCCCGAGGGAACTTGCTCATTGTTTACTAGGCCTGCTTGAATCAGACACCTTAGACCGCATGTGCTACAGTAATATGCACTCGATGTAGATGGAGCATAACCCATCAGCGCCTGTAGCTTCCGCACATGTCTATTCTTCTCTGCATGCATAAGATCTTTCTCCCGCACTTCGACAAAGGCCTACGTGAACAGATCTCGCCATGCACGCCGCTTAACCGCCATTGATTTCCATGGCCTGAAATAAAAAGCAGCATGTGAAAGGCTCACTTTGATCATGTCCTGGTAACGAAGCTTCGGTTTCCCCACATGACGCTTACCAACACTCAGCTGACCAACGAAATGATGCTTCGGTATCCGCGTCTAATCCATACGGCTCACATAAGCGAGCCACCTCAGGTTTCTTAGCAAATGTCTACAGTCCACTGCATACATCAAATTCGGTGCAACACCGTGTCCGCAATTCTGTCACACCAACCAATGCGCAGAATCTGTCACAATCGCTGTTGATTGAACCACCCGATATATCGCACATCTCTTCGGTACATGGTCTACGATTCAATGCGGTTTGGAAGAACGGACAGCACCATAGATTTGCAAGCAATCAGCTTCATGCCAAGGGTAAGCTGTTGGTTGCTCCACACTCGGTCCTCTAGCTTCCCTAATGCCGCTGCTGCCTTCGAGACGCGGATACAATGCTCACTGTGTAGCTGCTGGTCAGTCGACAGCTCACATCCAAGGTAGAAGAACCAGGAGGCGGTTTCCAATACTACAGCACCAATGCTGATTCGCGGCAACATTGCAGACTACGCTTCCGGTGAAGGTTGCAAGAGACAGACTGTTTTGTTTATGTTTCTGGTGAGCACGAAGTTAGTCACTGTCGAAGCCAGAGCACTAGTCATGTGCTGCAACTCATCGGCGCTGCGTGCAAACAACTTACAGTCGCCAGTAAATAGCAACATACGCATAGTTGTCTCACAGACTAGGGTTCATGCACCGAGACGACGGATGTTCAGCAACCCACCATCAATACCGTGCTCCACACGAACATCGTAAGCACAAGCGGCATCAAAAGCACAAGATGTTATTGCAGGAGCTAAAACACGGCCTTGCTTCACACCAGTGACAACTGCAAAGTCAGGTGAAGTCTCTCCACTCCGCTGCATCACTGCCCGCATAACACTGTGCGGACATACAATTGAAGTTACAAAAGTAAGCGGGAAATCAGTCTTACTTAACAACAGCCACAATGCCTCGCGGTTCACCGTATCAAATTCTTTGGTGAAATCAACTAAAAGCGAGTACAAAGGCTGGTGTCGTTCTCTGCACTTCTCCTGCAACCGACGAGTCGCAAACGCCATATTGCCGGTGCTGCGACCAGAACGGAATCCACACTGCTCTTCCGCCACGTCCGCTTCCATAACCTGACTGACGAGGCGGTTGAGCAGAATTCGGGCAATTACCCTTCACACACCACTCAGCAAATTCATGCCACGATAATTCGTACAAGTTGGTTTGCTGCCTTTGGCACTGTACAGTGGTAACACAATGGCATTGTCCAGATATGGAAGGTATAATCCTCAATCCACTCACGTTGCGCCAACTGGTGCAGCAGAGTAACCAACGCGGTACCGCCGAGTTTCAACATTTCAGGCAGGATCACGTCGGCACTGGCACACTTACCATTTCGTGGCTTGGCAAGTGCTCTCTGCGCCTCATCCCGTGTCGGCGTGTATGCCAGAATGGCCTTCATATCGTGCTGCTTCAATGCGTTCAATCAAGACTAGTGGATCTCTGAAGGGTTGTTCAAGAAAGAGTCAAAGTGCTTTTGCCAGATCTGCATCATGTCTGTAGTCTGTGCGAAGGTAGGGTACGAACAACCATCGATTAGCATCCTCAGTGGATCCAATCTCGGCTCATACACCGCCTTCAAGGAATCGAATAATTCCATGGGTTGGCGGCGTTCGGTATAGCATTCCATCTACTTCGCCTTCTCCGTCCAACAGGCATTTTAATGCAACGGAGCTCTCGGGTTAGTCATCGTCGAGTTAATCCAAACTTTCCCTTCTTCCCCAAGTCAATGGGGTCTACCACATGTGCAGCAATTGCTACATTCTTCGCACACACCAGTGCAGCAGTCGTCGCACTTTTCTCGTTAAATCAATCAGGCCGCTCACAATTCGAGCGCCCGATGGTCTCCTTGGCAGCAGTTGTCACCTGGTCGCGAATATATTGCCAAAGGTCGCCCACTTTGGCTATGCAGTCCATATCACACGGGCTTATAGCTACCGTCTTCTCAAGCTTAATAACTTTCTCTACAGCATAGAGAGAGATTATGTTAAATTTACGCCGTTTCATGGCTGCAGTGTAATACACAATTTTACGAAAATATATGTAAAGTTTGGTCCGCACCAATATTTGATTAGCGTTATACTCAGCTCCACGCAGTACAATTGTTACGCGCACTTCACGCATATCACGTTGAAGTACGATGATATAGTCGAACACATGAGCGTGACCACACCGTGAGTGCGTCCATGTTGCTGTATCACAAGCATTCTGTGCGAACCGAGTGTTCGTGATCGTCTGGACGTGAATTGCACACAGTGAGAGCAGCCTGTCACCGTTCGCATTCGCTAAACCAGTGTCTTGCGGACCGATAACAGTTGTCCACACGGATGCATCATGCCCAACGCGCGCGTTGAAATCACCCAGCAGAAATAGTTGGTCGATCCTTGGCACAGACCGTATCACGGAGGATAGCTGAGTGCAGAATTGAGCACGTGTGCCATCAGGATAACCCATGGTCGCACGGTACACGATTATAAAGGTGGCAAACTTACATATTCCGAGTCGTAGGCGAACAGTCATCAGTCGCGGGCAGATGCCTCTTGGTTCACCCAACAGCTAGCCATGGAGGTGCTCGGATAGTGCAAATCCGACCCATTTTCACGTGGTGCTGTGGCGGCGTTGCTCACCCAGTAGAATGTGTAGCCAGCACTGGCTAGTTGCAACTTACCTTGGTCAGCGAGCCGAGTCTCAGTGAGTGCCGCAATATCGATGTTGTAGCGTGCCATTTCCATCGTGACGAGTGCAGTGTGTCGCTCAGGGCGCTCACTCAGTTTCCGGTCCAGCATTGTTCGCGCATTCCAGCACCGGATGCTGAGTGCTTTGCCCGCAGGCATGTGATTGCATTGGTGCACAATCGCACGTGATTTGGCGGTTGTGCTTAGGAGGTTTCCTTGAGGGACTCCGCCCGGAGTCTTTGGCTCAAAAGCCTGACCAACAAAACAGTGTGGAGGATGTCCAGCTCGGGAATATGATTGCAGAGACAGATGAAGATCTGTTTGAAGTCCGTCACACGCAGCCTTTGAGATACTGGAAAGATTCATATGTGTATTGTGACCGCTGTAGAATATGCAACTGCCACCACGGCCAGACGCAGGAGGGTTTTGACAGGTTTCCTCCAATATGACCAAGGACTGCCTTGCTTGAGACGGGCAGTAGCGAACGATTGGACACTCTGAGAAGCCCTCGCAGCTTCGGAGAAAATACTTGGCGCTCCTGCTCTACGCCAATCAAGCTATGGGCTTATATTCCGCAGACCTGTTGTCTCCCATTTCTAGAATTTACGGGAGGAGGGCGCACGACCACTTTCTAACCTCCGAAGTGGATGGACTGATACTGGCAGTGCACACACACCTGACAGGAGGACGACTCGGGTCCTCAGCCAAAGCATTCGAATAAATGTACACCCGAAAGGCAGCGTGTCTAGCACGTTATTGTTTCACTGATTCATGCGGATTTGTGTCCTGGAACTTCGCAGGAATAAAGGAGTAACCCAAATCCAACCCAGCGGCAGCCACGAGAATGCGTCCAGGACATGAGTCCATGGCACAACGGTAGCAGCAGTGAATAGGGAATCTGTCAGGATCTAGCCACAACCAGCCTCAACGCATCATTGGCTCTCTCCAGAACAGATTGTCTAGTAACAAGCAAATTTCAGCAGTATGAAAATGGAATACTGGTTAAAACCGGTAAATTAGTCAAATGCCTGAAAACTGCTGTAGCTTGGCCGTAGCGAAAATTACACTATAGATACAGAACCTAAGTAGGATAAGGCACGTGTTGTTAAACTTATCAAGATTTACACGTTAATAACGAAATAATTGCTCCTGCATCGATTTTAAGCTCTGATGGTTACACCGCTTTTTAATGTTGCGTCGTCATTCGACTGCGATATCTGATGCCACGTATCATATGAGTCAAGTGCAGCACATTCGTATTGATTTAGAGCTACATGATTGAGATACTCGGAAGTGAAAGATTTGGTGACATTTCAGTGGACTACATCGGGTAGCCAAACCATGATGATGGCCCCTGATGCACGCCTACTGGCTGAGTTTTGAAAAGTGACGAAAACGCGACCGAAGTGTTTTAGCATCGGACATGCTTTTGCAGGATCATATCGCATAAATCGATATGATCTATTCTGCACTGCTGCAGCTTTCCACGAACCTTGATATAACATATGGAACAAGACCTTACTGTTCCTTATGTCGATTCGTAAGGTCTCAGGCACACCTATATGGTGCATCTGTCAATGTTTCCATATTTCATCAGCATATTCCAAATAGACTGGCCATGCATCAATCCTCTGCGGATCCAGGCACATGCCTAACGTTACCTAGACCAAGTTACTGCTTCCATGTGCTCCGCATCAAACGCACAAAGTCATACTGCACTAGCACTTATACAGTAAACAATAACAAATGATTTATACTGGTTAAAAAGCCCTGCCTCACAAGCCCGGTCAAGTGGTCTGGTGTGTAATCAAAACATGTTAGCAAAAAATGCAGTTAATATATTTTACTGTCAATAATATGAATTTATCCTATTTAATGCAGCAGTTCTGCATTCAAAGCCTTTCCATCACTTCAACAGGCGAAAGAATAAATCCAAGGTACTGACCGGCAGTAGTATAACGAGTAGTGTCGTATTAAAATGTAAGTGGCAGAGTGCGTCATTCCACCAACGTTTAAATATGGCTAGTGAATGTGCATAAACAACCGATCCTGATCGAGCATTAAATCTTTGACACGTGCAAAGAGATAATTGTATGCGGCATTCCAGACGGCCGTACTGTTCTACTAATTCCAAACAGTGATCTCTAACGTTGATCTCACTGGTTAGTTGCAGTAAAGAGCGACACACATCTACTGGATCGTGTAAAATCATGTTTGCCATTATTAAGTCGCTTCCTAGTCGACAACACCGCCTGCGGAATACTCCCAAACGTTACAGCCACTACTCATACGGAAGGTGCCGCATTCCCATGATGCATTTGGAAACCCGCCGTTGTGGTTGGTTCGTTTCAGCGAGTTCGTGCTTCAGCCAAGGTTGACAGGCTTGAATTGCTTATTCGACGTCGTGGAGAATATACACAATGGTCATCTGTCTGAACATGGACGTGTCTACTTATCCGAACACTTTTCCACAGTTCAACGTACCAGTGTTCGAGACCTTTTAGCATTGCTTGGGACAACCCAAGTTATCCTGAACCAGCGCAAGCAAATCAAATATGACGGTTGATGGCTGCAGTACTTGAGTTCCGAGACTGTAGGTATGGGTACGCTAGTGTCATATGGAGACTACCTTGTATGTATTCACGTTGAAATGATGCATATTTCTAGTTCAACACCGATGTATTGTGTCTAGGTTACAAAGAAGCAAATGCTGGTCGGGATTTACCTGTATTATGCACCAAATTTTGATATGTTGGGCAAATATTAGGGGGTTGTAGCGATTGCGTGTGTACGAGGTCATTAACAAACAGTAACCAGAATCGTGGACCTAGAACTGCACCCTGACGCACACATATTGACATTGCGTTGGTCAGATCAAGCGCCTCGAACTCAGATAATTACTTGCCGTGAAAGGAGCAAGTTGGCGATCCCATTTAGAACATCACCGATCCCGCACTACTGGAGTCTTGAAAGTAGTATCTGATGATTTAATAAATCGAATACCTTTGAGAAATCCAAGTAAGTCACATCCACCTCTTCACCAGCGTCAGCTGACTCAGTCCGATTACTCGGTGCAAATGTTGAATTTGTTGTGTGTATTCCTAATTGATGAAACCCGTGTTGCGCGTTTAATAATGTTACAGGTTCTCAAATGGCACACTAAAGTATCGACAAGGATGGATTGCGAAAACTAAGGTAGTACCGGGATACAAGATAATGAGAGCTAATTTAAAGTCTCGGTTCTTCTGCCCTCCTTGTGAGTCGGAGTCAATATTCAAATCTTCCACATCACACGAACCTGTTTCTTGTCTAAGCAGCGTTGAAATTACTGGGATGAAGTTTCGGTTACGTGTCTTGATGCTGCTCCTAGTGCCTTTTGGCGAATGGTGTCGAGTCCCGGTGAGCCTTGCTTTGTCCTCTCTGAGCAGTTGCGTACAGTGTTTAGGCTGGGCTATGTAGTTATCTCAAGTCTCTGAGGTTCGTGATGGTCTAGATACCCGCCAGGTCGTGTTGCGTAATGTCACCTATTTTTATAACCTGCTACTTACAAAAGAAATCGCAGTAGAAACATGGCGAAGCTTTGTATCTGAAATGTTCTTAAAATCATTGTTGAATAGCCTGACAATTTTGAGTCAGGCGACTTCCGGATGACCTACAGCGAGGAACGAAAAGTGGTGGAACTGATGAGCTGGGTTAAGTTGTCGTAGCGTCAGATGGTACGCATCACCAAAAGGTACTCGTGTCGACATTTTATATAGTAGGGGAAATTGATAATTATGAGTGCGTAATGAGTAGGACCCAAATGGCAGTCTGCAACCAGTATATCCATCATATGTCCCTCGTTAGAAAAATGGAAGAGGAAGCAACGTTGGTCTGTTAGCTTTTCTGAAACAAGAGGCAAATTGGAGTTATTGTAAGGCGTAGAAGTGGTCTTGAGCTCTTGTAGACGGGCTTTAAATTGTTCTCCGATTATTGCAGGATATTTAAACAATGTAAATTACAAGCACTCATGACAAGGATGTTGTTGTAAGTTTGCCTTAGATTATATCTTAGAGCTGTCGCAAGGTGACAGTCCATTTCTGGTTCAGAGTTGTGGGAGTGGTACACCAGAACTATAAGGCGTGTTACTGCCATTTGAATGCAGGATGCACCAAAGCGAATCGGCGAATTGTGATTCTGAATCCTACACGATCTCGTACCATAGGTCGCTTCGGTACAAAAGAATTGTCTCTCCTAATTTCGTAAGCCTGTTCTTTCGTATGAGTGTCATGCCTGGCAGCGAAACTTCTGCGTTTCTCATTCCAGTGTGCAAGCATATCTCCGTGACACCGACGATATCGTATGGCTTCGAAATGTAGCAATCTCTCAGTTCGGCCAGCTCATTGACCATTGGTATTAAGACAGGATTTTTTCGCTGTTCCATGGAGCCCACAGGGATCTAAGGGCGCCTAGTGTGGCAGAATATCGGCAGATGCGAATTCGGCCGTTGTTCGTAATTTTGCTGGGATGATGAGACGACGGTTGCAAATATATTCGGCAAAGGTACCTCCGATTTCTGATTCGCACACATTGCAGAATTGCGTGTCCGAACATTAAGATGAACTACCTGTGTAATTACCGGTTTATTTGTTTTTTTCAGATAGGCCGTTGTCTGGTCTTAGCAAGGCGTCACAGCTTTTAACCGAAGTTCAGAGGTAAGGCGTTTCTGCCAACGTTATATCATTTCTGTAGCTGTCTGATCTGAATGAACCGGGTTTTAGAATTTTTTGGCAGCCCCCTCTATAACTAGATAAGTGAGGTAGCGTTTTCAGAGATCGCGCTACCATGTTGTCCAAGACAACGGTTTCACGAATGAACCGCCACTGTTCCTAATAATGGTTAACGACCTCATGGCTATCGTAAGAAGGAAGCTCTGATACCCTTTAAATAAAAATATCAATTAGACAAGCTTACTGTGTCCTATGCGATGTTTCTTTTCGATTTTCGCGTGCTCCGAGGAACCTTAGGATAATTGCGTACTCCACAGGACCCCTTTTGTAGTGAGATTGCACAGATTAAAATATTTCCTATATCAATGGCAGATTCCACTCTTATGCTAATGATTATGGGTTTGCCATGGTGCGAAGAGTTCGGGTGACGAGCAACGTGCATTATGTTTGTGGGTT
>OX104065.1:114195809-114272283 GCA_944474145.2 Dicrocoelium dendriticum
GTAGTGGCGAGTCAATTGGATGGACACAGTCCTTCCGTTTCACAGACTTCTTCACGCTGCATTTGGCGATCGCAAACTGGATGATGCATTATTCAGGCAGTTATTTCTGAAGCGCTTACCTATGCAGGTACAGACTATTCTAGCTAGCAAAGCAGACAATGTTCCCTTGACGCAACTCGTTAGTATCTTTGGCGATTTTAGAAATCCAGCCTATGACAACTGACAGCCAGGCCGTTGAAAAGCACAATCTACCCAACTTGACTAACAACCTTTCGGATGATTTGGCTAAACACATAGTTGAAACTCAGTGGAATCCATCGACGCGACGCTTTCCTTCTAGTACCCGGTAAGCTACTTGAAAAATGAGCCATTCTTCATTGCGAACTTCGACTACTTGTGGAGTTCCATAGTCACTTCGTGCATTCAGTGCGTTCCTTCCGGCCAATGCAACTGGCAAAGTTCCCGCCAGTTGGAAACAAACAGGCTAGATGTAAATAAATAACTAAATAATTTTTTATATTTACCGACAAAAGGCACACGGCCGCATAATCTGGAGCGATCATAGCAATGGTAGAGGCAGGTACTGTCCTCGGTAAAATCAATCTAACTCTCGCCAACTCATTCTTCTGGATCAGATCACCGAATTCTGTTCTCCTGTCGATACTGATACTGATATAAGTGTCATACCCTCACGCGACACTTTTGTTAACCGCGATCCATCATGAATGTGCTTAATAGCAGCTTATGGGATCAGTAGTGAAATTTTCGATCAACCAACTTTACTACTCAGCTTTGGTCTAAGGCAGGGGTATCCAAACTATTTGCAAGAGCGTGACATATTTTGAGGTAAAAATAGGTCAGATCATATTCAGTCTGACATTAAGATATTAACCAAAAATGTAAGCAAATTTTAGTACATGTGTTTGATGTGGATGGTTAAATTGAAATCTGGAGATTTTTGTATATTTTGATTCACTAGCTAATTAAAAATAAACCCTACTACATCATTGATTTCGCCGACAGCTGATGACATTGAAGCTTGCACTCTTAACTCTTAATTGCTTTTAATCTATAAAATGTCGCTTGTACGGAAAAAAACAAGCTTGAATTTGTTATTTTATGATAAGCTCGCGGGCCAGTTAAACTATTAACACGGGCCACCTTTTGCCCGCGGGTCGGACTTTGGAGATCTCTGGTTTACGGCGACAGCGCAGTAGGCCATTCATTATTGCAGACGTACATCAACCCATATTAGGAGTGGATTTCATGACACATTTCAATTTGTTACTGGAGGTTAACAAGCAGCTTTCCGTTTCTGGCAGCTCGGCTGAACACCATAACCTTATGCCACAGAAATTTTTTCCATAGTACAAACGCCACTCAATCACCACCCGAAACTTCTGATTATTCCAATTCCGCTAGACCTGGAATCTGTTACTAACAAGGAAAGCAACTAAAAAGTAGCCTGGGGCATCTGTAGCTCAAAGGTCTCTTGTCGAGCCAAAGCTTCCTGGGAATTCAGTTACATATGCAGAGACTGATGCGACGGTCAGCCGGGACGCCGCCCTTGAATTTTCTTTTGTTAAAACACAGCTAACGTCAGTAGTGAGAAAAACAGTAAATAAGCATCTTGTGATAGCAAGTCATGAAAAATAATTACCCGATCTGACAGGTCAACAACTAAAGGATCTAACAATAGTGCCCTGACTTTTGTGCGCTCAACTGTTCATGAAACTACCGCGATCACATTACGGACGTCCAAGACCAATGGAAATCATTGTGCTTTCTGATGAACGTCGAAGCCAAACCCACAAACGCGATACGGGTTACGTATCACATGAATTCTGTACACTATGGCGAACCCATAATTATTAGCGTAAGACTGAAATCCGCCAATGGTGTAAAAAAGGTTTTACTCTGCAATGGTGGTAAACATGTATCATGCAGGGTACGCATCTACCCTGATGTCAGTTGGAGCGTGCAACGATCGAAAAGAAAAAACGACGAAGGACGCATCGGGCAAATACTCCTAAACCCAATATTCGTGTGTGGTGTGCTAGAGCTTCCATCGAAAGTTATTAAAGACACAAGTTTGCTGTGTTTACTTCAGTTTCCTTCGTTAGGAGCAGAACTGGTGAAATGATGTTAGTACGCTATGCAACATAACTATTGTATAGTTTAGGTCCAACACCGGAAGCTTGACCTAACCACATAGCCCAAGGTAACCACTGCACACAATTGCCCAGAGCAGACAAAGCCGGAAAACAATCGGACATGGCAAAGACGTTAGCTCAAACCACAAATTGCTGTAAAAGCACGCCAAGAGCCTACGAAATGTGAGGCAACGATATTTTACATTCAGAACGGCTGACGGTCCAACAAGTACGTTTTTGGAAGATGAAAATGCGCTGCGGATGCAATATGTCCCTATGTTTTAGAGGATCTTGCCATCAGGTGATCTTCCAACTTTTGTCATCCCGCCGCCAGTACTCAACAATATCTCCTTTAACGCTAATACAGTCTTGCAAAAGCTGATATGTCTGTGTAACCAAAGCTTCCCGGGTACAAATACCATTTGTCCAGAGGCACTCAGAGCAGCAGCAAGACAACGGTCAGGACCATTGGTTCAGATTTCCTAGCGCTGCATAGACCCGAATAAGGTTGCTGCTATGTGCCTGTATGGAAAAATAACTACGATTCACAAAGGCAGAAGCAGAGATGAGCCTTCAAGAGATCCGCGGTATCTCTTCTCCCTATAAGTACAAAGTCATGGAGTCGATCGTTGCCGATACGCTGGCGTGTTATCTGGAAAACTGTAAGATTAGTACTCCCGAACAGCACAGCTGCCGTCGACAGCCGTCGTGCAAAACGAAATCACTATTTAGGGGGTGGTTGAACCCAGTCAGATGATGCTGGAGAGAACGTTGATGTTACCTACCTGCACATTTCGAATGCATTCCATCATCTGGATCATTGGATGCCATTTTCGAAGCTCTAGCATTAAGTAATAAGTGACCCACTGTTAAGCTGGATCGCCAACTTCTTCCTTCATCAGCAATCAGTGGGTAGAGTTAGGAGCTGTTTATCTGACCCCATACAAGTCGAGCGTGGTTCCGCAAGGCTCAGTTCTATGTTCACGATTGTTTCTGTGTTTAGTAATGATCTCGCGTAGGTTGTCTAAACAAAATTCCTACCTTTGCTGAGGACAAGAAGATTTGGCGCAGGAATCAGACGTATACCGATCAATACCTGCTTTACAATGGAATAAACAAGATACGTCAGTGGTCAGTCCTGACTGTACTGGATTTCAACGTAAGTAAATGCAAGGCACTCTCCATACGGCATTATATCAAATGTCCATACACGCCTGGAACTCATGTAGTGAAATAATCATCAGTCCAATATGATTTGCGTGTGCTGGTTACTCTAGGCAATTCAGGAGGACCACGTAGCTTGTATCCTACACGTCGGGCTGTTGCGACAGGCTTTCGGACAAATGGACATTTCTGTTTTTCGACAGGTGCTCAGTGTGTATGTCAACATCATTGACGAATACGCAATTCAAGTGAGGCATACATAACTAAAACAAGACCTGAATGCACTGGCATCCAAGTACGTCACTGGAATGCGTATTTTTCTATACCACCAGAGGCTGGAACGAATAGGAGTATACTGCGGACTGTATCGCAGATCACGGGGCGATCTTATAATGACATACTTCATTCTGTACGACCCACATCGTGTGTACCGCTCATTACTGCAACTCAGCTTTAATACACACCTGAGAGATCACTCACTAAAATTCGCAGAACAATATAGCCGTCTGGAGTGCCGCAGGAATTTTTTCCCATTCGTGTAGGCCACCAGTGGAATGTTCCTCCTGAAGCTGTCGTTCCTGTAACGACAGTAACGCTATTTAAAATAGGTTGGATATGGTAGTCATCCAGTTCACTTTGTTAGTTAGCAATTTTTCTCCGTCGTACTCCAGAAACATACGTTAGATTTACTTGCTGCCACCTGTGGGTGTTGTGAAACCACACGGATTGCAGGACTACAGCAGAAAAAACGACAAGTTCTTGCTTTCAAACTTAAACTATCAACTGTTTTTCTCGAAAACCCTACTAAACCAAAGGGAATTGTAAAGCAGTCATCTTTAACGCGTATAATAGCTCTTGTTCCTAGTTAATTCATTGTCTCATTCATTTTTGATTAAACCCCTCATCTACAAAAATGTGTGGATAGCAGATTTCCGCATGCCTAGCAATCAAGTTGGGCTGCACCTTGTAATATTTTAAAATAACTAATTGCAGTATACTCGGCCTAAATGACAAGACTTGCTTACCTCAGAGCTGATAAATTAAATCTATCGTGTCTTACCTAATCCAAATACCACCGATTGCGGATAGGAGACGTAGCAAACGTTTGCACACTGGCGATTATTATTATTATGTGCATAATCAACTGGTTACACTGGTCTAGTGCTCCTCTTCGATCGTTCTACGACTGCCACGCCCGAAAGCCGGTTTGCAGATATTCATAGTTTGCACCGTAGCGATGATAAATTGGGCATGTTATTCACTAGGGGCGATCAATAACAACAGTGCATGTCTTATGGCCACTCCGAAGTAATGTGTAAAAGCACATCAACTGGTGGATTCAGGGGGTGACAAAAATACTTAACTTTGCACCCCAGTGCAGCTAAAAACTGCACACACAAATAGCTAGGGTTTCCAAATGTAATCAGATGCCTTCCTGTCGAAAACCTAGGGAAAAATCAATCAAATGCATGCACCAAGCAACCAAAACACTGTTTATTTCTGATCCCGAAGATGAAAGCGACGGTTTAAATATCTTTTTAAACATAATGACCTCGGGAATTAATAGGCTGGCTAATTTCGTTATTCAGACGAGGGGATTTATAAATTTTCATGATGTTTTGAAGTGTGAAATGTGCAATTTCATGTACGTAATTAATCAACGTTAAACTGGGTAGTACATTATTACGGATGAATTGCGGGCATGAGAAATTCGGAGTATATACTGAAATCTCAAGTCGTTATATTTTTGTATCATAATAACTGATGAATGTCATTACAAGCAACTTCGACGCGATGACAAACACACTAGCTGAACCCAGTGGTTGCAATCCATTGCCTGCAAGTAGGGTTCAGTAAGTTATATTTAACGATAAACAAGGACAAAGAAATAGCCAGTCGTGTACTTGACAAAGAGAAATGTTTTAGAGTGGTGGTATCATAACCGATAACACTAACAAATTCAATAAAATAGTACTCGGCATGAAACCAGTACTTTTCGTTTAGTTGGACTGCAAATATCTACGTCATCAATAGGAAAGGTGGGAACACAATCCTAGAATGCGTGAGATATTTAGTCAATAACGATTGCATTGCATTCAAGGCCAAGCTCACAATTCTGAAATCAATACTAGTGAACGCGTCCTCTAGTGTGTTTTGACTGGAGGGAATTTGTATTATCAGGTTGCTACAATGCCTGACTTTGGACTATTTCAGGGGAGATGTGGTTGCATGAGGCCGGTGCTGATGTTTACTGGGTCATAGGTGATTGCGTTAAGACAATTGCTTAGTGTGGATGATACCTTGAAAGTTGGAGTACAACTAGTGTGTATGTGGGGATTGAACATATAACACGAAACACTATCGTATTTTGCGACGACAACCCCCAGTAAGGGTAGCAGATTGAGCCCACTATAGTAACAATCACGTATGAAACGTATTTGATCTGTATTAAGTGTCCATCGTAAACAACAATAAGTCACGCTATTCCAATATTAATCTTACTATTTCCGTTCTAACTGGCAGTTGAACGTGTTTGCTCGGGTTCAGTTAACCTTGGTCAACTTACTGTAGCATAGCACGGCGATGTAAATGCTGAATATGTGAATGTGGTGCGTGAAAAAGGTTAATTCAAGTTAAGCCATCTTCATATTTTTATTTTTGTAACACACTAAACTGTAATGAACCAAAAAATTACTATGTGGCGTTACATGACCCTTAATGTGACTGAGGTACTCTTACAACTTATCGCTCTGTGGACTGTTAGTGCATCGTGAACCACTGTACTTTAGGTTTACGTTTGGATACAATCCGCTCATTTACGGCTTAGTGATCATACTTAAACATGATCGGTGCGCAGAACCCCACACCCGAACTCTTGTAGACCAACCCTAATGCGGGAAGTTCGAAGATACCTGTGTGAACCCGGATGATACGTTGCATATAGTTAATCTCGCGACTGTCAGTTACAATATAGCTGTCGTTATTTCATATTTCCTAATGTATGAGGAAGCGGCCAATATAAGAAGAACGTTAGAAGCAATCCAAAGGATAATTTTACCGGCTATTCTGCCGAGCCTAGGAGGGACGAATACACGTCCACATACTTTATAGTTTGGACATCTCTTTAAAAAAATCATCTTTTCCATATGTCTATGTTTCGAGTTGAAATAAGAACAACCATTATCGAGGAAACGTCTAAGCTGTATCGTTCAGTGATACTTGAAAATTTCTTCTGAGCAATATATAGACATAACCAGGAGTTGGATACGAGATTCTCTCAATCCAAACAAACGAAGCCCAGTGGTTTGGTACAGTCATCTTCCTGTAAAGTTTATGCTTAAACCATTGTCGTTTTCAGAACAAACTATGCAGATCTTACAGAAAGCCCGTTGTCTTATACCTTCGTCCTTTGGCAGACGGCAAATAAGTTTGATAAAATTGGTCCCCCGGCCATGGCTGATAGAACTGAATAACTCAAAATAACAGATGAGATATCAATGAACCAAACATGGCTACATCAAAACATGGTTGACGGCATCCGGTTTCGGATTTGCCTGTCAGGACGGCTACACCTACAGAGGGAGCATGGTTAGCTTCTGCTGCGCCACCCATAGCTCCAACCACACACCTCATATAAAGTGTAAAGCCAAAGGAATAAGGCCGGGAAGAATGTGGATGGGAGCCACGTTTTATCAACGGAGCCGGCCAACACTCCTTCACATGAAAACACAAGTACGCTATATTTGGGAAGCAGTCACACACAAGGAGGTAGCTGGACCGTGGTCCGTTTCACACTGAGTGCATGGAACCATTCTTCGTTCCTAGCACGGCCACAAGGACCTTGATTCCGGTCCTTTCCAGCAACGACCAATTGTCTCCTTGAGCCAGTATGGACTAGGTAGTGGGTAACAGGGAGGTAGGCACCTTGTCAATATGCACATTAAGCGTAGCCACACCGGGGATGTCAAACAACAGCCAATCACTAGAAATAACATTATCAAATAAAGTATATCTGTTAAAGCATACGACTAGACCGACAAAACTCTTCGTTGAATTAGCATATGAATATGTTAGTGGCTAAGAAAACTGCTAAATATTCAAGACGTCAGAAAACATTTTTTAAGAATATGTCACAAACGCTAGAATATTATCAAAGTTAACTACAACTAACTTGCGTAATGTGTGCAAGTTTTTAGAAGATAGTTCACGTAGGTAATGGTGAAACAATATAGCACACCCAACACCTGAAATAAGGAGACCCAACATGCAAGCAAGCGGTCAGTAAATCGAATCGAATGCAGCGTACCTGCAAACGCTGCGCCAGTTCTGCCTACTTTCTCTGCAGGACCCGTCGTCGCTCCAGTGGTGGTCCCGAGTGGACTCGCTCACCGTTTACTAGGCCTGCCTGAATCAGACACCTTAGACCGCATGTGCTACAGTAATATGCGCTCGATGTAGATGGAGCATAACCCATCAGCGCCTGTCGCTTCCTCACATGCCGATTCTTCCCTGCATGCATGAGATCTTTCTCCCGCACTTCGACAAAGGTCTTAGTAATCAGATCTCCCCATGCACGCCGATTATCCGCCATTGATTTCCATGGCCCGAAATTAAAAGTAGAACGTGAAAAGCTCACTTTGAGCATGTCCTGGTAACGAAGCTTTGGTTTCCCCACATGACGCTTAGCAACACTCAGCTGACCATCGAATCGCTGCTTCGGTATCCGCGTCGAATCCATACGGCTCAGATAAGCGAGCCACCTCAGGTTTCTTAGCAAATGTCTACAGTCCACTGCATACATCCACTTCGGTGCAACACCGCGTCCGCAATTCTGTCACACCAACCAATGCGCAGAATCCGTCACAATCGCTGTTGATTGAACCACCCGATATATCGCACATCTCGTCGGTACATGGTCTACGATTCACTGCGGTTTGGAAGAACCGACAGCACCATAGATTTGCATGCAATCAGCTTCGGCCAAGGGTAAGCTGCTGGTTGCTCCACACTCGGTACTCTAGCTTCCCTAATGCCGCTGCTGCCTTCGAGACGCGGATACAATGCTCACTGTGTAGCTGCTGGTCAGTCGACAGCTCACATCCAAGGTAGAAGAACCAGGAGGCGGTTTCCAATACTACAGCACCAATGCTGATTCGCGGCAACATTGCAGACTACACTTCCGGTGAAGGCTGAAAGAGACAGACAGTTTTGTTTATGTTTCTGGTGAGCACGAAGTTAGCCACTGTCGAAGCCAGAGCACTAGTCATGTGCTGCAACTCATCCGCGCTGCGTGCAAACAACTTACAGTCGCCAGTAAATAGCAACATACGCATAGTTGTCTCACAGACTAGGGTTCATGAACCGAGACGACGGATGTTCAGCAACCCACCATCGCTACGGTGCTCCACACGAACACCGTAAGCACAAGCGGCATCAAAAGCACAAGATGTCATTGCAGGAGCTAAGACACGGCCTTGCTTCACACCAGTGACAACTGCAAAGTCAGCTGAAGTCTCTCCACTCAGCTGCATCACTGCCCGCATAACACTGTGCGGACATTCAATTGAAGTTACAAAATTAAGCGGGCAACCAGTCTTACTTAACAACAGCCACAATGCCTCGCGGTTCACCGTATCAAATGCTTCGGTGAAATCAACAAAAAGCGAGTACAAAGGCTGCTGTCGTTCTCTGCACTTCTCCTGCAACCGACGAGTCGCAAACGCCAAATCGTCGGTGCTGCGACCCGAGCGGAATCCACACAGCTCTTCCGCCACGTCAGCTTCCATAACCTGACTGACGAGGCGGTTGAGCAGAATTCGGGCAATTACCCTTCACACACCACTCAGCAAATTGATGCCACGATAATTCGTAAAAGTTGGTTTGCTCTCTTTGGCACTGTACAGTGGTAACGCAACGACATTGTCCAGATAAGGAAGATATAATCCTCAATCCACTCACGTTGCGCCAAGTGGTGCAGCAGAGTAAGCAACGCGGTACCGCAGAGTTTCAACATTTCAGACAGGATCTCGTCGGCACTGGCACACTTACCATTTCGTGGCTCGGCAAGTGCTCTCTGCGCCTCATCCAGTGTCGGCGTGTATGCCAGAATCGCCTTCATATCGTGCTGCTTCAATGCGTTCAATCAAGACTAGTGGATCTCTGAAGGGTTGTTCAAGAGAGAGTCAAAGTGCTTTTGCCAGATCTGCATCATGTCTGTAGTCTGTGCGCAGGTAGGGTACGAACAACCATCGATTAGCGTCCTCAGTGGATCCAATCTCGGTTCATACACCGCCTTCAAGGAATCGAATAATTCCATGGGTTGGCGGCGTTCGGTATAGCATTCCATCTACTTCGCCTTCTCCGTCCAACAGGCATTTTTAATGCAACGGAGCTCTCGGGTTAGTCATCGTCGAATTAATCCAAACTTTCCCTTCTTCCCCAAGTCAGTGGGGTCTACCACATGTGCAGCAAATGCTACATTCTTCGCACACACCAATGCAGCAGTCGTCGCACTTTTCTCGTTAAATCAATCAGGCCGCTCACAATTCGCGCGCCCGATGGTCTCCTCGGCAGCGGTTGTCACCTGGTCGCGAATATATTGCCACAGGTCGCCCACTTTGGCTATGCAGTCCACATCACACAGGCTTATAGCCACCGTCTTCTCAAGCTTAATAACTTTCTCCACAGCACAGAGGGAGATTATGTTAAATTTACGCCGTTTCACGGCGGCAGTGCAATACACAATTTTACGAAAATATATGTAAAGTTTGGTCCGCACCAATATCTGATTAGCGTCATACTCAGCTCCACGCAGTACAATTGTCACGCGCACTTCACGCATATCACGCTGAAGTACGATGATATAGTCGAACACATGAGCGTGACCACACCGTGAGTGCGTCCATGTTGCTGTATCACAAGCATTCTGTGCAAACCGAGTGTTCGTGATCGTCTGGACGTGAATTGCACACAGTGAGAGCAGCCTGTCACCGTTCGCATTCGCTAAACCAGTGCCATGCGGACCGATAACAGTTGTCCACACGGATGCATCATGCCCAACGCGCGCGTTGAAATCACCCAGCAGAAATAGTCGGTCGATCCTTGGCACAGACCGTATCACGGAGGATAGCTGAGTGTAGAATTGAGCACGTGTGCCATCAGGATAACCCATGGTCGCACCGTACACGATTATAAAGGTGGCAAACTTACATCTTGCGAGTCGTAGGCGAACAGTCATCAGTCGCGGGCAGATGCCTCTTGGTTCACCCAACAGCTGGCCATGGAGGTGCTCGGATAGTGCAAATCCGACCCATTTTCACGTGGTGCTGGGGCGGCGTTGCTCACCCAGTAGAATGTGTAGCCAGCACTGGCTACTTGCAACTTACCTTGGTCAGCGAGCCGAGTCTCACTGAGTGCCGCAATATCGATGTTGTAGCGCGCCATTTCCATCGTGACGAGTGCAGTGCGTCGCTCGGGGCGCTCACTCAGTTTCCGGTCCAGCATTGTTCGCGCGTTCCAGCACCCGATGCTGAGTGCTTTGCCCGCAGGCATGCGATTGCATTGGTGCACAATCGCACGTGATGTGGCGGTTGTGCTTAGGAGGTTTCCTTGAGGGACTCCGCCCGGAGCCTTTGGCTCAACAGGCTGACCAACAAAACAGTGTGGAGGAGGTCCAGCTCGGGAATATGATTGCAGAGACAGATGAAGATCTGTTTGAAGTCCGTCACACGCAGCCTTTGAGATACTGGAACGATTCATATGTGTATTGTGACCGCTGTAGAATATGCAACTGCCACCACGGCCAGACGCAGGAGGGTTTTGGCAGGTTTCCACCAATATGACCAAGGACTGCCTTGCTTGAGGCGGGCAGTAGCGAACGACTGGACACCCTGAGAAGCCCTCGCAGCTTCGGAGAAAATGCTTGGCGCTCCTGCTCTACACCAATCGAGCTATGAGCTTATAATCCGCAGACCTGTAGTCTCCCATTTCTAGAATTTACGGGAGGAGGGCGCACGACCACTTTCTAGCCTCCGAAGTGGATGGACTCATACTGGCAGAGCACACACACCTGACAGGAGGACGACTCGGGTCCTCAGCCAAAGCATTCGATTAAATGTACACCCGAAAGGCAGCGTGTCTAGCACGTTATTGGTTCACTGACTCATGCGGATTGGTGTCCTGGAACTTCGCAGGGAGAAAGGAGTAACCCAAATCCAACCCAGCGGTAGCCACGAGGATGCGTCCAGGACATGAGTCCATGGCACAACAGTAGCAGCAGTGAATAGGGAATCTGTCAGGATCTAGCCACAACCTGCCTCAGCGCATCATAGGCTCTCCCCAGAACAGATTGTCTAGTAACAAGCAACTTTCAGCAGTATGAAAATGGAATACTGGTTAAAACCGGTAAATTAGTCAAATGCCTGAAAACTGCTGTAGCTTGGCCGTAGCGAAAATTACACTATAGATACAGAACATAAGTAGGATAAGGCACGTGTTGTTAAACTTATCAAGATTTACACATTAATAACGAAATAATTGCTCCTGCATCGATTTTAAGCTCTGATGGTTACACCGCTTTTTTAATGTTGCGTCGTCATTCGACTGCGATATCTGATGCCACGTATCATATGAGTCAAGTGCAGCAAATTCGTATTGATTTAGGGCTACATGATTGAGATACTCGGAAGTAAAAGATTTGGTGACATTTCAGTGGACTACATCGGGTAGCCAAACCATGATGATGGCCCCTAATGCACGTCTACTGGCTGAGTTTTGAAAAGTGACGAAAACGCGATCGAAGTGTTTTAGCATCGGACATGCTTTTGCAGGATCATATCGCATAAATGGATATGATCTACTCTGCACTGCTGCAGCTTTCCGCGAACCTTGATATAACATATGGAACAAGACCTTACTGTTCCTTATTGCGTCGATTCGTAAGGTCTCAGGCACACCTATATGGTGCATCTGTCAGGGTTTCCATATTTCATCAGCATATTCCAAATAGACTGGCCATGCATCAATCCTCCGCGGATCCATGAACATGCCTAACGTTACCTAGGCCAAGTTACTGCTTCCATGTGCTCCGCATCAAACGCACAAAGTCATACTGCACTAGCACTTATACAATAAACAATAAAAATGATTTATACTGGTTAAAAAGCCCTGCCTTACAAGCCCGGTCAAGTGGTCTGGTGTGTAATCAAAACATGTTAGCAAAAAATGCAGTTAATATATTTTACTGTCAATAATATGAATTTATCCTATTTAATGCAGCAGTTCTGCATTCAAAGCGTTTCCATCACTTCAACAGGCGAAAGAATAAATCCAAGGTACTGACCGGCAGTAGTATAACGAGTAGTGTCGTATTAAAATGTAAGTGGCAGAGTGCGTCATTCCACCGACGTTTAAATATGGCTAGTGAATGTGCATAAACAACCGATCCTGATCGAGCATTAAATCTTTGACACGTGCAAAGAGAAAATTTTATGCGGCATTCCAGACGGCCGTACTGTTCTACTAATTTCAAACAGTGATCTCTAACGTTGATCTCACTGGTTAGTTGCAGTAAAGAGCGACACACATCTACTGGATCGTGTAAAATCATGTTTGCCATTATTAAGTCGCTTCCTAGTCGGCGACACCGCCTGCGGAATACTCCCAAACGTTACAGCCACTACTCATACGGAAGGTGCCGCATTCCCATGATGCATTTGGAAACCCGCCGTTGTGGTTGGTTCATTTCAGCGAGTTCGTGCTTCAGCCAAGGTTGACAGGCTTGAATTGCTTATTCGACATCGTGGCGAATATACGCAATGGTCATCTGTCTGAAAATGGACGTGTCTACTTATCCGAACACTTGTCCAAACAGTCCAACGTACCAGCGTTCGAGACCTTTTAGCATTGCTTGGGACAACCAAAGTTATCCTGAACCAGCGCAAGCAAATCAAATTTGACGGTTGATCGCTGCAGTACTTGAGTTCCGAGACTGTAGGTATGGGTACGCTAGTGTCATATGGAGACTACCTTGTATGTATTCACGTTGAAATGATGCATATTTCGAGTTCAACACCGATGTATTGTGTCTAGGTTACAATGAAGCAAATGCTGGTCGGGATTTACCTGTATTATGCACCAAATTTTGATATGTTGGGCAAATATTAGGGGTTTGTAGCGATTGCGTGTGTACGAGGTCATTAACAAACAGTAACCATAATCGTGGACCTAGAACTGCACCCTGACGCACACATATTGACATTGCGTTGGTCAGATCAAGCGCCTCGAACTCAGATAATTACTTGCCGTGAAAGGAGCAAGTTGGCGATCCCATTTAGAACATCACCGATCCCGTACTACTGGAGTCTTGAAAGTAGTATCTGATGATTTAATAAATCGAATACCTTTGAGAAATCCAAGTTAGTCACGTCCACCTCTTCACCAGCGTCAGCTGACTCAGTCCGATTACTCGGTGCAAATGTTGAATTTGTTGTGTGTATTCCTAATTGATGAAACCCGTGTTGCGCGTTTAATAATGTTACAGGTTCTCAAATGGCACACTAAAGTATCGGCAAGGATGGATTGCGAAAACTAAGGTAGTACCGGGATACAAGATAATAAGAGCTAGTTTAAAGTCTCGGTTCTTCTGCCCTCCTTGTGAGTCGGAGTCAATATTCAAATCTTCCACATCACACGAACCTGTTTCTTGTCTAAGCAGCGTTGAAATTACTGGGATGAAGTTTCGGTTACGTGTCTTGATGCTGCTCCTAGCGCCTTTTGGCGAATGGTATCGAGTCCCGGTGAGCCATGTTTTTGCAGACTCATCAGCTTGTACAATATAGCTTTAGCAGTAAAAGAGGTTTGTGTGAGTACTGAAGGCTGGTAGAGAAAGTCTGGAAGAGCAACTGATTGTGAAAGCTACTGAAATATGGGAGCATATTGCGTTCTCAACGAGTTTGCTGCTTCCATATCTGTTTCAGTTAGACCATCATCTCTCCGGAGTGAAGGATTTCCCAACTACACCTTACGAAGACCACCGACATACGTGTACAGCAATTTGTGATTAGCGCTGATGGCTTTTGCCATGTTATGCTTTTATGTGGCTTTGTCCTCTCTGAGCAGTTGAGTACAGTGTTTAGGCTGGGCTATGTAGTTTTCTCAAGTCTCTGAGGTTCGTGATGGTCTAGATACCCGCCAGGTCGTGTTGCGTAACGTCACCTGTTTTTATAACCTGCTACTTACGAAAGAAATCGCAGTAGAAACATGGCGAAGCTTTGTATCTGAAATGTTCTTAAAATCATTGTTGAATAGCCTGACAATTTTGAGTCAGGCGACTTCCGGGTGACCTTCAGCGAGGAACGAAAAAGTGGTGGAACTGATGAGCTGGGTTAAGTTGTCGTAGCGTCATATGGTACGCATCACCAAAAGGTACTCGTATCGACATTTTATATAGTAGGGGAAATTGATAATTATGAGTGCGTAATGAGTAGGACCCAAATGGCAGTCTGCAACCAGTATATCCATCATATGTCCCTCGTTAGAAAAATGGAAGAGGAAGCAACGTTGGTCTGTTAGCTTTTCTGAAACACGAGGCAAAATGGAGTTATTGTAAGGCGTAGAAGTGGTCTTGAGCTCTTGTAGACGGGCTTTAAATTGCTCTTCGATTATTGCAGGATTTTTAAACAATGTAAATTACAAGCACTCATGATAAGCATGTTGTTGTAAGTTTGCCTTAGATTATATCTTAGAGCTGTAGCAAGGTGACAGTCCAATTCTGGTGCAGAGTTGGGGGAGTGGTACACCAGAACTATAAGGCAAGTATTACTGCCGTTTGAATGCAGGATGCACCAAAGCGAATGGGCGAATTGTGATTCTGAATCCTACACGATCTCGGACCATAGGTCGCTTCGGTACAAAAGAATTGTCTCTTCTAATTTCGTAAGCCTGTTCTTTCGTATGAGTGTCATGCCTGGCAGCGAAACTTCTGCGTTTCTCATTCCAGTGTGCAAGCATGTCTCCGTGACACCGACGATATCGTATGGCTTTGAAATGTAGCCATCTCTCAGTTCGGCCAGCTCACTGACCATTGGTATTAAGACAGGATTGTTTCGCCGTTTCATGGAGCCCACGGGGATCTAAGGGCGCCCAGTGTGGCAGAATATCGACAGATGCGAATTCGGCCGTTACTAGTAGTTTTGCTGGGATGATGAGACGACGGTTGCAAATTTATTCGGCAAAGGTACCTCCGATTCCTGATCCGGACACATTGCAGAATCGCGTGACCGAACATTAAGGTGAACTACCTGTGTAATTACCGGTTTATTTGTTTGTTCAGATAGGCCGTTGTCTGGTCTTAGCAAGGCGTCACAGCTTTTAACCGAAGTTCAGATGTAAGGCGTTCCTGCCAACGTTCTATCATTTCTGTAGCTGTCTGATCTGAATGAACCGGGAGTTTTAGAATCCTTGGGCAGCCCCCTCTATAAATTGATAATTGAGGTAGCGTTTTCAGAGATCGCGCTGCCATGTTGTCCAAGACAATGATTTCACGAATGAACCGCCACTGTTCCTAATAATGGTTAACGAGCTCATGGCTATCGTAAGAAGGAAGCTCTGACACCCCTTAAATAAAGATATTACTTAGACAATCCAGCTTACTGTGTCCTATGCGATGTTTCTTTTCGATTTTCGCGTGCTCCGAGGAACCTTAGGATAGATGCGTACTCCACAGGACCCCATTTGTAGTGAGATTGCACAGCTTAAAATATTTACTATACCAATGGCAGATTCCACTCTTATGCTAATGTTTATGGGTTTGCCATGGTGCGAAGTTCGGGTGATGAGCAACGCGCATTATGTTTGTGGGTTTGGCTTTTACTTTCCTCAAAATGCACGGTGTACTCCACTGGTCTTTGTCGTTAAACAACGTGCCACGCTATGTGATGGTGGTATATTCGGGCGCATTTGTGCACACTACAGTCAGGGCGTTAGTTTTGGAGCCCATTTTTGTTGAACTGAAAGATCGGGTAATCTTTGGTCCTGAATGTATGCCAAGTGATGACAGTCTACTGTTTGTCACCCCATTTGCGTCAGCTGTGTTTGCGACAGAGGAGACACTAGATGTGGCGTTCCTAATGACTTTTGCAACGAACTCTGCATTTGTAGCTGAAGTAGCGGGACATGCAAACTCGACTTGGGACCGTTGGTTTTCAGTTGCAGAAGACTCGTGTTCGGCTGCCCCATCCTTGTTAATGATACAGCTTGTTAAGGCCGGCAGAATTTGATCGATCACAAGATGCGGATTGTACTTCATTTCCGATGTCCTGCATCACATTAGGATAATTTAGCCCCAATCTGGTTGCGCGGGGCGCGCTTTCGGCATGAAGAAGATGACTGAAGTGGGGATCCTGTCGATCGTGTTTCCGGCGAAGCACAATTTGCACCATACTTTTTCAAAGAGGCCACTGCGTTGCCGTGATGCACTTACACTTCCAGTGATATAATCCTCCTGTTCATTTGCTGTTTAAATTCTTTCGCTAACCGGTCAAACTTTGGGAATAAGAAAAGTATAGACTTGGGAAATGGGATGGCCGAAATAGCAGTCTAAAGCTTCCTTCTCTGCCCTGTTGTTGGGAATGATATGTACACTTTGGATGTTATCATTTTGATCTGTATGAACAGGTTAAACCAAAATGGACTAATCGATTACATTCTGAAGACCCAATTTTACCCTTCGTTCAGTGTCCAGTTGGCTTCGCTTTTGCTTGCTTTCCGCCACTCAGCATAGTATCGTTACGTGCCACCTTGAGCTGCTTGGTGTTGGGCATTTTTCCGACTTTGGTCGGTTACGCACACCATGCAGACGCGCGATGTGGTTTCAACGGTCATGTTAAGGCAGACTAGCGAATGATTTAACTGCTCTGGTCGGTGTGATGGGTTACGCTGACGCAATGCTTGACAAGGTTACGAAGTGTGGCGACTGGCTTTGGGTTATCAAATATTTCCGATTGAATGCTGGGTAAAAGTAACGAATTAATACTGCAAGTTGACTACTGCAAAATTGTGTTAGAGGGAAACTCTCTTTGGATGAGGTTGTGGCTTCAAGAAAGATCTTGCAAAAAGGGATAAAAAACCTACCACGAGTTTAAAACGATTATTCCGGTGTTCAATTACAGCTACAAAATGCGTCAAAAGCACAAAATTGAAACAGTCTTTGAAACAATAATGATCCGGAAGAAAAGTATGTACCTAGTAGAGCTTATTCGTCTGCGTCGAATGAATGTAAGCCCAGTTGTGTGCAGCAAATTATTGCGCAATGATACGCAAGGGGGCAAGGGCGCGAATGCAGATCAACCGTACTCTCGAATGCCATAAACAACGTAGCTTGTGTGGGGAACGCGCTGCAGTATTGGTTCCATAGCTGATACTGATTAGTGCTTGCATGGCGTAGGCTCAATTCTTTGCATTTCGCGTCGCTGAACCGGCACATATGCCAAGTAGTTGACGAGAAAGACTTATGGATGTCACTTTGTGGGGCTGTGTGACCGCCTACTGTATAAATAGCGCGTCTAAACATTTGACTAGTTGGCGAGGGTTGTAAAATGTACAATGGACCCTCCCGCTAGAATAAAGCGTAGTCCGAATACAACGATCGGGGTACAAAAGCCTAACCAATTTGTGGAGGGTAATGTACTTGAAACTCTCGAATGCGGATAATGCTGAGGGAAGAAGATGAATATGCATATTTGAGTAGTGCTCACTATTTCTATAGCTTTGTGGCACGCGTAATAGGAAGCAATCACTCCGCCCGACAACTTTTGGGAGTCAAGAGGTAAAGAAGCCAGTTTATAACTTCGCAGAACAGAAGCCCTTTCCTACTTGAAATACAAATTCGAACAGATTAGCCTGCGTTCAACACGTCCGCCAGCTTGTGTTATGACAACCTCTGGGGCGTAAATATTGCTGCGTTTTGCATGTCGACTGATCGGGTCAATGACCTGAGGAACTATTCATAATCCGGAAGCTTACTTTCATCTTTTACTTCTATTATCATGTTCTAATTCGCTTAATTCAGGACACATCTTCTGTGTACAAATGATCGCTCCCGTCTAGTGGCTGTACAAACCTTTTCGGGGAAGCTACGAATTTAGTTAGTTATATTGCACTATCCACATCCGATACCCTTGATCACTAGAAAAACTTCTCGTGTATAATGTTAGGTAGAGAGAGAATTACTAAAACCTCGTATCTATATATTTCCCAGTGTAAACCTAATCGTCAACGCAATAAGCAGCCAGTGGGGAATTGTACAAGATTGTGACGAGATTTCCCCGGCTTGTCTGATTTTTTTACGTGGACACCAAACTGAATATATTCTTGAAAATGCGCGCAGTCCGTCGGTGTAAAATGCCGGCCCATTTAATTCGTTTGAGTTATTAGCATGCATGTCAACTCTGCGGCTTTACTCCCCACATCTAATGGGTTTAGCCAAATATCATTCTAATTTATTAGTATTCTCGCTACATCTTCGGGTGTGCAAGTAGGTCACTGTATCCCGACAGCAAAAGAAAATGTAAGATGACACGAGTTTCATAAATCTTTTTATCTCAGTGAAGTTTCGCAATCTTCGCATATACGAAACACGACTATTCAGAACAGTTTAACGCATTACATTTTTCTGGCAACGCTATGAATCACATGCGGCTTTTTTCTAGTCTTTTGTCTAAGTTTTTTCAGACGCTATCCCACTTTGCTTTCATCTCCGAAATAAGACTCGCTTCTTTTCTCAATTATTTGCAGAACACTGTCACTGGCGTTAAGCCGTTAAATTTTCGCTATCCTGTGGTACACTCTATTGGTGTTTTGTCCGATTTGATAAACTGGGCAGATTATATAACAAACATGAAGAAGCTAGAAGCATCACATTTAGCCTAATTTTCCCTACTCGTCCAAGTATTCTTCGCAGCTTTCATATCCACACGGGATTTAAAGACGAGGAACAAACGGAGCTCTCATTTCTACTGTTAGATAAATTTTCATTCTTTGTTTTTTTTAAGCTGTTGCTTATCACCTGGCGCTTATCTCCCCATGGATTCCAAAAGGCGAAACAAACCGAGTCTTTCTCTTTCCTTCCGATTTCCTCTTCTACGCTTATTTGGCCATGCGCACTTCGCGGCTCTTGTGTCCACCTGGGAGTCGGAAGTGTAGACAAATCGAGCTGTTACCTCCAATCTTCCTACTTCTGTTAATTTTAAATGTAACGGCTTCGATATACACAAGAATGCTGATAGAAAATGGATCCCGTTTTAACCCTAACTACTTCCTAACGCTTATTAATCACTGCGTATCATATGCGAATCACCTTGAATGGAACGCGCGTCAAAACATTCAACGCATCTGTAGCTGCACTCCACGTTAGGTCTGCAATTGTAACTGTCGGGTATTAGCACCATAAAATGAACCTGAAGCTTTGGGGTTGGAAATCGGAGCCAGCCGGAGCTTCATATGTCCATGTATAACAACATACCTCTTAAGTAGCCTCTTTCGCCTTCTACCTAAATGCAATGCCGTCCAGTGTTGAAGCATCCTCCCCCTCCCCCATGCAGTCGGACTGCGTAGCTTTACGGGAACACGCAACGTCAGGTGCGATCTTAGCACATAGTGGCAACTCCGACTAAAGCCAGAAGCTCTTGAACACTGTAACCAGTGCCGAATGCGGACCTTGGTGAAAGTTCGTTAAAGTCATCAGCCGGTATTTAACGAAAATGCAACACTGTTTTACTGGAGTAAGTAGAAATGTAAATCACAGCTTCATCGAAATATGATCAGAAACTTTTAAGAAATTATCTATGGCTCTTCAACGCCTCCCACTTTTTTCAAGCTCTACCGTGATATCACGAAGGAAAACGTATAAACCACAGTGAATTGGGCACACAAATGTAAACTATTACTATCAGTGGTCAATACTTGTGGGAAGCTTACATGGTAGAAATGCACATCCAAGTAGTTTTGCGCTGCTAAACTGAATAGATTTCAAATTTTACTCAGGTTAACTGTCTCAAACGCCCTCAAATCGATGATCAAAGCACAAGAGATCGGAACTCGTGTCAACTCTGGCACGACAAGCTTGCATGATGTTCGTGTGCGCAGCAGAGCACTCGCTAGTAGAGCAATGACCGTAGCAAGAGAAATTCATTTAGATATGCAATGCGGTAAATCATGATACGGTCGACTCGCAGCTGACAAAAGTTCAGGTGAGAAGGGTTAAGCTCTGGTACCTGACGTTTTAAGATAAACACCGTAAAAGAGGAATTAGCCTAGTAGCAACTTGTTAGACCCAGTAAAGCTACTGCGACTCGTGTCGACTGGTCAAGCAACAGGTGGTTGAGGACTACTGTAGCATTGGCCTTATGATGAGGAAGAAGAGGTGAGTGGCAACATCTACAGTCCGGATGCAGAAGCTGCATTTGAGAAGCCCATGACATACGCAGCCTGTTTCGGGGTAATGTACTTGTGGTGTTCAACAACTTCGTGGTGTTATATGTGAGTACACCTAAGTCCTTCCCGAAAGGTATGAAATGTAGCAGTTGGCTGTCAATGGTGTAGGTTCGACAGTTCAAATCTTCCCCAGACTCATGATTACCAACTAGTTTGGGTTGATAGGAAGGCGAACTTTCCCAGATTAACGAGAAGCTTACAGATCCGTTTGTGCAGTAAGCCGCCAGCATTGCACATTCTCAGGTTGTCGAAGAGAACCTGATGGTCCAGCTTGTCGAATGCTTTGCTGAAATCAAGGCGGTTTACGTCGACATAATTTTCATAATTCATTACCTGCAAGGATTATTGCTTCCTCATCAGAAGGTTGGTAATACATGGGGGATATGGCGTAAAACTATACTGTGTGAGCGCTAGGGGATCTTTCTGCCCAGAACAGCTGTATTAAACTCATCTTTACAATCTCGGCAAGCATGGACAAAATCAGTGTCAAACAAATTGGCCAACAATTGTCTGCTTTGCTGAGGTTCCGACGGATCGTTACTCTCTGTTGTTTATCACGTACTGCAGATAGAATGATTCGAGCTATGTAACTAAATGGTACTGAACACAGCGCAATGCTACAATAAGCAATCCGATCCCAAGTAACATCAAAGAGGATCAATAAGTGCCGATCAAGTTTGGTAGACTTACTTATTAGTGGAAGGATTTTGGTGAGTATTTTAATTCGTCGCAATCAGCCGACAATTCAGTTTGGTACACGACCGGTTAATGTATTTATGGTAATAGACAACGTTCCGCTTTTGACACGAAAGCTTCATCAGGCCATGATCGTTATAAAATGCCAATGTTAAGATAATTAACTTCGCCTGATGAAGCTTTTGTGTCAAAAGCGAAACGTTATCTATTACCGTAAATACATTAACCGGTCGTCTACCAAGTTTTCTGAAATCATCACTTCCCGATCGGTGCCAATTAGGTTCCAAGATATTAAATGCCGATCAATCTTTATGAAGCAGAAGCATAGCGTAAAACGACGGGAGGTGTAATAAGTCATTACTCCTATCAAGGGGATAGGGCAAAACATAACGTCAGTAAGTATTAGCGGTCGGTGAAACTTAAGGGAACTGGAAAAGAAACGAAAAATAGTAGAAGTAAAAAGATAACGAGTTGCTTTGCACGACTTCTGGAGGAGTCGCGCTGGGGATATTACTTAGCCTGACAACAAAGCATTCGAAGTTAAAACCACGATACGCGTAATAAAATGTTTCTATAGAAAGCTTTTCAAATGCTGTCTGAACTGCGAGGGTTAAAATCTTCAAAGGAACAAGCACAGCACAAACATATTCAAGGTTTTGCGGGTTCACTTCTTAACAGTTGAAATAAGAACTTCTGCCACTCAATTTACCATCCATACATAATTAGACATTTATCATGGACGTGAGGAACCTAGAATTGTTTAAATCAGCTAAAAACCCCATTTAAGTTCTGTGATGTTTTCTGCAATGACGCTTGGCACAACAGTATTGATAGCTGGAGCTCTCCACTCTATCCAAATTCAGCTGTTTGTAACGCTCAAAGATGATCCCCTACTCTGATTGGAGCTAAGTAACCGAACGTTTCAGGCATAATCCTAAAGCACCAATACGCTGAGTTGTGTTCAACTGATGAATCGATCCGACATTAACAGAAAAGTAACTAATAGCTTTGGGTGTCATCAGTTCCCAAAATTTGAGCAACAAACTGTTTGAAAATCGATACTCGCAGACGCCGTCAGCTCAGTCACTATAATTAATAGTGCGTGCGAGGAACCTACAGCTTTTTAAAAATCAAATAAGTTCAATGCGTCTTGCAAACCATTTTTCTTCTTCGGAGTACTACTCACTTTTCTAAAATGGTCAAACCAAAGACAGCTTAAATCCTGGATGACCATGCTTATCACATTCAAGTCTACATAAAAAATATCAAAAAGCAATATAGTAACAGTAGGACGAAGTGGATACCGTGCTTCCACCCAGCACGTATAAATACAAAACAATTTATAAACCTGCATTTTCCTCCGACCAGTTTTCCGAAGATTGTGAATGGATTGACAAACATGCCCAGCAGACACATTTGGACCAAGCAAACTATATAGCCTCAATATTCATTTGTTTTACCCAGATAAAAAATTTATTTCAGTATCACTCTGGTCGTAATTTGAACTCAAAGCCTCCAATCCGTCCTTGCACCCCACCGTTCTACTAGAGTTTTCAAGACATAACTTGTCCTTACCTCAGTGAATAGTAGAAGTACACAAATTACGGACACTCGCATGCAGCCCCTCCGCACAGAGAGATCACAATCCTAGTAATCCTGGCACTCGTGAAAGTGAATTTCACCGAGCTCCTTCCAATTAATTCAGCTAAAGCATCTTCAGCGTTGTGTCTACTGGCGCTAAACTTTCCTCATTGAACAAATTCTAACCGAGTTTTACCTGTATATGCACAGTCTCTCAACAACAAATACACAGATCTCTTCTCTACGTTCATGTGGATGGATTAAACATATCAGAGCTCCAAATAGAAGGAATAATATAATAGACCAAATGTTCGCCACCGACATATAATCAGCATCCACCGATGTTCTAAAGCACTTTCCTGGTAGTGATCACAGACTAATATCTTTCTCCTTCAGTAATCCCAAATATTGGCTGTGCCTAATTTTGAATACATGGCAGGAAATATAAAACCTTCAAGCGGAGTCTGTTTTCTAAGTTAGGGAAATCCGCTTAATGAAACATCTTTTTCCTTATTGGATTAACATGCCACTGCAAATGATCAACACAACAGCATGTATATATTTCTTGATGCAGTCATTCCTACGGCATCAACGGTTCCCTGCTCACCTGGTTGGAAGACTACTTATATGACAGAGCAGTCAAGGAAAGAGTAGCCGACACCTATTCTGAAAGCCTTTACGTCTCCAGTGGTGTACCACAAGGATCCGTCCTTGGCCCGCTACTGTTTTTAGTCTACATTAATGACCTTCCAGCAAACATTCTATCTCCAATGCAAATATTTGCAGACGATGCTAAAATATGGAGAGCAATTCGCTCAGCATCCTACGGTGTCTACCTCCAGGAAGATCTGACCCGGATTAACTAATGGGCAGAAAAGAACCAGCTCCCACTGAACCCTGCAAAGTGCCACCTGCTGACGATGCACAACAGCTTCGTTAACACATACCTTTTCGGGCAACACGTCATGCAACACGTGACAAGTGAACGCGACTTAGGTATAATCGTGCAAGAGAGTCTTGGAAATTCGCTCCAATGTTCGAAAGCAGCAAGTGTAGCGAACTTGAACTTGAGACCTTTGACGCGAGCTCTCGGCACTTTTGAGCGACGGCTAGTACCATTGTTGATTTACTCCTACATTCGTCCTCACGTTGAATATGCAATTCAGGCCTGGTGTCCATGGTTAAAAAGAGACATCCGCCTCTTGGAACAGCCCCAAAGAAGAGCCACAAATGCTACGCGTGGACTATCCGGTATAAGTTACGAAATACGTCTTCGTGTACTCGGTGTGTTCTCATTAGAATACCGACGGCTTCGCGGAGATCTTACTCTCACATACCGGATACTAACCGAAAGCGAGCATCCCTGTACATCACTGTGGACTCTAACCCCATACAAACAAAACCGAAGCAACCACCTGAAACTGATGATGCAACGCTCTCGTTTGAATTGTAGAAAATATTTTTTCTCACTTAGAATCTGTTCTCACTGGAATGCATTACCAAACTATGTGGTGAACGCACCAGACATGACGATATTCGAAAGACTCTTAGATTTTCATCTTAGTGATAAACGATACACAACACTTTGTTAAAGTGTAATGATTTAACCACTGATACTTTACGTTCCACGTTGGAACATTTCGATTTTAATTTTATTTTGCATATCTATCCTGTGGGTCTTGTAAAGTTATGCTTTTTATCCCATCATACACCACTGAACCATTGAATAACAAGAAAATATCGCAAACTTCAAGTGAGGTGTATAATAACCATTCAAGATTGAATTTCATATCATCCACACTTGATCTACGCACCCATATTAAGTTTGAACCCCGTGAGGTACAAAGGCTTATAAAACGCACAACACTATCTTATGTCTTCGGACAAGATAACGTCCCGCTTACACTTATTAAACTAGGGGTCGTCGACATACCCTAATCGTTATTGGATCTGCACATTGTACACATAATGCCTGGCACCGTACGGAAACAGTGGAAGAAAGACAATAACATACAGCAACACAAATCAAGCTCCCCGTTCGAAAAAGGAACTATCGCACAATAAATCAAATATTACCCTATCAAACGTGATGGTACAACATAGGAAACCTACATTGGGGGGTTCCTACTGTTACGAAAGTTAACCAAGGATTCATTCGTGCATTACATGGCAGCTGAAATCTCTACATCATCTAACTATCTCACATAATAATGGCAAGCCTGTAACTGTTTTCTACGTCGAAATGCACAAAGCTTTTTATTTTGTGCCGCCTAGAAAATTGCTATCCAACAAGCTATTTTATGGAATCACGCACCCCTGCTTTCGTGGTTCAGAGCGTAACTTACAAATGGAATGCAGGTGGTACAGATTCAGGAATACATCTTTGAACCAACAACAGTCACAATCAGTGTATTACGGATCAGCGTCCTCAGTACTCTGCTATCCTTGATGTATGTTATCAATGCATGTGAAATAATGAATTTCAAAACACCCTACATTTTTGCTGACAATATCAAAGTTGTCTACGCTTTCCACCCAGCTACCGTAAACGGAGCTACCAATATGAATCAGCTCGAGCTCCACTAGCTCGGAACCTGGTGCTCAGATTAGAGAATATTATTGCGACAAATAAACGTTATGCAATATCTTACAAATGCGACACATCATCTAGTGTTCTCATCATTCGTGGTAAGCAAATTAATACTTACCATACTGTTCAGGACCTAGGGTGGAGGTACTCAAAATCGCTCAGATTCTCCTAACAAGTCTCTTACGTCACTGCAAAGACCAGACAGAGCGTTCCAATGTTATTTGCAATATTTAAATTAAACGACTATACTCTGCGCTTATTCATCAATTTCACGTCACTACCGGAATATTGCTCGACGGAGCACAATATTAGGAATAAGGGAGATTGTATTGTATTAGAAAATGTACAACATGCACTCACAAAGCGCTTATTACGTGCTTCATCAAAATTAAAATATTTTGATCGATGTGTAAAATTCCAACCTGATTTCCTATCTTTGATGCGGATGAAGCGCAACCTAACCATATACTTTACTGTCTTTCACAAAAATGCAGTTTCCAACCTTAACAATGAAATAACAAAACCACCATTACGCAACACACGAACTGATAAAATTTCTCTAACGGAATGCAGTTCGAAGACCACTAGATCCTCAAATTACTTCCTTAACAGATATACTATAATCGTGAACAAATTACCTTCCGAAAGGCATGCTTGCAAATCAAAGCACGAATTTCGCAGTAAGACCAGTAAATATCTGACCGTACAAAACATGATCTACCTATTGGGATGTCACATACCAAATAGCCTAGCATACGAAAATGTGGTAGGATTCAAAGAATCAAGAAATCGGTCCATAATTCAGTGAGTACTGAAGTGGGTAAGCCGCTAAACTCAACGACTTCGAATATATTCCTACTTCTACAAGCCTATCCGAACCACATGTCCACAACAGCAAGCTTGTACTGAGGAATAGAACCAGACCGAACATTCCACTATATACTGCCTAGTTGTTATATTAACCCATATTATAATCCATTCACACATTTCCATTTTTTAGGTGCCTCTCTTGCATTAGTGTCATGTGAATGCCATTACAAGCATTCAATAATACTAAACAGGATTGGATAATCAGCCATGACCATGTGCTTTGAGTACAATGTATGCATGCAGTATGCTTGTATTGAACCTATTTTTCTATCATCCAAAAGCATATTTTAAGCTTTCACAAAGAGTCTCCCAGTTCCGATTTAAACATTCTATGCAGCATCACACAACACACCGAAACAACACTCAGAATTGAACATTGATTTGCAGTACTACAGTACATCTTCCGATCATTTGTGGTTGTTGCAAAATAAATTGCTTTTATTTACCTAAGCGTGCTGTCACACTCGGTGATATACCAAATATCCTTTGTCTCCTTCTCGTACCTACTAATTGTCCTAGTTAGACACAAATTAGTGAAGAGCACTCCTGAGCCAGTATATCACCTCTCCAGATAGAATACTATTATTTGCAGCTGCAACACTAGACCAGGTGTTAACAGTACTATCTATGTCTACAAGGCAATATGTGCTTTGATGTCGGTTGTTCATATCCACAAAGCGGTGTTTCGAACACTCCGTTAAGATGTACACGTAGACAAGCTTTTTAAGCTACAGACTATTTGTAACATTGTTGCGCTAAACCCGTAATAGCAATTCCTGCCATATTGCAAATAAGCCGCCGGACTGCAAGATAGTGAAGGGGATTTCAACGTGCCTGCCCTGTCATCTTACTACAAGTATGCATTTAAAAAGTTAAACAATTAGTCTCCAATATACATGTGCAAAGACAGACTCAGTGTTATGTCCCACAATAGAATGAAACATATTTTTGATTTGGCATTTACAACACATCCACCAATATTTTCTTACGAAGTTTCGTAGAAATTCTACGGTAGTGACCATAGTATTAACGCCAGACTACCAAGCATTCCGAGCATTCGTGGTCGTTGCATTAGAAAATGCTTTTATTTGCCTGAAAATGCCGCCACACGCGTGCCTTGATGAAAACTGGAAAATACAGTCTGCTGTTTACCCTATTGATGCATCAGATGGCAATATATGTTCAATGCAAGGAAACCAAATTGATGCAGTGTCACAATTCAGGATGTCTTTAAATAAATCTATTAACTGGTTAATCATACTTCGCATTAAAGATAACGAAGCGTCACACCAAGTCAAAGGCGATCGAATTTATACGGACTCAGAAGTTACCCAGGAACTCACAATGTGGATTCCTGAGCTCCAAACAATGTGTCACTTGCCAACTGGAATCGTAAACCCACTTATTATTTCGTACAATTATTATATGTCTTCATATGTACAGAACATTTGATTGAGAACCTCACAACCACCTTCAAGTTAATGTTCAACACAATTGCAAGGGAGGACATGTACCGTTTTGGTTTAGAGCAAACCTCTCTAAGCGCATAAGGGTAATATACAGCAAATCCTCTGTAAGTTGACCACCCATAGACTAGATCAATGTGGTCAACAGAGAGAGGCTGTCAACATACGGAGTGTCTATACCAAAACTTAGTGTAACTTACTTTCTCTCTATATTTACACAGACCCCTTTAGAATACGTTAGACGTGGTCACAAGCAGCGGGAAACACAGTTCAAACATACAGCGTTATAATAAATCAAAACGGATTAAGCACTACGGTGGTCAAGAATCATTTAAAGAAAAAGCCAATCTCTGTATCTTTCGCTTATCACAAAGGTAACTGAAAGAAGCGCTCTCAGCACAAACCACACTACTAAAAGTGCCATGATATTTTCCCCTTTTTTGTGAGATATTTACATGGATGTGAGTAGGACAGCTGTACACTGATGGAACGTTGAAACGTGTTTTCCTCATTGACCCACTCCTCAAATATAACAGCAGTCATTCACGCAGATCGGTTTGATCTCCAGGTGATTTAAATGTTAGCAGGATTTATGTTTTTGTAGGCGCCGTCTAGCTGATTTACCAATGACCAGGGTCTTTAGGCTTCTCCTCACTTGAGTTAGCGCACAACAGAATTTTGAAACATACTTTGAAAGGTTTCTCATGCTAATATTTGTCGCCCTTTATAACAAGCCTTCTGACATCGCCTGGAAAATGGACTCCACTCTTTAGTTTTGAAAATGAATTCACTGTTGAAGCCATTGCTGAATTTGTAAAATTTTTCTATGAAGTCTTGAAAAACGTTCAGACAGTTCCTTGGATTTACCACACAAAACTCGTTGAGAAATTTTCTTCCGCTTGTGAATTGCTCTATCTGAACATTGGATGCTTGAAAATCTGAACTCCAAATTCTTGTGAGAACCTTTTGAAATTTTCTTGAATCATCGGCCTGGAAATTCCAGCGGTGCTGTAGTGAAGCTGACTCGTAAGTCGTATGCAGAGAATGTTCTGGTAGTGGCACTAGATAGCTTCCGGCCAGTTTGTTCTGCTGTCACATCACTTTTCTGTGATGACGATAGGTAGATTGGCCACTTTTCAGCTGAAACCTGTTTCTCTTTTTATGTTTGTACTTCCATGTGCTGATGGGTGCACGTATCTTGGTATCCATTTCGCTGGAACATGCTGTGGATGAAACCCAGTTCCTCGGAAAACGTGTCTGCCGTACAAACCCTTTTCGTTCTTTCCGTTAAAAAACGGATGAGAGATCATTACTGAAATAGTAAAGCGAACCTAGTGAAATGCACCTACTGTCCGTTCCATGCTAAATTTCTTTGAACTCTCCTCTGTATTGTCCCCTAGAGTGTCTAGTATGTAGTCTTTGCGCTCACACCCCGTGGTAAAACTTATATGGTCTGTGTATCGATGCATTTTCTTCATAGTTCTTTAATGCGTACTTGCCTATCCGTGACACAAAATATGCCGTCTATGTTGTGACCGTATTACACCAAATTTCTGATGGATTCATTCAGCTGATTATTCTCAAACATACTCATAAAGACGTCCGCGATCAGTAGCCCTAAATGTAAACCCACTTCCACTACATCCATTTGCTGATAGATTGTTCCGTTAACTAAAACTAGATGTTCTTGGTACATATCAGCAAGAGCTGTTTAAAATTTTTTGGGGGAGGCCGCCGTTGGCTTGAGGTGAGCATCTGGTTCGTTCAATATCTGACACTTTGTCGAGGAAGTCGAATGTATCTATGAGACTATACTTGGATACGCCTTCTTTGACTGGCTCTAAAAGTTTAAGAAGCCATTTTACTAGTAGGGGGTATGGAGAGTTACAAATATCTAATATTGGTCTTTGAGGGAACCCTATTTAATGGACTTTAGGTAGGTCACAGCACCGCGGCATCACGACTCCACTTAGTCTAATGTGTTTAAAAATTATAAGAAACAATTACGCCGTCTTGTTTAAGCCTTCGCTACATTTTCAGAAATTTTAATCGGGCGCTACTAATAGTCTTCATCTTGTGGCTCAAATGCAATTTTGTCATCGTAACAAAGCCTACCTCTTTATCTGGTCTGGAGAACTGCACAATTTCATCGCCCTTGGAATCGCTTAGAGCGGCCTATGTTTGCTCTTTAACGGAAAAGTTCTAGTCGGTTTCAAAATAAGATATTTGTAACGCTTATCAATCATAGTTGATTTATATTGCTCTACTTCCATTACCGATGACCAGTTGAGTGTTGCAAACTAGTAGAATAGTTCTTTAAACCGAACTGATTAACCTAACAAACGTGATTTTGAAAGCAACATAATGTTGGTCAAAGTGCTAGAATCTAGCGTAACGGAAGTTCTAGTTGTAAGGACGACAAATTGTGTACATATATCTCAGGTTTGCATGGAAATAGGTGTTGTGATTTGGTCGCAATAATCTGCTGTCGCAAAGAAAATACACGTATTTCCACCTGACGTGGAGCGAATATTTGAACTTGAGGTTCGAACAGTCCGTATTTTCATCGTGAAGGTTCTCCAGCGCACCTGAATAAACAGACCGGTTATAATCAGGTTCATCAATGCGTGAATTCATCGTGGCCTGCTTAGTCAGATTGTGGCGTCTTAAGGCCGTAATAGTTGCATTGCTCCGACTAAGTCTTAGTATTTTCTAAACCTACAGTATATTTGCAGTGTAATATACACTCACTAAGGAGCTGCACCATTACTCTTGCTACACCTTATTATGTGCACCATACCTAGGAATATTTTCCCAACTGAAGAGTTCTAATGATTCTACTATGCTCAGAGGATTTAATCATTTTATTAAGTTCACGTAAAAACTTGCAATGAGTCAACTCTAGTCCTTCAGTTTATCTTAGTTCCCAGTTTCACCTGGCTCGTATGCTTACCGTTTGCTAGTGAATACACTAGCACCTCGGTGTTTTAAATACACGGAGTTTATTTTACATTATGCTGCCCAATTTAACCATCGCTAATTCAGCTGGTTTACGCTACACCCTTACGAGCAATTTATATATATATATATATATATATATATATATATATATATATATATATTATTCCCCATGCTGAGGCTGATGTTGCATCCATGATGATTCTTCACCGCAGTTGAGCCAAACCACCTTACACTTAACCTAGGTCTCTTTTTAAGCTGGATAAATTTCATTCCACTTCATTTGATTTGTTCTGCCTACCGGAATAATCTTTTATTAAATTTCCACGTTGCTTACGGTAATTGTGCTTATCTTCCTTAACTTTATTGTGTTTGCAGCATTTTCTGAGTCACTTATAGACATTTTTACTTATCGCAGATTCGTTGCTAACCAGCATATTTCATATGCTAATTTAGGGTAGAGTTATGTCTGCATAGCCGTATTTTTTAACAGATATATTTTATTTGCTACTGTTATTTCAAGTGATTGGCTGTTGTTTGACATCCCCGGTGCGGCTGCGCTTAATGTGCATGTTGACAAGGTGTCTGCCTGCCTATTACCCACTACCTCGTCCATACTGTCTCTAGGAAATATTTGGTCGTTTCTGGAGGGGACGGGGTGCACGGTCCTTGTGGTCGTGCTAGGTTGGAAGGGTGGTTCCATGCACTCATTGTGGAGCGCACTACTGTCCAGCCACCGCCTTGTGTGCGTTTGATTCCCAAATGCAGCGTGCTTGTGTTTGCCTGTGAAGGAGTGTATGCCGGCTCCGTTGATGAAACTTAGTTCCCATCCGCATGCCTCCCGGTCTTATTCCTTCGGGTTTACACTGGATATGGGGTGTGTGGTTGGAGCTGTGGGTAGTGCAGCGCAAGCCACCCATGGTCCCTCTGTAGGCGCAGGCGTCCTGTGGCTGGCCACGGTGACAAGCAAATCCGAAACGGGATGCCGCCAACTATATATATATATAAATATATATACATATGTATATATCTATATATGATATCGCTACAGTATGGTAGTCAGTCCAATACCTAATAGGTTGGTTGGAAAAGTATTTCTTTTCAAATAAATTTTCCCGCAATAGTTTGTTATAGTTTTGTCTGCTTCCGGTTTGATCATACCTTCTTTGCGCAAATGGCCAACGATTACCTAAAGCCGCATGTTGAATGCGCCATTTAGGAGCGGCACCCCTGGCAAAAATATGACCTCATTGCGCTTGAGGAATCACAACGGAAGATGGCAAAGTATTTGAAGGGATTGCTCCATCTCCTTTACCAGTTAAAACTAAAGGTTCTAGGAATGTTATTGAACAATATCATCTTCCGCGAGGTGATTTAATGTTTACGCATCGATTCTTCAAGACTCTAACCGCCCATGCTGACCCTTATTAAAACTCAGCCACAATAGCTTACTGAGAGGCCACCATATGACTTTGGCGACACAGTACAGTCGGTTTGAATGCCACCGGAACATTTTCTCAATTCTTATATCCAAACGTTGGAAATTCTTTCCACTTTTTGTCATGTCCGCTTCCACCTTGATGCTGCATTGCTCCACATGCACTAGATGGTTTACCTGTCACTGGGGCATGCGGCAACGTAACCTAACAAGGTGTACACGTTAAATTTGCGCTAGATCCACTGCTACACTTTTTTGATACACCTATTTTTGTTCGTACACTTTACCAACGGAAAATTGTTAGGCAGTTGAGTTTATATCCTTGATAAATCCGTAGTTCCATTGTACCACGCTTACTTTTCGCTTGTGGGATCGACCACAAGCTTGCAAGTTTTACACCTAAGTCATTTCACCACAATTTCAACCCAATCGGCACCCAATGGGTCAACACAATTTTGCCTGACAATGTTATTTATCCCTCGCTAGAAGGACAACCGACCCAATGACAGATGGGTAATCAACTTATGTATAAAATATTTTGAATTTCTGTTGACTTACTTCAGAATTTACCGGATTTCACACCCAAGTTCCAAACACTATCAGCCCTGATAGGATGATCATCTGACTGATTATGCTAACAGAATTTCTTTAACCACTTACTTGTCTGTCATGGTGCAACCATTTATTTTTATCGATAAATGGTCTTACTATAACTGTGAACTCCACGAATACGTTGGTATGGATCGATCGTGTGCTTGCGCATAAAGACGCATGAAACCAGACAGTTTTGACATTTTGCTAGTACTCTTAACAGGAGATTAGGATGAACCTCGTCATACTGCATCCCCGTTCAAGCTTTCACATTCATCGAAAGTTACACGTCTCGGTAGTGATACATGAAATGCAAACGCCCTTTCTCTCCTTCAGTTTGCTGAACCATACGAAATACAACCTCTATTCATGCATGAACTAAGGACTTCTGTTTGTGTTGATCGGACTCTGCGAGATCAGCTTCTAGCCTAGTCCAAGAACAACGTATTTTACAGATACTGAAATAACACTTCCACATATGCCGTAGAACCTGAATGCCGTAGTTCACAAACGGTGATGAGTAGATTTTACCACTTGGAAATCTGACTCAACTACACACACACCCACACACAAGTGTTTGCATGCGCTCCTACACTATTTCAAACATTTCATGACCGCTCCGAATGGTTCAAGTCATCCTGGGTCAGTCAATCACCGTAATGTTATATAACGACGCTTGCTAATTCCAAGCCTTCAATTAGTAGGTATCAGTTCTCAGAGGCACAATTCTTAACCAAACTCAACATTTTCAATTAGGATTTGTACTTAGAGTTCCCTGTGGTTTTGAATTACGACATGTAAACTCCATTCAATCAATCCTTTATTATACCACTGTGTACTTCTCGCTAATAAGACAGGTAAATACATGGCAAGGATAACTCAGGAAGGAAACATTAGTATACGAAATGGAAAATCCGAAATTGCACAATTTCATAATTGCATGTTGCACACCCATAATAATCGGTGAAAACGTTACGCTAGGGAGATTTGGGTGCGTTTCTGCGGGAAATACATTTGGCTCCAAAATACGCATTACCATCACTTGTATCATAAATAAATAAACATCGCAAGTAGGTCAGCGTCTGTCAATTTATTAGTGACACGCTACGTACCAAGTACTCGTTTGTTTGTTGCTTGCATTACGTCATAGGTATTTTTAGCAACTACCCATTATCTTCCGTGCAGTGAATCCTAGAGCGGGAAAGTGGGATGGGAAACAGACAGGAGTAGACTGCGGTGACTTTCGATGCTTTCTGCGCGCAACGGTAAACTCGACAACCAGTAAGCGTGTGGCCTTGGTTTCTGTTTCCAGATGCGGCCTACGCTACTGGAACAAAAGAGAAACTGTAGTTGACAAAATTGACAAATATCCTTCAACTCGGACATAGTTACGCCTTCGTAAGAGGTCGAAAATTGCCACCAACTACAGTATTGTCGAATTTCCCATTTTTCTATCACGAAATGTCATGATTGTGACAAAGGTCACTCAGTTCGTTTCTCGATCACCGCTATAAAAATCTAAGTTACCTACGTCAAAGTGTTCAGTAATACAAGTTTTCGACGGGCGGCAGCACGAAATGTCCCTAGATTCTAAACAGTAAAACCCAATACTGTTTCTAGAGATCACTTCTGTCCTCCGTACTAAAGTTGCGCTCGAAATGGTAACTATTTTATGTCTATAAGCGGACATAAGTGAGGCATCTTCTACAACCCATCAACATTGGTCCAGGAATTCAGATTGTAGCCATGTAAGCTTGGTGAAGTTTACTTGCCTCCTTGCGTGAACTGCTGAGTAATCGGAGTCAAACGAATTCTCAACTAAATTTTTATACCTATCTACAGTTTACCTGTTTCAGTTTAAAACTGCTCTGTATTGGTGATATTCGTGATGCTGGTACTCACTTGGTTTTCACTGAGTTTCGTAAATTTAGATAGATTGCGGCAGATAGAAATCTTCCTACACCTGCAGTCAGCTAAGCAAGTGTGCTTTCTAGTTAACGGTTTTTGTTCTGTCAAAGTGGGTCATTCCCACTTTATGTCGCAGCATTCACGGATGAATAAGGTCATGCTTTCCAGCCAGTGTTTTCTATACGCAAATCTACACCTTTTGGCCATGATATTTTATAGCTTGGCTTCTGGTAATGTTTGTATGCAACGAGACAGAAAATGTCGCCTAACAACAGGAGATGCTTAGCTTCCAAGTGGCCACTTATCCGCTGGAGCTCAGAAGCATACTAGCGAAACGAAACAATGTCCAACATTACGCTTCAGCTGCCGCAAAGTTCTCATTGTAAAACGAAGTTGGGACCCAGTGATGCAAAATGCTTTCACGGAAAGCCGGTAATGATTAGTTTTCTCTGCTCTGAAAGACAGCGCAGTGCAGTTAGTAAAGTTTGTAAAGAGCCACTAATTTTCCCTGTGCGCAGCTAAATTTGTCGGATTCGAAAACTGCAGGTACGGCATAGAACGCTATCAAGCACTGTGAACAACATAAATTCATGTTACAGCGTCAAAGATCGGGCCCAGATAACCAACACATTTAGCTGATTGGTTTCATCGCTAATCTCATTTAATCTCCGGTCAAATGTGGCCTTCCTGATAAGTACAGTTGGACAGGGCAGTTATAGCTGGTCGAGACGCCAAATAATTGTAGAGTCTATTCAGCACTAAAATGATTGCGGATGTACGTATCACTCAAGATTTATTTGTATTTCAGGAACCAGTTCAAGCACCACCGATTGCAATCGGTTTTGATGGTTCACCGTCACTGGTAATCCCATTTGCATTGACAGTCTGAGACCATCCGAACCCCTCGTAGTTATCCATTTCAACTCTACTCTTTTATCTCTCCTTTTATATATCGTTTAAGAAATTCGCTTACTTGTTTCATCTCACTAGATGTAAGCCTTATTGGAAGCCTATCCCAAGACGGTATTGTTACCGGGAAACTCCAACTTTCTTTTATGCTTTATTTATTAACAGCATGCATTTTACTTTCCCATTCCTACGCCTATCTATTCATAATCTCAGACGTGTACCAAGTTTCCTCGTAGCTAGCTCCCAAACTACGCGTAATTACGAGAGCTTGCATAGCCCTAAGACTTCATTGCTGCTATTACTCCCCTTACAATGCCCAACGCCCTTGGATTAAATCCAGCTTGCTTTATTTGATCGATAATAAGCGAAGTATCTTAAGGGGATAGTCAGCGGTCCACTGTCAGCAATTGTTTGAGACCAAGGGGCTTTTGTGAACCCACTTTCTCCTAACTTGGTCCCATTCCGCCTAGCTTTTATCTGTGTTAAATACTCGCCAATCGCTATTGGAAACATTGGCTGACCGGCAGCACGAAAAATCAGATTCCATTTTTCGGCCCTTCTTAAATATTTACCATTTCATATTCTCTTGACTGGCTTGAAAGCTTACCATGTGTCAGAATGCCACTGCCATGTCGGAAAGCTGGACATCCAGGACATTTTGATCACCACTTCATCTTACCATGGTCATCACTACGAAACTTATCTTTTAACTGGCTCCGATGCCTACCATGAGCTTATGAAATTCATGCGTAGTGGTGCGTGGACAACGAGATCCTACATGTTAAGTCACTCTGCTCTTCCTAACTTATAATATTATTCATTCATTATGTCTGGCGCAGTGGAACAGACAGAATCAGCAAAACCACAGGTGCGTTTGCTTACGATACATTCGAGCTTACGTTAGCCGAACCTCCACTGATTGCTTACGACCCACCTACATCAGATCTATAAAACAGTCAAGGGGAGCCTTGAAAATGGTATAATGGTGGACGCTTAGTGTACTCAAATACGAGTAAAATCGATATTTCTATCTAATTCAAACTAAAGTCTTAGAGATATGGTCGTCAAGGCCCCGCGTAACGGTCTCAGCGAAAGTATCGGTACTACAGACTGCTTCCTATCTTTTCTTATCTACTTACTTTTGATGGCCTAAGCCTTGTATTTTGGTTCTTGGACCTCGTCTATTCTTCGTGTTCATTAACGATTTGGCAAGATCAATTGCTTCCGATTTCTTATTTTCGCTTATGATATCAAGATATAGCGAAGAATCAGAGGACCGGGCGACAACGAACCGTTCCAGTGTGATCTTAATACGGTGTTGAACTGGTCAGTTCAAAACGTCCTACCATTCAACGTAGACAAATGTCGCGTTGTACAATTACGCCATATACATAACTACACCTATTTACTTAGGACAAAAGGATTGCAGACCAGCTCCCAGGAGCATGACTCTGGTGTGCTCGTACAGAGCGACCTCAACTGTTCAACACAGGCTGAGGTAACTGCAAAAAGCGGCAACCAACACGTCGGCATGCTGCGAAGGGCATTTGGGAGATTTGACCCATCATTCTTCCAAATGATGCACAATTCCTACGTGCGTCCGCTTGTTGAATACTCTATCCAAGCTTGGCAACCTTGGTTGAAGAGCGATTTAGAAGCGTAAGAGACCCCACAAAGAAGAGCAACAAAGAATCTGAAGGGCCTGCGCCATCACTCTTACTACCGAAGGCCGAAGTTGTTGGGAATTTTTAGTGGACACTATCGAAGGCTGCGCGGCGATCTCATACTAACGCATCAGATATTGCTTGACCCCAACCACGTATGCCGCCATTTGCTGAAACTTATACACAACATGCAGCTCGCGGGTAACTGCTTAAAATTGAAGGAACAATATAACCGTCTAGAGTGTCGACGGCATTATTTTCCCTTCGGGTTTGCCAACCCTGGAACGCACTCGCAGACTCAGTTCTATCCTCTCCTACCTTGGACGTTTTCAAATAACGATAAGATGTTGCTCTTAGCTCCCAGCTTTTTGTTACCTAAACTCCCCAATTGTGGATTAGGCCAAGCATGCTTTTCAACGGGATTCATGTAGCGAATGGACCCAAGTGAGCGACCATATTTTACTTTTCTCAAGCATTACATCAACGATCAGTGCACCCCAGTGTCTCTCTGAACGTTTAAGCTCGATGTTTTTTTAATTTTACACTGATGTGATTTATCAAAGTATACATCTAGGCAGACGTTCGGTAGATGAACCAGAAATATTTTGATTTCATCATATTCACCCAATCATCATATGGCACGTGTCAAGCACTTGCTTTTGTCTCGTGTTAAATCAATGTTCATTGTTCATCTCAAGGGTAAAGCGGACCGAAGCCTTTGTTATCTAGAACGTAAAAAGTGGTAGATTTTGCAGTCTCCACCACACGAATTGCAGGCAGATGACCTCATATTGGCCAAATGAATATTGAGCTGACATAATGTCTACATATGGCTAAGGCTTATGTTGCCCATCACTACACTCTCGACCACTTGAAGGTATAGAAAAAGTAGATTTTATCTATATTGCATTTGGCTAGGTCTCAGTACCTGAAAAGAATGCTCGAGGGGCTCATCGTGCTGTAGCGTCACTAAGGCGAGATCACAGATATTGCGTTTACGAACGGTCCCGCATGGTTCATTATCATGATCACGAAGTTACACGCGTTAACATTTTTAACAAATAAAAAATGCTCATTGATTCATCAAGAACATCAGCCTGATGTAAACAATTGTTTTCAATGATTCATCTATGGGCCGGTACAAAAACATAAGGTTAAATTAAAAGGCATGGATAGCGATGGGTTCGGGGATTTATTCTGAACTGACTCGATCAATGGTTAGACGGCGAATAGTTCGCCGCTGTCTCCTGCACACAGATCGATTGAGGGTTACGTAATCACAATGCCTGACCTGATGTCAGGGTGACAGCTAGGATGATGGCTGTTCGGCCAGGGCAGGTATAGAGATTGAGCAAACTTTTTCTGTGAGCACAGCGGGGGTTGGAATATGCGGATTGCAATGGCTTCTGCAGTGGCGAGCATCCTTAACCGCGTACCTTTCGATTTGCTCATTGGAACCTGATAAATTACAGTAAAGGCATTCGGGAGGTTAATCTGGTGACCTGATTCGAACAGATGAGACAAAATACCGCTCGTGAGCACTCCGGTGCCCCGTTCAACAACCATTTAGGTTCCCCACCGCATTTTGAAAATACCTTCGCCGAAACCATATTTTGCCCAAGTCTAAAACTCTTCGTCGTCACGCGCTAAACCAACGTGATACTACTTGTGGTAAAATTCCCGAACTTCAACGAAACATCGCTCAGAGACAATCCAGTGTTGATGCGCTCACTGTAGAGGAACATCAGCAGTTTGTGGATTATGTTCAACAGATCGTAGACAGAAGAGTGCAAAAGAAACGTGATGCGTTGACACAATCACTTAGCCCCATGAAACCACAGGCTACTTTGCCGAACCATCCAGTAAAGTATGTTTACGATTTTTCGAAATTGGTGCTTTCACCTGAACTACTTGAAATTTTGTCACTCGGTTTGAAATTCTGTTATCCTAAAAGTAACGAACGTCAGTTAAATACCGAGACACACTTTGAAAACCTGTTAGCACAAACGAAAGATTTAGTCGCGCTATCCACTGATGCTCTAGAATGTTTCAAGTCCTCGTTGGTCAGTTGCTGTTACCAATATCAGGTGAATCAACGCGGCCTGATTCCTTGTAACAACTTGAATTCCATGAGAGAGTTAAAAAAACAACAAAGATATAGTCATCTGGAAGCTAGATAAGGGAAGGGGTATAGTCCAAATGGATAGAAGTGATTACATCTCGAAACTAAACCAGATTCTCCGAGATGAAACGAAGTTTTGTGTAAAAGTAGGTGAGAAGGATCAAACAGCCAAAACGGAACAAAACCTGACGAATTGCCTGAAAGAGCTATGCACCCGCGGTTTTATATCTAGTAGTCGGTTTGAAAGTCTGAGGCCAGTTGGAACATCTATCCCGCGAATGTATGGACAGCCAAATGTTCACAAAGAAGGTGTACCTTTACGCCCAATATTGTCCATGACAAACTACGCACGTCATCCAACAGCCCAGTGTTTGGCAGAGTTACTGGAGCCAATAAGAAAAGGAATTTCCCAACGTAGTGTTCGGGATAGTTTTACATTCACAGAGCACATTAGAGATGGGAACCTGAAGGAGAAGAATATGTTTTCACTTGATGTAGCTTCTTTATTCACGAATGTCCCGCTACTAGAGACAATATAATATCTATGCAACTATGTGACCGATAACAGCATTCCTTTAACTATACCCTTACCAAGCCTGAAAGAATTACTTCTGACAGCATATTATCGGCAAAATGATGGGGTCGCAATGGGGTCCCCACTCAGACCAGTGCCGGCAGATATTTTTCTTGCCAAACTGGAAATTGAATCACTGGGGCCACTTATAGCTTGTTTCGACCATTACTGTCTTTATATGGATGACATCATCTGCATAACCCATAAAGATATCTCACTGGAGGATATATTGAGAGAGTTTAATGGGGCGCACCCAGCGATTAAGTTCACCTTCGGACTTGAACAAGATGGTCAATTCTCTTTTCTGGACGCACACCTTAGTAGACGAACTGACCGTTCCATAGTAAGGAAGACGAACAGAAAGAAGACGTGGACCGGTGAGTATACAACTTTCAGTAGTTTTGTTTCGTTTAAATACAAGCGAAACTGAATACATTGTCTCACCTCAAGGGTGAGCAAGATATGCTCAGAGGACTCTCTGGAGAATGAGAAGAAATCCATGCAGAACACTTTGCTTGAAAATGGTTATCCAGAAGCTTCATTCAGCGCAACATGCAGCCCAAAATAACACCGGTCGTTAAGGACTTAGTCGCGAAAAAGGCCCTCTTCATCCGCCTTGGTTTTAAAGGTGATACAGTTAGGGAGCTTTTAACAAGGAAACTGACGCAATCGATAAGAAACACCTTTCCGGCTGCGGAGTTACGATGCATCTTCGCCACGAACCAGCTAATTCCTGTGTGCAACAAGGACAGACTGCCGAAGCTGACCTATTCTTACGTTATCTACCGATTTGAGCGCACTTGTGGGGCAACATACATTGGTCGGACTGCTCGTCAACTGTGACGTCGCACTAAGTAACATAGCCCTAAATGGTTGTTGAACGGGGGCACTGGAGTGCTTACAAGCGGTATTTTGTCTCATCTGTTCGAATTAGGTCACCAGATTAACCTCCCGAATGCCTTTACTGTGATTTAGCAGGTTCCAATGAGCAAATCGAAAGGTACGCGGTTAAGAATGCTCGCCACTGCAGAGGCCATTGCGATCCGCATATTCCGACCACCGCTGTACTCACAGAAAACGTTTGCTCAATCTCTATACCTGCCATGGCCGAACAGCCATCAGCCTAGCCGTCACCCTGACATCGCTCAGGCATTGTGATTACCTAACCATCAGTTGATCTGTGTGCAGGAGACAGCGGCGAACTATTCGCTGTCTAACCATAGACCGATTCATTTCAGAACATACCCCCGAACCAATCACTATTCTTTTTTGTTTTTTTCCATGATATCTAGATTTTCGCGCTTCATGTTCGCTCGTCGCCGTCGTACCTACAACTGTGACTTGGCTTATTCGATGCTTCTTGTTGCCTATAATCTACCTATCTGCACTTTTTTCTTTTCGTATTTTTCTTGGAAGTCAAATCCGCAATTAATGATTATTAACGAATGGTTTTATTGGCATCTATTTTTACTTTTATTCTGTTAAGCATAGTGCATTTATTTTGCCATTAGAATCTAGATCACCCATTGTTTTTTGCGTTTTACTTGTTTGTTTTTACTTTTTCCCAGTTTTTGCCCTATGGCTTTCTTTAGGCTGGTTGTTCACTTTGGTCTTTCATCCTCTCAGGTCACACACTGGTTAAATATATGAATGGCAAACTGAGTATCATGTGCGCGCTTAAAGAATCGATTTATCTAGTTGCATCGCATTTCGCTTCGTATAGAAAAATTTAGGTCTAATCTTACGATTTTTCGCCTTTTGATTATGCATTCATTTGTTCCATTTTTCTCCTTGTTATCTTATTCTCCGGCTCTATTTACAAATTTATCGGGAGATTTGCCTCACTGCTCTGGCCACCTGGAAGACGAAAATGAAAACGCGCTTCTGTAAGCTGAGTCATGGTTGGAAAAGACAAACTCACACAGGAGACAAACTGCAACCTAGCGCTCACATTGCGGGCGCTGTCATATGCCCGCTTGGAATCCCACAGTTCCAAAGCACCTGACAATAACACCTGAAAACCACATACATGAGCATGACGCTTCTGATCATTTTGATCTGGCCCTCTCGGGTTCAGTCGGTCGCAGACGAGGATATACACTACTGCTTCTTCATCTGCTTTACCGTGCTATCTGGACCAAACTGTGCGCGCAAGATGCCTTTCTCTTCGTGTTTTTTAATACAGGTTTTTCCTTCGTACGCAGTCATGGATAAACAAACGGTGTGTTTCAAATCGTAACATCACACATTTCGATCCTCAGTTAACTGCGCTTCATAAAAACATGGCGAGATACTGCAGTGCCGTTTGGGCCCTGCGTCAAGTGAAGCGTCAACGTTCAGAATGTAACTTTCACACCCTCACCAGATAGGCAGTGAGTCCAGGTGGACTAGACACAGGAAACGTGATCTGGTGCGAAGTGTGGATATTAATTTCGCAAAATTCTGTGGGTTTGTCTATCAAAATGAAATCAATTTGTTGGTTTGTTTACAGTTACTGCAACTAGCCAGAGAATAGAATAACTGTGGGGAGCTCATAAACTTGGGATACATTATTTAGACAACTTGTAATTTTAAATTTTAATGGTTCCCTTTGGATTTTGGCTAACAGGATGAAGGATGTGCACTACCGACCGGTACCGATAGGGCTAAAGTCTGCTATTGCTTTTTGGTATGTATGCCAGTCTATCAGACTCGGAGGTCAGTGCCATCGATTCTAGGTAACGAAGTATTTGGTTGTATCTGACAAGCGTTTTGTGTTCTGTTAATACTTCAAAGCGATCTTGGACTCAGTCAAGGCTTTCTACCCTCCTAAATCAATCCGGGGATTAGCCGCCATCATGTGGGCCACGTGCGCCATGACTGCTTCCACTTATGGGGTCGTTTACCGTTTGTCGGCAAAATAGAATTCTATTTATTTCTTTATATCGTTTCATCAAGAACTATACGGCCTAATACACCGGGGATTGCGTTTGAGCCACTTGATGCGGCTGACTTTAAGGCGATCAGCTCAGTGGCGTAGCCAACGTGTAAAACACGACTAGAAGCATCTACTGGCAGTCTCTGTGCTCCGATTTCGAGTGACATCTATACTATCCCCACCAGACGAATTTAGACCTTTGCAAACTAGTCCACTAGCGCGTTTATGCTAACCGAACACGCCTAACATATATTTGACGCGTTATTGTTATTAGTATGTGGACTGTCAGCCAGCTGGTCGAAAAGAAGGGTGACAAAGTGATTATGTCCGATTGTTGAATAGTGAGTTACACAGCTGCTATTTCTGTGTCCAGATATCTGCGGTTCACTTTGGGGTCTCGTAGTCTCAGCTCCTTATCGCAAAGGTCTAATACTCATTTCGTCGTTACGATTAAACGTCTCTGATTACACGACCACAAAAAATAAGCTGCATTTTGTCAGGAAACGGGTTTCATCTTACCCTAAGCCTCATGTTATAGCTTAGCCAACTCGATCACTGGGGCTGTAACTGTTGATGTAGATGGATTATGAGTATTGCACGCCAGGAAACGTTGCACTGCAGAGCCACTTTAGAACTCGTTTGGTCTCGTCAGGTATAGCTAGCACTAGAATTAACCAATGTTCCTTTTTGTGCTAATCATGGTCCACATTGTGATTGCGTGTCAAAGTACATACGAACAATGCACACTTTAAATTGCTCTCTCCAACAAGATGACAGTCTAGAGACCCATCACACGGGGAGTTTTGGTGAGAGTTTACTAGACTCCAAACCTGTTGTCTTCTTAATATTACTTTGTAACACTTCACACCAGCGACCTCACCTGGTCGTAACGGGTGACTGACGATATCCAAACTATTGGCAGCGTTTGGTGATGAATGTTCGCTCCACGATGGCAGAACAGCGAAACATGCCTGCACACAACTGAAGTTCTCGGCTGACCTGTGATACAAGTTCAACCGCTCCCTCACCACTTACACCAAACACAGTGTGTAAGCATACACAAAGCATGCGCCTAGAAATCACAGTTGCCCCGGGGTGGTCAATCGTTTCACATTGCACGTAGGCATGCGACTTTGGACGTTGGAATAAGCACATCAAAAGGCTGATGACATGCAAATGGCATGTGCAAAAGCCGGTCATCATGCACCTGGCTCCTACTGAGCGGATGACGACAAGCCACGCAGCCATGCGAAGTCATGACAGTGGGTATGACAGAACGCCATAAAGATGACAACAGATCTGCCGTACCTGTGAGCTGGAAACACGTTCTGAATCCAACCTAAACAATTAGCTCGTGCAGATTGTTTGTAGCAAGAACGCGTAGACATTTTTTAGGGATAGCAGCCAACCTAGTGACATTTGCCAGCACGTAAACTGTCTTTGTTTGCAAAGAGCGCGGTGTAACTCGGTGTCGTGCAAGACCGATAAACAGATGTCTAAAGCTGCCCCAACACACGGAAATTTGAAGCAGTGTGCTTGTGACAAGACTGGCCTATCATTCCGCAACACCATTATCGTCAACAGTGAACAACACTTTTTCCATCTAACCTCCCTATTTGATAAGATCCTGTTTTTGCTAGTTGTCTCCACGCATCAAGCAACTACGGTTTGTTTTGTGGAGGTAACTATACAAGGTTAAATTTGATCCCCATATTTAATCCAGACTGAATAATTACAAAGACAGTTAGAATAAAAAAGACTATTTGGGAACGTCTCGTTCGAAATACCTAACCATAACGGCTTAATGTCAAAATGATTAATGACAATACCATTTTATTCCACTGCCTGGGTATCAAAGCTGTCTAGGTTACGTCAGTAGTTCTGAAAAACAGTTATCGTACGTTTCACGAAAAACGCACTTTCAGCATGCTAGAATAAACATTTAAGGGAGTATTCTTAAGGCTTCCAGCGCTAGCCTACATGAATACCGGAGAAAATTTACGGCAGCCTCTATAAAGGACTTTAAATGTATGTCAACTACTTTTGGACCTTGTTTAGGCAACACTTGAGAACAACAAATTAGTAGTATCGATAAAATTCGCAAGCATGTATAGAATATATACACTGCAAAGTGTCGTTCTATGGGCTAGCAGTGAATTTCTACTTCAGTTTCTCAGCGAGCAACATGTAAGATTAGATGCACCTAATAGTATGTATCAGTCAAAGTGAGTAAATGTTCGGGATCTGATACCTCATAGGGTTCAGAAACCTAGGTAAGGAAATACTTGCCTGGATAGTGCACTGTGTAATCAAAATCTGACAGGACATCTTGATGTGCGTTCACTGGCGACAAGATGAACTTGGCATTTGTGTGCTTGAATGTGTGATGTCTATCTATTTGAGTGGAGTAGGGCCTGACCTTCAGACAGCATATGTCGCGTACCAGGCACCAGACTGTGAGCAACAGCTTTCCTTTTGTTTAAATCATGTGGACAGATAAACTAAGCCGTAGAGAGCTTTTAAATTTTTACGATTAGTTCAAATGAATTTCACCAGCATATTCGATGTATGCTCACACCCATACGGTAATTCCTGTACTGCCCGTGCAACTTACTGAACATTCCCCAATGTCAGAGTTGACCATCGTTCTGAAGGAGATCAACATGTTGTATTGGAGAGTGATTCCACCGCAAGTGAAATGCCTTTCGTGTTCGCAAATATAAAGAACGCATAAAGCGAATTCACTAAAATGACCCGTAGCCAGCTGTCGCAGTTGGTAGTATACAGCGGTTCGGTGCTGAACTGAGTGGTCAAGCTGTCCAGACACTCGAAGTCTTATCAGTCAGATTCCGCTTAACCAGTCGCAGTCTTCCCGGTCACATACAGAAAATTCTACTTCTACGATCCGTTCATTGTTCTCGATGGAAACACCAACCATCAACGGTCAATGATATATTGCCAATAAATTAGTCGAAGGTTAACATTTCCCGCCGGATGGTCGATGGGGAGGGAACAACTGAAAATGAAAAGCAATTATAAACCGAGAACAATCATTAACAATGAACGCCTTTCAAAATTTGTCCGTCTTATTCGTTCATAAGTGGTAAAGCAAAATAAACGTGTCGCTTTCGTTACATGTTAAAAGGTTTTGGGGAGTTATACGACATGATTTGCGGTATAAACCTGTCTTTAGTTACTGAAGAATGGAAGGATTTTGGTGAGTATTTTTGTTCGTCGCAATCAGCCGACAATTCAGATATGTCGACCAGCTATCCGGAAAAGCACCAGACGGCCGTTTCGCCCTATTGGGGCTCATCAGTGGTGCGTATCCTTCGGTCCTCTGCGGAGGATCGAACCCATGACTGCTAGTGGCTCTTGCCAACTAGCCCGCAGCTTATGCAACTGCGCCATGGAGGACGGTATCTGACTATCATGAATTGTTAGCTAAATGCGATATAGCCCTGACGCATCCTCCACTGCCATGCAGGCACCTGCCATGCAGATACAGCGGGCTCCGGCCTCAGGACTCGGTTACGGCAGCTATAATCGAATGTGAATCCGTACTGCGATGGTATGCTTTTCCCGATAGCTGGCGACATACTGAGTTGTCGGCTTATTGCGACCGACAAACTACACATTGTTCCTGTTTGTCTTTTGATGTTATATAATGCGGTCGGCGCACTCTCAACACGATTTTAAGCCCAACTAACGTATGTGCTGTGATGGAATCCCATATTTTGCAAATACGCAGCGAAAATAATTTTCTTCCACACTCCCTTCAGCTGGGAGTTTCAGAAGGTGGCCTTTCAGTCCAACATTACAACGACATTTTAACATGTGACAACATGACCAATAAGATAGCTTAAATCTGCTAACTTCTGGTAAGGTCATCATGTAAATTTTGAGGGCAATGGTCGTTGTTCACAGACATCGTAAAAGCTACATAATAGTGACATTTTCCACTACTGCTCTCAGGACTGTCATGTTTAAATCACACGTTCCATGTGTGGGTGCGTTCGGTAGGTATCTGAGAGAAACTAACTTTTTGGAATCCCTTATTCTCTAATATTTCCGAGTGCTCCGAATAAACGACGTCCTCTTGGACAAGCGTAACACTATATTTTTCACAAGAATACCGCGTAGTTTGAGGGCCCCCGTTTGCAATCGAGTTCTTACGAGGGGACCACTCCATATTGGGATCAACTATTTTCCCTTTTTCTACGTGCGATTTTGTTGCATGTCGCTGGATTACAATTCCGGTCTCAATCTTACAAGCTATATATACGGAAACTATGTTCTGTGGATAATTAATGGAGTTGTCGTATCTACCGGATTTACAAAGTTGGGCGAATTTTCGCCATTAGTAAACGGTGCAATTTCCGGCAGTTTCCATCACCCACCCTGGAATTTTGTTATTTATAATAGGGGGATCTCCCAGCTTTCGCTGAAACTTTCATTCCACCAACGTTTGTTACCGCTGTAGAGCAAGTTAGCTTCCATTTGAAATACCCTCTAAAGAATTACCCATCAACCTTCGCCGCTTCTAATTTCAGCAGGTGCGATTAACCGACCTGCACAGAACAATAATCATCTGTACCAGAGGTATTATCCGAGGTCGTAGGAAGTTGGACGCAATACACTAAGCGCGATGAGCCGATGATTTGATCTTGACCTGACTGTCAGCGACCCAGCGCTAACCGGCAACGACAACGGCCGTTCGGTCAATATTGCCACAAACCCAGTAACTCGAAACGTAGTATTTTGTGTTATTTGAAAATGTGCTAATTGGTAAACGTAGGTTTGACATGTTCCAGTAGTACTATCCGATACCTACGAAAGCGCATCAGAGTCTGTCTAACCGAAAACCTTACATGTAGTAGTGTACTGGGCTCACTTTTGCTTTGTCGTAAGTGTCGACGCTTCCATGTGTACAACGAACACACGACAGTTAGTCGCGAAACTGAACACCGCGTAACTGCGAGAATTGCTTCTTTTGAAGTGACAATGCACAGCTTGGACTTCATCCGTTTCTCCCTGTTGCCATCCGAAAGACATGAAATAGTGTCAGGCGTTTCCACGGCCACGTAGTAGAACAGACTTTGGGAACCACCAAGCAGCTCGTCGTCGTGAACTATCAAAGCCTACCCAGCGCCACGGCCAACTTACACTTAACCAATGATTTAGATTAAAGTTTGATAGCTCTGGTTGTTCATTTGTTAGAGTAACTGTTCTCAGAGCTTGGCAACTATTTTGTAACTGTTTCCTCACCAGTCTAGGTGACATCACCAGTGCGTTAGTGCGTAGTACCGTACTACAATACTATACTACACTGAACTACGCCCTAACGCACTAACGATGTCGGCACGACTGGCAATGAAATGTTTGCAAAATAACTGCCAAACTCAGAGGAAAGTTCATTTAACACTAACCGCTGTACCGACTGTCGTAAAACTAGTAATACCCACCCTCCCGTTTGACCAACGAAATCCGAAGTGTTCTAAAGAGCAATCCACAAATGTAACCTTTGCTCTTCGATATATTCAAAGCTTTCTAGCTCGCATAGTTCGTAACTGACAAGGCGGTGGAAGATGAGCCAGGCTATATCATAGTCGATTGTCAATTATGCAGGTCCCCGGCTGTCACCTATGGCAAAGTGGCACTAACTGCTTGCCTCCAGAAGTCATGTAGGCGGAACGCGGCAGGGTTTCGCGGGGAGGCGTATCACTGAGGAGACCCGGAATTTCAAAACGCCGGCGTCTGGTGCTTTTCCACTGGCCTAAGCCTGATGATGGAGAGTGACCATGATGAGTTAACTGAATTATAATAAATTCCTCACTGCCTCTTAGTTATTCAGTAGCTAATTCAGTAGCCTCACCCTGTACAGCCAGAACACGGGTCAAGGACCAGGTACGACATGCAGGGATGTCAACGAATACCTCGATAATGGGGCACCCACATCGCCGAAGCCCAGACGGAAAGACGGCGCTTTGACACTTATATGCACCAAGGTGCCTGACTCCAAGGCTAACTCAATGGAGTAAATAGCAGGATGAGTTAAATCCGTGGAATTTCCTCTGTGCTATTTTCAGAGTTCAGGTCAAACCGATAATTTCAATGCGTTACGCTGTGCATTCAGCCACGATGCACTACATTGTATCTCGGCTATTGAAAGTAGTACTGGAAATCAACAGATGGTGTCAAGGATAGGCTTTAGTCTGCATACTACTAGTGAACTGAAAAGAGTGGGATACACATATACCCGGATGCTTCATGTAGTGAAAGCCTGAGAGACAAAAGAAACTCAAATGACTACTAAAAGGAGAGTGGTAGAAGAAGCATTTTCGTTCATGTCTTGCTCGAGCTACCGGCCTCTAGCGACGAAGAAGATGCTCATTACCAGGAAGAATGGCGGTATACCCGTGAAGCTTTAAGTGCTGTGACGTTATACTTCGGTTGAATACGCGGTTGCTCTTGTAGCTGAAATACAAAGGCAGTGGCCCAAAGATGCTGGAGCTTATGGTCCAGTTACAAATGACGGCAGTGAATTTAGTCAGCATCTGGTAGGTACTATGTAACACGTCCTTCGGAACTACTATTGAAGACAGCAGTAAAACAACCGCAGCACTCTCTGTCCTTGCGGAAATAACACCACCCGCGTCTCAATAAACCACAATAACCATTCGGAAAGCTGTGCAAGAAACCCAGGAGCTATTGAGAAAGTTAAAGAGGGACAACAGATCGCAAGTGCAAATGAGGACAAAAACTGATCGCATTCCTATTGATATTCAGCTAGTCGCCCAATAAGGTTGCGTGCGGATCACACGGACTCAAGCTTACAATGCAAGACGGACCGACGGCACTGAGTTTAGTCGTCCTTTACTTCACTGTCCGCTGCCAATCGACATCTTTCCTGTTCTAGCCATGCACCATATAATATCGGACAGTAAAAGCAAAGCTACCCTCCGTAAGCGGTGACCGGGTAAAAGTAGAACTTGTAAAAGCCAACGCAATTTATTCAGTGTTATATGGTGCTCTAAATCACTTGTTTGGTTTTCACTGCCTAGTGCTCGCTTATGCACATCATCGTTGCGCACACGCTGGTGCCATCCGACAAGAGCAATGCTCCGCAGACAGCGATGACAAAAGACTTAAAGGTGCCTCAGATCCTCAGAACGAGTGTGCCAGGTTTCACTATCATAGAGCAGGGTGGTCTTTATTGTGGCCTTCTAAACACCGCATTGCAGACGGTGGGAAACCTTTTACTGAAACCGCAGATGTCACAGATAAGGAAAACAGTTTTAGCTTTCGCAATACATGAACTGACTTCAGCGCATATGCGCCCATCCTTACTAATACAGCTAACAAGTGAATTGAACAATTACCTAGAATTTCTCGTTATCAAGAGTCTAGGCGTTTTAAAGCGGCTGATAGTCCTACAGCAACAGGCTGCATGTTGAAGGTACCAAGCATATAGCAAATAATAGGAAGCCCTAAAAACAGGTTATTCAGGGTTGATTGCGCCGCCCCAACATAGGTAAACTGTAAAACAATGCCGTCTACATAAACAAGACCAACTAAAAATTCAGCAACCTGCACCACAACGCCTGCCTCATGAGGCCCCGCGATGTAACATCCCATGGCGAAGTCCAGGATAAAGTCAATAATTGGGGAGATTGAGCAGGCTTGACATAAGCCAGTTGTTGTCGGAATGTGATTCAGTAGGTCTCCATATACCCTGATGTAACCTGTCGTGTTCGAGTAAGGAGCACGCAGTATGTTCGGTTTCAATGGAACACTAATTCGTACATTTATCTCGAACAGAATGGATCGATCGACTGAGTGAAACACACTTTTGAAGTCGATGAATATAGCTATAGGCAGTCTGCTGTACGTGTAAGGCTGTTGTAGCATCTGCCGCAGTGTAGATATATTGGCTATACCTCTTCGCCCTGGTGGACATTTGTCTGTTTTTCCCTTATCCAGGATTTTGGTTCTCCAGCGAGGCGACGAACGATAATCGAGGCCAGTAATATCGACACAACTTGCCTTAGGTTAATACCCTGTGGTTAGCATAGTCGTTGCGACTGTTTTCCTTGTATATTGCCACCATAATCGATTCAAACCAGTTAGCTGGGACGATCACCTTCCTCCAAACATGTTCGAACATGGAGTTTAGTGCATTGCAGAGAACCGCACCACCATCCTTAAATGGTGCAAATGGGAGGAAATCCGGTCCAGCAGTACGAAAACGATTGATGGCTGTGATAGCGTTTCTGACCCATAAAGTAACTGGACATGGCTCATCGTTCAACATCTGAGTCAGAAGTGGTCTAGAAGCAGGGGAACAACTGGATTACTCACCAAAATGCTCCACCCAACGTGCCATGCAGCACTCCTTATTAAGTAGCAGTGACCTCACGCTGCCTCTGATTGTCTCACTGACGCATGATTTCCTGGGACCTGTAGTGCAGATCAGCTAAATGATAATGCTGTACTTACTTACTGATCCTTTCTCCTTGGTTTCTTCACCTCGACTTGTCCGTCAGGCTTTCTTGTCAGCAAGCATGCTGTGCTTTAGTTCGCGTCTACCAGTCTGTCTGGTCACATTGTGTTCCGAGCCAAACAAATGGATTGTGTCTCGCCCCAACGAGACAGCAATCGCACTTAGTTATTTAGTTATTTTTTTGATTCTCAAGACCCTGACAGCTTTGACTGACTTGCTCAACAGATCACTATCCGAAGTTTCATTGCCGAGCGAATGGAAATGGTCAGTGGTTAAGACGATTCCGAAAGGCGGTGACCCCAGCAAAGGGGACTACTACAGCTAGGTTTGTCTGACACCTATTTTGGCCAGGGTTGCCGAAAGGATCGTAAAGAAGCGTCTACTAGATGTGCTTCATTGAAAAATCTTCCGACGCGCGCGCAACTCAGTTTTCTGCTAGGCCGTTCATGCGTTACCAACCTACTGCTGACAATGCATAAATGGTTGCAGGTAGCAAATCAGGGTAATCCTATCGTTGTAATCTACATTGCTTTGAGTAAAGCGTTTGACCAGTTAAATCACGAGCTCCCCCGTCACAAGTTGAGAATATACGGTGTTGGCGGATGACTGCACCACTGGATCCGCAAGTTTCTCGTTAAGCGAAAGTGGAGGGTACAGGTAGACGGCCATCTAACTGACTGGTATCCCTCTAATGGTGGAGTACCCCAAGGCAAAATGTTGTGGCACACTCTGTTTCTAATCTACATCAACTATCTGCCTAACTTTCTTCGGTCGCCTTGTGTCTTGTTTGCGGATGACCAGAAGATTTGGATAGAAATTAGCACCTAAGATAATTGTAGCCACCACCGCAACTGCCTCTGCATGTGGTATGCGAAAGTCCGCCTCCCAGTCAACCCAACCAAGTCAATATTTATGAGCCCGAGGACGAGTGGTGCTGGCCGAATTTACATCATTGACGGCCAACCACTCCATCCCGCACCTTCCGTGAAGGAACTAGGTGTGCTCTGGTGCGGCGATTTGAAGTCTGTTGAGAACACGAAGATTATGTCGTAACAAACTGAGCACGCTTTGGGAGATTAAAGGCAGCTTCTGTACTTTGTCTAATGAGGTGGCAAGTGGCCTCTGCCCTTCCAACATAAGAATGGTATTGGTGTACTGCTTACTGACCTACTGCCCAATCATCCCAGGCAAGAAAATGAAGAGCGAACAGGTCCAACACTTCGCTATTACACTCCTTCCAGGTTTACGGGAAGTGTCGTACGAAGATCGGTCCGAGAAACGCGGACTTTACACCTTGTTCTATCGCAGGATGCCACTCGATCTTAGCTTGCCCTACCGTATAATACATCTCTGTGACTTTCCCATGTTAAAACCTTTACTTCATATGCGAACGCCATGAAATACTCTCAGTCACCGGCACATGCTTGTGTGTTGCTGGCTATAAAACGATCGCCCCACCCCAGTGCTTCGAGCAGTGACTGATCAATGTTTGGAAAAGCCTGCCAGAACAACAGTTCAAAACGTTATTGGGTTTAAATTTCAGCCCCTTTCGATTAAGAGAACGACTGCACACAAGCAATGAGATCTTGCATTTGTGAAGCCTGTGAACCTCTAAGTCAAGTAAACGAGCCTGCTACAAAAGAACTTGTTGAACCATTCGACTTTCACGGAGTGCAGACGCCTTTTTATGAGCTTTTTATCTACATTGCGATGCAATTTTACGGATTTATATTTCTACTATTTCCCACATATAGTGTTCGGTATTCATCCATTTGGGTCCATTGCTGGGCGGCTACAGAAGGACGCAAACTGGCACTTCACGCCCACTGCGTCGAAGAGCAGTGCTACCATAAACAATCGGTGCTTCGCACACAGTTGTAACTGACGCACGCCATTGTCCATCCGAGCTGAGTTAAAACCATACTCACCACATAACTGTGCTTCTGAAGTGCTCAGGCGACCTATTTGTGCATTCATAACCATTGCAAGAACCACGATATCTTAACTGGTAAGAGTGCAAAGCAAGATTTTCGGTTCATGGTAGAATGTGTCCTTGGCAGCATCTGAACTGCAGTCGGTGACGGCAAAAACGGAAACTCACACATACAGCCTCGTTTCTACAAGAAATATTTTGAGAAGTAACTGCGGATATTCTAGTTTAGTGACCCCGAAAATACGGATAAAAAACGCTTGATGCTTTCTGATTTCTCTTCAGTGCCTATGGCTATTTAGTGTTGTATCTGAACAGCCTCGATGAGGACATACGAAACGTTCAGTCGCGTCTATGCGTATTTCTCCGCTGAACGAAATAAAACGAAATGCGGAAATATGGACATGACAGTGATCTAGTTATGTTACGCATGAAACTCACCCTCCACGTTCAGCTATCATGGAAGTCTGATCAATGATAGAAACTACTCCAGGTCGTGGGGGCTGAAGTAAGAAAAATTGTGTGACAATGAAGTTTAATCTTTTTGCGCGCCACAACGGCTAATCTAGGTCCTACACATGCGCTCACATGCAAGTCTTGCTTTCATCTGACAACACTTTACACACGCAAAGTAACTGCCCATCAAATTTGTGCGTCGGTTTATCAGACTGCTCGTTTTTCTTCTGTTTAGCTTAATATATCCTCTTTGTTACATCGCATTCACATGGACTTGGATTTCTGTAGACTTGCTTAGGCTACTCAATTGCTGTTGCATTTTGCTGCTTCGGTTACTCCTGAAGGTGTTTTTTTCAGAGTTATTGACATTTCGACCAATACTTTTTCTTGTTCAATTTGACTCAGGCTCTTTACTGATCGTTGCTCGTCACTCTCTCTCAGTACTTTCCCTAGGGCTTGCATCGCTCCATCTTCTTTTGTTTATAGTACTAGTGTCTCTGCTGTTTAGCTCCTGTTTTGACAGTTCTACAGTCTTGTGTGACCACTGACTTCCGCATCCTTACAATATACTATCTTCGTCACACTTTTCAAGCTACCTCACTCGAAATGCATTTATTAGGATACCATAAGAGAAAGCTCCACAAAACATGTTGCTGTACATTAGATTTAATGCTTTTCCAGTGTGAACTCCTGCGATTTAAGCTTCAACCATATATTTGTCTTTATATGTTACATTCGCAACACGTAGGTTGGTCCATCACCTCACTCGGGGCCTAGTGCAGTGCACTGTACCACAGAAAATCCAGTTGGAACGACAAGCCCCAACAAATTTCATGAGATATGTAAGCTGAAGCTCAGTCTAAAGATTACTGCAACAGAAATCAGTCCTGATCTTGATAACTGAAGGACTGCTGAAGTTTCTTACGAGTGAAGCTGAGTTACTATATGGTAAAGGTAACAGAACCTACTAAATTTTTCCAGTTCTCCGAAGTGAATGGACCGAAATCCAGTGAAGTGCGAGGTAAAAGGCTAAGCCTTTGTATTGGCCGTTGTCGATCTACCGCAAGCCTATTTTTTGTACTAGCTACTCTGAACTTATCACTGTTGCATGTATATTTTGACAAATTATTTGGATGAACAACGACTTCAGCAAGCTGCTAGCTTGACTTCAGCACGGCCTTTGCTTGGGTACACTACCGTTTCCTACTAATGAATTTGGCCTGGCTTGCAATTCATCCTCAACTGTTGATTTGGATATCAGTATTATTTTGGCAAATACCTTCCACTTTAGAGTCAGAGATGCAAACTCGAGTCTAGTCGCCGCTCACAGTAGTGTTCTCAGGGTTCTGTTTTAAGTCCCCTGTTATTCCTCATTTTAATGCATGACTTGAGACTTCTTCCTGAATACTCCCTGTTACATCTTTGTCGTGATCGGTATATGGTTATCAAGGCTAATAGGGACGGTTTTTCAAAAGATATCTGCACTGTAGCAAAATTGTCTATTCCATAGGATTTGCCGCTTAACGCCAAAAATTGCTACTTGCTAACTGCTAACAATGATGGGATTATAGGACTCCTGATATTGCAAACTGCTGACGAAGCACGGAACCTAAGTGTCGTGGTTTCGAATAGCTTCAAGCTCTCAGCACAATGTCAGCATGCTGCCAGCAAGGTGCGGCAATAACTTTTGCGCTTCAGGAGGACTTTATGTAACACTAGATCGGATGTATTCCTCCAGATATATAAACCGGTATTACGACCTCAGAATTACGTGTCCAAGCGTGAGCTGCGTATCTCCGGAAGGATGTCATTTGTATAGAGAAGGTTCAGAAGCTGCCGACTAGAAGGATTGACGTGCATCGCGAAATGTCGTATGATGAACATCTAAAGAGCTTGAGATTGTTTGACATTCAACGGCTTCGATGGAGAGATCTGATGGAGCTGTTTCGGATCTTGAATGGCATCGGTGTTATCAGGCCTACTGACCTGTTCTAGCCAGCTACATCACAGCACCTTTGAGGCCAACATCTAAAGCTCAAGCATCGTAGGTCCCGGTGAGATGTTATTTATCAAAGTATTCAGCTCGATAGACGCTCGGTAGATGGCCCACATATACATTGATTTCATCGTATTCACCCCAATCATACTACCGGACGTGTCGAGCACTTAGTTTTATCCCGTGATAAATCATTGTTTCTAGTTCTTTGAGTTGCCAGTAGGAAATACTTTGCGAACCAAGTGGTTGGCGGTTGGAACAGTCTTCCCTCTTCGTTGCTGGACAGTATAACGGTTGAGACCTTCAAGAGAGACCTAGACAAATGTAGGTTAGGTCGTTTTCCAGGAATAATGTAAATTTATTGATGCTCGTTGCTGAGAACTCATGAAAGATGAAAGATTCTTCCTTTTGATTTATTTATTTGCAGGAGCAAGAAATGCATTTGTAAGTCGAAGCACCGGAAGCCCTTGGTTGCTTGTCGGTGCAAGAAGCCCGACTCTCGTTAGGCAGAAGCCTCTACCATTCTGCGAACCTGACGTAACTTGAACTCCAAGGTCCCTGAGACCGCACAACTTCACCAATTCTTTGAAAAAGTATCCGAGACACCACGCATAACCCGTAATTATCTATTTTCATCTAAATGAAGCTAGCCGTCGATGGAACATTCACAAAATAGTTGACCACTTCAGCCGCATAACCTTATAATTTTGCTATCAGTTTCAATCGTTGCTTAATGATGCATGACTATTTACCCAACCGACAAATGTGCACTCTTTTCTCATTCTGCTTTTCCAGTGGTAAAATTCCCAAATTCACTGCGTCTAGTTTATCACATTTGTGGTAGATAAATACTGAAAATGTACCCTTCTGAGTGCATAAAACTTATCTTGAAAAAACATGAATTTGATCCTTAATAACGTCGACTTGTCATGCGTGTATGTTTGATGTCAAAAATTGTATATACCGTAATTAGTGTATCACGCGTTATTTTTTGTATGGTAACTTGGAGAGTATTTCCAATTATCTGTGCTGTTTGGACCGTTGACCACAAACTGCTCAACCTGTAGAAACAAGAGCAACATATTATGTGGACCTCAAAAATTCAGACGGAAGATTACTAGTGAAGAACCGGAGAAAAATCGGGCAACAAACTGAGTTCTCAGCTCCTCCTCTTCTTGTTTCTTTTGCCCCTTCCTAAATTATCCATGCATACCCGTCCAACTTATTGTCTGTTAACTTCGTCATACAACTTTATTATCCACCTCTCAATAATCTATGCTCACTCTGAAGCCTGCGCTTCATTATGGAAACTGAACTGAAGTAAATGGTGGGTCCTCAGTCATCCAATTACTGCGGCCTCATTTGGTAAGTCATGCATGTCCCAGAGACTTCAAGCCCAAATGCAGACAACTGAAAAATTTCAAGTGAGTTTCCCGCTTCATTCATGCATCAAATTTATAGCATCTTACACTGAGATTAATTTAATACCAAATAATATACGGAGCTTGCACCAAAGCTTTCTATAGTGAGCCTTTATAAACATGTGATCTTCGTACGAATCCGTTAGTTTTTAGCCCAAAGTTTGAAAACGCGCGCATTCTGACTTTCTGGAGAGTACCATGTTCCATTTCTATATTCAGTATTACGTAAGTGCAATCAAGGTGAACTTGAAAGAATACCACCAACTCTCTTGTCCCCGACAAAATTCGGTTTGCAAAGGAATGCTTGGAAATTGTCATCGCCTCCCTAGCGATGCTTTCAAGAAAATGTTAAGAGAACTAAATGCTAAGATTTGGAACTGTTCGAACGAATTTGTTAACATTTTTATCTGCCCACCTGCATAAACCTTAGTTTTGCTTATCCAGTTAAACTGATTAAATTAAGCTTATGGTTTTACCTGCTGAATGGCCTGACCTGATAGAAATTGCATTGAAATAAGACCATTACTTTTGCGTAAGCATTGTACTCTGACACTGTTCGTCTGGTGCTGCGAATAATACGTTTCGCAAACAATTTCACTTATATTGTATGCCTAAAATCAGTTAACTGCGTCTACCAATATTAGAAAATATCAAACATATATTCGCCACTAGGATCAGTTGTGTCACTGATATTGTCCGATTAGTAAAAGAGTACCAAATATTAGGCTTCGTTGTGAAATATGCTGGTTTTTCTGGATCCTTGAATTAGTATTAGCTTTGGATTTCTAAACAGCCGGGACATATTATACTTCAACCTGCATTGTATCTTTTCAATACCCGCTGCGTCAATCTAATAAAGCAAGCAGTACAAATAATTTAACTTCAAACCCTTTGGGTTGCTGAGAAGGAACCAACAAATTATGCTGCAACAAAGTTGCCAAAAGACCCCTACTGGGATAGCGAAATCCTACGCAAGACACGAAGCACAATTTCCACACTACTAAATGTAAAAGTCGCCAAAACAAACTCATTTAAATTTAAGCTTACAGAAGAGTAATAGGGGGAGTTAAATGGTATATGTAGAAATTCGTCATGTCAAGACGGATAGTAGTCTCACAGAAAATGGTTCTCGCAAGGAAACGACAGATGTTCAGCAACGCACTATCAATACGGTGCTCCACACCAACCCATAAGCACAAGCATCATCCAAAGCACAAGACATCCTTGCATAAACATAAAAATTAAACAAGGCATGAGCTAAGACACAGTCTTGCATCACACCAGTGATAACTGCAAGGTCATCTGAGGTCTCTCCACTCAGCTGCACCCTCGCTCGCATACCACTGTGCAGACAAACAATTAAAATTATAAAATTACACCGGCAACCAAACTTGCCCAACACAAGCCACAATGCCTCGTGGTTCACCGTATCGAATGCTTTGGTGAAATCAACAAAAAGCGAGTACAACGGCTGGTGTCGTTCGCTGCAGTTCTCCTGCAACTGACGAGCCACAACGCCATATCTATATTGCTGCGATCTGAATGGAATCCACACTGCTCTTCCGCCACGTTTGGTTCCACAACCTGACTCACGAGGCGGTTGAGTAGGATTCGGGCAATCACCTTACCCACACAACTCAGCAAGCTAAGGCCACGATGATTCGTGCAACATTGCTTGCTTCATTTGCCCTTGTACATTGGTAGCACAAGGGTATCCCTCAGATCAAGAAACACCTCCTTCTCAATCCACACACGTTGCACCAAGTGGTGCATCAGAGTAACTAACGGGGGACCGCCGGGTTTCAGTAGTTCAGACGGGATACCGTCGGCACCTGCACACTTACCGTTTCGTAGCTGGGCAAGTGCTCCCTGCCTCTCATCCGGTGTCCGTGTGTATGCTAGACTGACCTTCACATTGTGTGACTTCAAGCCGTTCAATGTAGGCCAGTCGGTCTCTGAACGGTTGTTCAAGTGACAGTCAAAGTGATTTCTCCAGATCTGCATTATGTCTGCAGTCTTGGCGCAGGTAGCGCCTGAACTACCATCGACCAGTGTCCTCAGCGGCTCCAAACTCGGTACATACACCGCCTTCAAGGAATCAATGATTTATTGTGTTGGTGGCGCTCGGCGAAGCATTCCATCCGCTTCGCCTTCCCCGTGCACCATGCATTTTTAATGCAACAGATCTCTCGGGTCAGTTGCCGTCGAAGTTTGTGAAACTGACTATTCTTCTTCAAGCCACTGGGGTCTGCCACATGTACAACAAATGCTGCTTTCCTCTCACACACCAATGCGACAATCGTCGCATTGTTCTCATAAAACCAATCAGGCCGCTTGCAGTTTGCGCGCCCGATGGTCTTCTTTGCAGCAGCTATCACCTGGTCGCAAATGTGGTGTCACAGGTCGCCCACTGTGGTTATGCAGTCCACATCAAACAGACGTGCAGCCATCGCCTTCTCCAGCACAGTACGTTTCGCCACAGTACCGAGGGAGAGGATTTTAAGTATACGCCGATTCACAGCGGGAGTGCAATACATAGATTTAAGAAAATATATGTAAAGTTTGGGCCGCACCAATTTGTGAGCAGCGCCACACTCAGCTCCACGCAGTACACGTGTCATGCGCATTTCACGTATACCAGGCTGAAGTACGATGACATAGCTGAGCAGGTGAGCTTGACCACTCCGTGGGTGCGTGCAAGCTGCTATATCACTCGCACTCAGTGCAAACCGAGTGTTCGTGATCGTCAGGCCATGAACTGCACACAGTGAGAGCAGCCTGTCACCGTTCGCATTCGCTAAACCTATGACATGCGGACCGATAACAGCTGTCCCCACGGATGCATCACGCCCAACGCCCGCGTTGTAATCACTGAGCCAAAATGGTTGCTCGCTCCTTAGCACAGAGTGTATCACGAAGGATAACTGGGCGTAGAATCGAGCACGCGTGTTTTCATGATAACCCATGGTCGGACCGTACGTGCTTATAAGTGACAAAATTACCTCTTCTGAGTCGTGGGCGAGCAGTCATCATTCGTGCGTTGATACCTGTTGCTTCACCAACCAGTTCGCTCGTTAAGCGATCGGGTGTTGCAAATCCGACCCCATGTACACGTGGTGCCGAGGCAGCGTTGAACACCCAGTGAAATGTGTAGCCAGCATCTGCTTCATGCAACTTACCTTGCTCAGCGATCCTAGTCTCACTGAGCGCCGCAACATCAATGTTGTAGCGCGCCAGCTCCATCGTGACGAGTGCAGCGCGTCGCTCAAGGCGCTCACTCGAGTTCCGGTTCAGCAGTGTTCGCGCGTTCAAGCATCCGATGCTGAGTGCTTCGCGAGCAGACATACGATTGCTTTGGTGGGCAGTTGCACTTTAGGTTGTACCTGTGCCTCGGAGGTTTGCTTGAGGGTCTCCGCCAGGAGCATTTGGCTCCATAGCCTAGCCCACAACGCAGTGGGGAACAGATCCAGCTCAGGAATGTGATTGCAGTAACAGATTGAGCTCTGCTTGTGATCCGTCACATGCATTTTTTGAGGTGCTGGAACTATTCATATACGTTTTATGACCATAGTAGGATACACCTGCGTCCACCGTCAGACGCAGGTGGGTTTTGGCGGGTTTGTATCAATTTGACCAGGGGCTGCCTGGCTTGAGGCGGGCAGTAGCCAACGGTTTAACACCCGGAGGCGTCCTCACACCGTCAGGGAAAATGCGTGGCTCACCTGCTCTAGGCCAAACTAGCAGTAAGCTTATAACTCGTAAACCGGTTGTCTCCCATGGCTAGGATTACAGGAAGAAGGCCGTCGACTAATTCCTATCCTCTGAAGAGGAACGACTAGGATACTGACAGGCCTCCCACACCTGACAGAAGAAGGATTCGGCGCTCAGTCAAAGCTTTCGAGTAAATGTACACCTGAAATGCAGTGAGTCTAGCACATGGCCAGTTCACTGACTCAAGCGGTTTTGTGTCCTGTATCTTAGCAGTGAGAAGGGCGTAACCCAACACTCACCCATTGGTAGCCACGAGGAGGCATCCAGGACATGAGTCCATGGCACAACAGTAGCAGCAGTGGGTAGACCATCTGTCAGGATCTAGTCACCACCAGCTCCACCGCACCACAGGATCTCCCCCCATATATATATATATATATATATATATATATATATATATATATATATATGTCATGTGCAGAAGGCGTTGATTTCAAAAACCCTGTAGATCTTGTAGTGTGGTATTTTCTTGTGTGAATCCTGCATGCACTACGTGCGTTTGATGTAATTTATGTGCCATATAAACTGCTATCCATGATCCTACGAAACCCTCTACAGTGCAGACCAATCCTTCGTGAACTAACAGAACCACACTTGTTTACAGCTTTCCTGAAACTGGAGCATCTGAGGTGCATAAGATTACTGCTCATGACAAAGAACAAGTGTGTGATATTAGTGAAACTCTCTGCTTGGATGTTATGCTAGCGAAAAGGGTGTCACGGCTGCGTACCTCGTCAAACTACACAGGATTGGTCCAGGAGTGCTGAAGAAATCCCTACAGTCAAAACAAATGATATCACAGCTGCTAATAATCCGGTACATGTTTCGTTGCAGGCAAGCATCTGAGCTTCAGCTGATGACGATCAACAATACGCCCCTAGTGAGCATATGTCACTCAACGACCCAAACTCGATGGGAACTACCAAATAACAATACACCAGTATTGTGTCCGATGAGCCCTTACAATCTGTTGCAGAAGACAGTGACCAGACCCCTTACGCTGTATGTAGAAGGTTAGGAGCGGGACTAACTACGCATACGATGCATAATGCGTCGAACCCTTTGCCAAGCACCCGCGAAATGAAAGAGTAGTCGCCAGACACATGTGTCGGCGAAAATACACATATGAGTTGCTTAATCTCTGACACATTGCTTAAAGCTGGGAAACCTTCTTGTATATAACTAACGCCCAGGGGATCCTCAGTTAACTTACTGAACCTCCGCTATGTTAGGTCGCAAACGCTTGGGACCTAATTTCCATTACTGTAAATTGGATGCACTAAGAAGGGCCTACTGCTGACGTTGAGATAACACGAATTTACTCATTCGGTAAAATTAGCGTAGCAGAGTGGTGGGGCGTTCTCTACTATCGCAGGAACTTGCAATGTGCAAGTTTTGATGATCTGGAAACTCATGTTACCGACTCACTCTGGTGTCAGCTCCGACTAAGACACGAGGCATATCTCGTAGTTTTCCTTTACGGCCCGTTAACGTCCACTTTGGAAATGGATTCCCGCTTGAGACTGGAATTGAACAACGCAACACACACTTGCTAAAGCAAACTACTGCTCTCCGGGGACTTCAATGTACACGACCTGGAGGTATCGACATCACACAATAAACAGTTCAAAGCAGACTTGCACGAGTTTATCGTTAAAATTCCTTTATTCACTAATGTCAAAACGCACACCTGTTTCGGGACAGCAAGCAAACCGTCCATATTCCACCTGGTGCTCATAATCGAAGAGCTTAAGCTTGACAAGTTATTGATGAAGACTTCCTTAGATCTCAGAAACAATGAAGTAAGAACGTTTAATTATACCTTTTATGCAGAGTATCCGTATGAACACTCGGAACTAACTCATACAATCGCACGCTATCACTTTATGAAAGAAATGGTCGAGGCACCCGCTTGAAAATTCAAGAAAATCACTCTACTTGACAACGTTTGTACCAAATTCCTTGAAAGACCCAGTAACATGGTCAACAGAGCATCAGTGACCAAGCACCTTCATTCCGCGAAAATGCCTTCTGTTCTAAGGAGCTGAACTCGAAAATGCATGAAAGGAGGCGAAATGGAGTATCTGCAAAGTTAACCCCGACTCAGAGACTTTGGGCAATTTGCTGCTCGATCGCGTAGCATAGCAAAGCATCCTTCGACTTTCCACTACAGGCGGTAGAGTACAATCGACGAAGACGCAGTCAATGCCCTGCGGCTACAGTACGCTCCCATTTTCCAACTCGTAGTCTCCATATCTCACAAAACACCAAGCACAATAAAGACTCTATGGTTTACACATGTAGTTTTAAACCCAGCAATTGTGCTAAGGAATTCACTCTCACTGCGCGATCATAGCTCTCCGGCAGCAAAAGACTCCGCCTCAGAGTACTAAAGGCAGCTGTCAGAAAGCTAGCTGAACCACTGTCACAGTTGTTCCAAATGTGCTTCGATGAACAGCAAGTATCCACTATGTGGAAGCGTGGCGTAATGGCCCCAATTTTTGTAGTGGGTAGATGTTCACATTCACCCATTGACTCTGCTCACTATGCTCGCGAAGGTGATAGAAGCGCTCGTCACTGAGGCTCTAATGGACTAAGTGGAAAAATGCAACGTACTGGCACCGGAGCCGCATGGTTTCCAGCAACACCATCAACTTTCCGATGGCAAGTGGTAGTTGGACTGAACTGGCTGATTGTGGCGTCGACGTTGACGTCATCTATCTGGATTTCTCCAAAGCTTTCCACCGCTTGGATCACCGCATCCTCCTTCACAGGCTACAGAGCTACGGAATCGTTGTATTGGCAAACTTCTTCAATAACGGAGGCTTCAAATGCGTGTTAAGTGTGATGCCCTAACCTACTTGAAGTGAAAGGTGGTGTCCCACATGGCTCGGTACCGGGACCGCGCCTGTTGATTGTGCTTACCAACGACCTTGCAAGTTACTTCCTCAAATGTCCTGCTTTTCCCTGTTGATGTCAAGATTTGGCGGGCGACTAATAACAACTAAGATCACGACCTACTCAAAACGTAACCTAGATTGCATTTATGAATGGTCAACGAGGAATCTGCTTCAGTTGAACACAGCTGAGTGCAAGGTGATCAATTTGCGTCACCTGCAGGTGAGAGTTCACAAGTTTGTAGACCACGCTTTGAAGTAGACCTCTCAGGCGCATGACTTGGGTGTACTTGTACAGGAAGATCTTGGCGTGGCGTGGCAAACCGACAATCAACACTTTGACCTACTTTGCAGAGCGTTCCGTCGGTTTGACTCATGCATCTTCCCACAAGTGCTTAAATCTTACATGTGACCGCACGTGGAAAATGCAATCCAGTCATGTCAGCCGTGGCTAAAACAGGATCTCTCTGCTTTCGAGACTCCTCAACAAAGAGCAAACAAGAAGGTCAGGAGCCTGTTTTATGTACCTTATCAGTTTAACCTGAAGCCTTTGAGAATGTACTGGAGCCGATAGCAGCCACTCTGGGGAATCTCATAATATTTTCCCAGATTCCAAAAAATCCCAACCGTATTTATCGCTTCCTGCTGAAACTGTACCATATAACTAACCTAAGTGGTCATCCGCTGAAACTGACAATACACTAGAGCCGGCTTGAATGTTGTTGCAGTTTCTTTCCCCTCCCAGTGTGTCTGCCTTGGAACGCTGTCCCAACTTATGTCGTCAGTGCCCCCAATCTAACGATATTTAAAAATAGACTCGAAGAAGCGCTGTCTCTTTTAGGGTTCATTTTATAACTGTTGGACATGCAAAAGGCGTTCGACCGCGTGCCACACCAGCCACTGCTGTCTGCTCTAGAGTCATATGGAAGTGGAAATCCGCTGCTTAACTGGTTCGACTCATACCTAAACGGTCGAACTCAGGTCGTTAAAATCGGTCAGCAACATTCTACACCGAAGCCAATAACCAGCAGTGTCTTCCAGGGAAGTGTACTCGGACCGCTACTCTTCTTAATCTATGTAAACAATATATGTGACCCGATCAAACATGGACACCCATTCCTGTTTGCAGATGATGTCAAACTGGTTTACTCATTGCATCCAGACCAACTACATATGTGTTTGGGGAACATCTGTGAAGACCTATCCGCACTAAATATAGCTAATGAGCGTGTATTAATGAAGTTCTCCGCAGTGAAATCCCAAGTACTTGGGTACAGATGCCGCATCCCAGAAGGCTCCATTATACTTGCCGGAAACGTTCTCCCAACGTCTGATTCAGTTCGGGACTTAGGAATTAGGTATTCCAACTCTTTCAATTTCTCCGAACGTGTATTTTATCAGGTTGCGAAAGCAAGGCAGCTATGCGGATATATCACCAGAACTTTCTCCCTACCTGAAGTACGACTTGAATCATTCAAGACAATCGTACGACCGACTCTGGAATATTGTACTATCGTTCACAGCCAATTGAGAAAGAAAGACAGAACGGCTCTAGAAAATGTCCAACGATCATTTACCAAACTGCTCATGGGACGCTGCTCAAACCTGACTTATTATGATCGCTGTCGAAAACTCCAGCTGGATCCACTTTGGCTGAGACGCTTAAAGAATAACCTCGTTCTCTTCTACAACATTATAAACCAACGCATTTACGCAGACAGCACCGCACTTAAACTACGGAAGACTGCAGTCTACCCCACACGTAATGGCGGCTACTTGATACGTACAAACCTTTCAAGTCATAAAATTCGGTCGAATTTCTTCTTAGTGAGTTACACTTATTTGTGGAACAAACTACCCCTACAGATTACTTATGAATGGAAGGATTTTGGTGAGTATTTTGTTCGTCGCCATCAGCCGACAATTCAGATATGTCGACCAGCTGTCCGGAAAAGCACCACCACAGAGGACCGAAGGATGCGCACCACTGATGAGCCCCAATAGGGCGAAACGGCCGTCTGGTGCTTTTCCGGACAGCTGGTCGACATATCTGAATTGTCGACTGATTGCGACGAACAAAATACTCACCAAAATCCTTCCATTCATAAGTAATACCAATTCGCCCGTACGGATTCCACAAAATGCTATGTCGATTCATAGCTGCCGTAACCGGGAAGTCCTGACGCCGGAAGGCCGACCGCTGTCATCTGCATCGCAGGTGCCTGCATGGCAGTGGAGGATGCGTCGGGCTATATCGCATTTAGCTAACAATTCACGATAGTTAGATACCGTCCTCCATGGCGCAGTTGCATAAGCTGCGGGCTAGTTGGCAAGAGCCACTAGCAGTCATGGATTCGATCCTCCACAGAGGACCGAAGGATGCGCACCACTGATGAGCCCCAATGGGGCGAAACGGCCGTCTGGTGCTTTTCCGGACAGCTGGTCGACATATCTGAATTGTCGGCTGATTGCGACGAACAAAATACTCACCAAAATCCTTCCATTCATAAGTAATACCAATTCGCCCGTACGGATTCCACAAAATGCTATGTCGATTCATAGCTGCCGTAACCGGGAAGTCCTGACGCCGGAAGGCCGACCGCTGTCATCTGCATCGCAGGTGCCTTCATGGCAGTGGAGGATGCGTCGGGCTATATCGCATTTAGCTAACAATTCACGATAGTTAGATACCGTCCTCCATGGCGCAGTTGCATAAGCTGCGGGCTAGTTGGCAAGAGCCACTAGCAGTCATGGATTCGATCCTCCACAGAGGACCGAAGGATGCGCACCACTGATGAGCCCCAATAGGGCGAAACGGCCGTCTGGTGCTTTTCCGGACAGCTGGTCGACATATCTGAATTGTCGGCTGATTGCGACGAACAAAATACTCACCAAAATCCTTCCATTCATAAGTAATACCAATTCGCCCGTACGGATTCCACAAAATGCTATGTCGATTCATAGCTGCCGTAACCGGGAAGTCCTGACGCCGGAAGGCCGACCGCTGTCATCTGCATCGCAGGTGCCTGCATGGCAGTGGAGGATGCGTCGGGCTATATCGCATTTAGCTAACAATTCACGATAGTTAGATACCGTCCTCCATGGCGCAGTTGCATAAGCTGCGGGCTAGTTGGCAAGAGCCACTAGCAGTCATGGATTCGATCCTCCACAGAGGACCGAAGGATGCGCACCACTGATGAGCCCCAATAGGGCGAAACGGCCGTCTGGTGCTTTTCCGGACAGCTGGTCGACATATCTGAATTGTCGGCTGATTGCGACGAACAAATACCCCTACAGATACGCATGTGTACAAGTCATGTCACTTTTCGAAATCTGCTTCAGACCTTCCTCACTATACCAAATGCTCTGAAGATATTTGACACACAACAAACACTAGAAACATTGACAGAAGTTGGTATAAAAAACATTTGATAATTTCTTACAGCTAGCTTACCCACTACATGTCATTACATACCATTCCAAATCCTGTGTCTTTGCAGCCTAATAGTCCCTTCGTTTATTATCTACTCCTGACGATACAAACATCCGTAAACTTTACATATGAGTTGCGCGAGTCTAGGACTCAAGGAAAAGTAATCATGATCCGAAATGCTGTCAGTAAACTTTTATTTAATGTTATGAAACGTGTTCACTATACAAATGATCGCCCCCACTTATGGGGCCGTGTACCGCCCGTCGGTAAATATACAAATTTATTTTTTTACTTATTTATTTATTTATTGGTAGCCAGTAGTCAACAAAATGCAAACAAACTTTGTGTTGCCAAAATCCAAACCTATGGATTTATGAATTTATACTTTTAATACGCAAACACTTACACTTTGTGCATAACTCTATAGAGAGTCCACCAAAACGCTTTTCACATTATCACGAATTTATCTTTTCGCAATACTTTCCATTCCACAGGAATTTTTAAGTATTGCTTTTATTTACCCGCAATAGACCATTGTTCTACTGTTCCATGTGTATGTTTGCTTTCCTGTGGAATGTTCAGTTGATATGATTATTGTAAAACTTGGCATACAAGAACATACTTATACCCAGAGAGTTAGTATTATGCCTGGAGAGAATGCAGTGAATCGGGCCCCATTAAACTCCTTGATGGCAGAATTTCTTAGATTGTGTAAATGTGCTCCACTGCTCTGTCGCCACTTATACTGATGCAATGAACCATGGAACCATGGTTATATACTAGCAAGAAAGCTAATGCTTAACAGATCAAGTAACATGATTATGGTGAAACTTTAAAACCTAAAACAATGCTAGCAAAATTGGGTTTACACCGGTAAACTCACTGAGCTATACGTAGTATAATCTGTAAATCCAGAGTAAATCCCTAAGTTGGTAAAACTCGTGCCTTCTTCTGATGTACACCTACAGGAGCTAGAAAATGAAGAATGAAATCTGGAGTTTGACCGCCTTTAAAATCTCTTACAAACACTTGGGTTTATCCATGGGTACTGAGTCATCTAAGATGGTGCAGCGAAATATGAGCACGAAAAACTCGGGCTTTGTACTCTACCAGCGTGGTATCACATATGACAGATTTCGGCAGGGCATTCCACGTTCCGAAAACTTGTACGGAAAAGAAATTCCGACGGCATTCCAAATGACTGTGTGGCTCTGGCAGCTTCAGATGGTGACCGCTCAAATTGCTGTTGTGACTGAGCAAAATGTTACCGTACACAATCATACATTGGATCCTTGCAACAGAACTTGTCCGATACTGCTTTTACGTTCCAAGCATTTTGTATATGGGTGAAAATTCCTCACATCTAGGTTCAGTCAAACAGCCGTCACACGTCCAGGAAAGCACTGTACCGCCGTCCATTCAAGAATCGTCCGTAGTGTGATGGAAGTGTCAGCTCATAGTGAACGGATAGACCGACCGAGCGAGCGAACCAAATAGTCAGTGGGAGACTGGCATAATAGCTTCGATCATTGTACACGAATTGAGCATATTTTATGTATATCATTCTGCCTTTGGTTGACTGTCAGAGGAGGAAACTCATCAAATCAATTTGCAACTTATGACGAGGATTTTGGTTTGCCAAACCTGATGTAATATTCACTCAATAGACTTTTCCGAGTAAGCAGCTGTCCCTGAAGGACTGAATTTTGCAGCAAGCAGTGCGCACTCTGTCTGAGCCCTGTGGGGCTCGAACCTGCAACTTGATTATTGCCAGTCTGTATTTGAGACTGCTAAGCTAGGGGGACTGTAGCAACTACCGTGACTAAATTACTAAATGTTTTATAGCACCGCTGACTACCAACACAACGCAGCTTCCGCTACTACCCCTTTGGATTTAGAATGTCATCATTCATCGCGCATGGAAACTGAAGACAAAAAGTCCCTTTCCCTTGGACGAATCAATTCGTAAAGCGGTTTGCAAAAGGTAAAAAGTAGTTATAATCTTGCTACACAATCGGTGGCACGATTTTGCAAATGTTTTGCCATTAGAACCGGCGCTGTATTGATTACTGTCTGGTAATTTGAAATCCCTTCTCGAAACCGTCTGGCTGATTTATTTTATGATAAATAGGTTAGCATAGGGTATGAAATATTTCCTGCGTACATTTGAACAGTCGCTGGAGAAGAAAATGTGTGAAGACCAAGTGCCGTTAAATAATTATCTCGGCTACATGTTTTTCATTGAGTATGTTCTTGCCCCAGCCCAAAACTTGCGTGTATTAGATCAAAACTCTGATTCCCTGCTTCAAATCTCAATCCAACCCAGGTTCATTGTAACCAGGCCTACATACAATTCGAGACGTTCTATCACAAAGTTAACTACTTCAGTCCTTTCAAATTCTTGAACATTGAGGTGAGTAAGATCCATGCTTGCTACATCTGGTACCGATATGCATACAATCCTTTACTTTACCTGCTATAATCTATCCCACTGAGATGTTAAACATATAGTTGGACCAGCAGCATACTTAGTACTTCACACCTAGTCAGTCACATTATCGGTGATCTTATCGGTTTCAGTGTCTACAACTTTTCGATCGCTGAACCTGGCAATTGTACTTTCTATAACCTTAATTTTAGTGCCTCTCATGGTTGTTACAACTGACACCGCTGGACATCGTAGTTTCAGTGACTGCAGATTGTTTGCACAGTAATATGAGTGCAGAGCGTGCATGCAAACCCGAACCCGCACTCTACAGGCTTGGGATTTTTCCTTTAGCTTAATTCCTGACATAAAACACTGTACCACTAGATAATTACGTAACAGTTTGGGGCGATTTTGTTGGTTATTTGGGACGAATCACAGGTTATTGTACGGGATCATAATGGAGGTGCACCTTTTTGTGGTTCGGAATTAAATACTCCTTAAATTGATTGGTAGTCAGTACCGTTTCTTGATCCGGCAGATATTGCTACGAATACCGGGGTAGACACTTGGCACAACTTCTTCCAAGTAATTCTGTCAGTTACAGTTACAGTGGTCAATGATCGCCCATATAATACTTCACCGCGTCATACTGTGGCGACAACGAGGCGGTAAAGATGCACAGTCCTTAATGCCAACCCACAACAGGTTCACTGGCCATCACGCACGCGCGAACGTATTGGAAGACAATTCTAACCAACCACACACCACACATTGTCCTGTCGCTCGACGTCAAATTCATACCTTGATCTCTGTAGATCCACCAGGTCCTTTTGACCGATACGTCCTCGCATCTTCGTTTCTGCTCGCCGTGTTCTGACTGTTCTGGGTACTTTCTAATACTCTTGACTTGCTTAATCTTGGTAGCGTCGCTGTCCTTTGGGGTTATTCCTGGCGACTTTGCCAAAGGTGTCTCTCAGGAAAATCTGGCTCTTCATAACTACGTTTCCCGCTCTTCTCGAAGGGGACCTGATATATTATGTCACTCATAGAACATTTCCGGATTGTTCCGTAAGCGTCGAGTTACTTTTCGACTTTCGTCCCTGGTGACCTCGTTAGGTACTCTCTTCCTTAGTTTCCGCGACTAGTCCGTTCCGCCTGCCATTCTTGCCTTTCATTCCACTACAATTTAAGTCCAGTGAATAATCACTTAAGATTTCAGCTCTGACATGCAGTGTATAAAGTCGCGGTACACTAGTAAGAAGCAAGAAGCAGGTGGTTTCACGTTCAGGTTACTAAGTTACCATTAACCTGGATGTTGAAGCAACTTCTCCTTATCCTGGTATGGATAGATGCGGTCCACCGAGCAGCGGGTGTTGTAAGCTAATGATTTTAATAAAAAGTAAATGTATTCGCTTGTGGCACCAGCTTACAATGTTACTTACTTTTACATTAACACATATTCTGCCGTTATGAAGCCGTCTCTCTTTTAAAATCAAATTTATACCTGCAAATTCCTTTTCAGTTAATAGCAGTACATGGGTGACTAACGTTGCACTAGGACTGACAAAACTGTGTAAGTCAACCGAATTTGCTTGTCAGTGTATGAATGATGAGCGAATTTTAGTCAACCGCATTGTGTCTCAAACTAAAGTGTTTTTAACATGCTTACGACATGAGGCTAATAACGTAGAGAACTGACAAGAGGATCCTTTCAAAGTACTATTTATGTGAATAGAATGCGACGGTTCTCTATCCTGTTTAGTAGTGTACTCACCTTATACGAGCTTTACCAGGGAATACCTATTTGCTCTTACCTTGTATAAATTATCCTTGCTTTATTCACATTTATCCGTCTCGAGCTCCATGGTCACTCGTGTCTCTCTGCCAACGACATTTAGCATGGATTTTGCACAGAAGTATCGCCTTGAACATCCTCCTCCCTTTAACTCCTCAAGAGAATAATTTAGCAGATTTAACGGCTTACGCCATACTCTTACATTACCGCGACTTATGCTCCCGCGCTCTGTTTCCACAAACATGGACTTAGGTCGACACTCAATTTACCACCGCCTCAACGGTACGGGATTTTCGACTGACACTGTGGTGATCAACTGGACGGAGTTCAAATGCTCAGCATGCAGCACAACGTTCAAAAGTAAGTGTGCTTCGCCTCAGCACAGGTTCAAGCACATCCAGGTGCTTTAAACGCAGAGGGTCTAGAGCGGCTATGATTGCATGATCTCAGTTGGGATATCACACGTGCAAAGAAACTGCTCAGCTATTTCACTTAAGCACGCTGACTCACTATCCCTCCTTCTCACTCAGTCGCCAAGTTCCCCTTACAGTTCTCTGGACGAATAGGTCCACCACCACTCGACTGGTACCCCCCAAGTGTACTTTCACCCCTCTCGTGGCGTGATTCCCATCTGAGTAACCATGAAGACGGTTTTATAGGCACGCTGATCGTCAGCACACACAACATTTGAAAAGCACGGAAAGAAGACGAAGGCTGGTAAATGCATGCATCTACCAGCCTTCGTCTTCTTTCCGTGCTTTTCAAATTGCTGAAGGGAACTAACTGCTTTAAACACACAACATATATTAGCTTGTCATAAGGTGGCGACAGCTCGCCGATCCATCGCCCAGTCTATCATTATCCTTTACTTCCCCCTATGGAATAAACCCGAGGGCCGATTTGGGTGAATCATTCTCAGACAACGAGGTGAAGTCTACTACGATTGCACGGCACCTAGATGCAAAGACCACAGGTGACGAGACTGCTTTTCAAACTCTTCTGGTGGAGGCGAGAGGAACCCTGCCTCAATGCACATTAGAAACTGAATATCGAGCAGCTACTTTGTGAACAGTTATTGAGGACCTGCACTCTACCACAGCATTTAGTAACGCCATGGAAATAGTGTGCTTACCCCTATTCCCTCACATGGGGCAGCCAAGTAGGGGTAGAAAATGGAGAGCTACAGTCTCCAGCAGCCGCCAATGATGACGAATTCAATACGGCCACATACAACGCCTCTACGACCTGCGAATGAAAGACAATTCCGCGACAATGTTCCATGGGCGTTGGATGACTGCGTTCATGACGGATGAAGGGGCGATCACGTGCTTCGAAGACTTTGGGAAAGATGTGCTTTCGCAGCCCCAAGTACCTGATAACCGAGCACCACAGGACGGTGCCAATATTAACTGGAATTTCGTGAAATCCATAAGCAGTGAGGAAACAGCATCTGCACTGAGAGTGGTGGATAGATCTGCATCCATGATGGACCGCGTCAGACCGAAAGACATGAGTCGAACAGGAAAAATATTCACCACATCTGCTTTTAATTGCTTACTAGCCTGTGCAATGTTGGAGTTGGAGTATCCGCCGGGTGGTTTAATTGCGACACGCAATTTTTCATTCCCACGTCGGTTCATTTTAAAATAAATCTCGGTCGATCCGATCACAAAGACCGCATGCGAAATGGAGGTAATCCGGTTTTGCTGCTCCCAACGCTGACACCTTAAAAAACCGGCTTCTTCCTGGTTCGGGCGTCTCAGTTTTGGGAAGAGCGACACAGGAACACCCCCATTTCGGATGCGATCTTTTAGCTCGGGATGACTGAGGTATACTTCAACATTAACGGACGTCTGAATAGAGATTGCGTGTCATACTCCAACGACACGGCAAGTATTCTAAATCCAACTTTGAATTACTTACCGCTGTGTCAAGCGTTGTTCACGGATCTTAGAGGTATGGGGATCAAGGCGCCCGCCTTTGACCACTATGCCCGACGTCCACCCTAGCTCAGGCCATCTCCAGCTGATGAGTACAAAAAAAGACGAAACTGGTTGCGGGGTGTCCTTGTTATGAGGAGCAATGACGAAACACCTTCACAAGTGGCCCGTTCCTCTCTTTCTGCTTACAAGAACGGGGCCCGTATAACGTTTGTTCCAAAAAATTCATAACCTTTCTCGCCCTGAAAACTTTCATTAAATTTCAGTTACTTCAGTCTTCCTTCGTCTACTTTATCGACTTTTATACGTTCGCTGGCTTCATGCATTCCCATCTGACCGACTTAAATTTGATTTTCTCCGTAAAGATAAGTGCTTTGAAGTCCCACGCTATTGTACTTCGCTCTAAGATACTCCCACTTGAACGGTATCCCTTTATCCATTGCTGCTTTGACATTTCAAAATCCTTTGTTTTCATCTTCCAATTTTCCCTGCTTTGCACAGAATCTTTTGGTGCCTCTGTTTTCTTCCACATTACCTAAGCTCGTATTATGTCATCGAAATCGCAATCATCGCCCAGGGATTCACCTAGCGGGTGAAGTCCGCCAAGAAGAGGCACTCTCTTCCTTGTTCTTCATCATAACTTTTAGGTAAACATAACACACCGTCCTACACAGTGGATTTCCCTAGCAATTTCAATCGAACATATCGCTTACGCAGAGGATGGATTAGTATTTGCTTGCGACAGAGAATCCTTGATCGAACGCCCAGGTCAATTTAGTGATTTTCAATATATCACCTGAAATCGGTTGTACTGGATATCACAGTCATTAGCAAAATACAAAATACATATTTTGAACACTGGGTAGCTATCCTTTGGCGTTCTCTAGATCCCCTCGATCCAGTCATCCAAGGAATTACGGTTACCTAGTTTGTCGTATGATTGTAAGGGTAAAGGTATGTCTGTGGCAATAGGAGAATATCTGATAGAACGGCAAAAGGAAGCCCGCAGTGGTAATTAACTAAGCACCTATTAGACACTAATGCTACCCAGAACTATCGGGACCGGCGCCAGCAACTGCATCTCCTTCCGCCTGGGCTCGGAAGACCAAAACATAACTTGCTACTGCCGTACCATCTGATTCACGGCAATGCTTATTGTACTCTATCCACCTGACATTGCTGCACAATTCCACCCGGGAACTTCATAATAATGACTTTGCTGTTTATACCACGATCCAGGACAACACTGCGGTTTATCTTCTTCCTAACCAAACATGCATCACTGTGGAATCGGCTCCCAATCAAAACAGATCACTTGAGACTGTGCAATCATTTCGAACTAAGCAACTTTACGGAATGTAATTAACGCACAGTGTTTGCAATATACTCATACTACAAAAGTGCCTCCAATTGTAGCATAAAACGCGAACATGAGACACAAAGCTAGCTAGAAACACGTACAGATATAAGATCATATGTTTATTTTGCCCATGTAAGATCATGATATTATCTGTAAATATATGATTTCTGCCAAGTTTGGACACAGTTACTCACTTGCTTAGAAATATACCTCTCATATCTAACTCGCTAGATGAACTCAAGATACGGCTGCAGGAAATATCTCAATTTCCCTCAAGCCCTAGCAACATATGTACATCTTGCGCACTTGTCTTTTACCGCGTCAAGCCGCGTTTGACCCTCAGCTTGATGAAAAATTGGTCCGGGGAAGTAGAAAATATGTGTAAGACTCCCCAACGATATTAGCATCGGTCCCATTGCGATTGATGAATCTGCCGAAAAAATGTTCATAGACCACGATTCACACTGAAGTGAACTGGAACTGTAGTAGAATTATTAGGTTGTTTTAAAGCACTTTCTTTTTTTCTTCTTTATTTTTTTGCAGCGAACTTCACACTTAAGCCGTTTAATCATTGTTTATTTTGACAACAGATATATCATGGCTTGCTTGAGAAAATGTTCCATTGATTCTACGCAGTAGTTTTTGGTTGGTGTTCTTTCAAATATGGGGAGTGAAAAGCAGCGTTTTCGGAATATTTTGCTTTTCACCATCGCAAAGGTAAAAATTATTTTGAAGCAGTAAGATTATGGGATGTGTATACAGAAGATGTGTTGACAGAGCGCTAGTGGCAAAAAAATGTTTGAAAAAATCCGATCCCACATTTTTGAGGTTGAACGTTCACCACGTTCTGGAAGGCCACTTGAACCTGATGAAGATACAATAAAGGAATTAATTGATGCAAACCGGTGAACAACAATTCGTAAGATCACTGCGAAATTAAAGTTAGCAAATTCGACCGTTCGTGCTCATTTACAACACCTAGGTTTAATCTCAAAGCTTGACATTGGGGTTCTTCATGTTCTTACGGAAAGAAATTTGGGCCGTTGCGTTGACGTCCGTGATTTGTTTTGCAAACGTCAAGGAACTCATCCATTTTTGGAACGCATCATCACTGAGGACAATAAATGGGTTGTCTAATCAATGTTAAAAACGAAGTCATGGAGTCAAAAGAGGAACGGACTCAAACCCCTTCGAAAGCCGATATTCATCATAAAAGTGATGCTATTTGTTTTGAGGGATTTCAAAGGAAACGTTTTCTTGAGGTTCTACCGACGACAACGAGCGATTCTGAAGTGTATTGTGATCAGCTGGACTAATTGCCTGTTACAGTTAAGCAGAAAAGGCCAGACTTGATCAATAGAAGGTATAATCTTCCATCAAGCTAATGCGAGACCTCATACAAGTGTGATAACTCGCCCAAAAAGTTTTACAGCTTGAATGGGATATACTGCCA
>OX104065.1:114272548-114408537 GCA_944474145.2 Dicrocoelium dendriticum
TTGTTCCTGAACTCGAGAAAACTGACAGAATTTCTATCTTGGTGGCTTCTGCATGATCTGGAAAAGACTGCTTTTCTACAATGATGTACCAAAGCATATGAGTATTCAACGAATTGGTCAAGGATTAGCCAAAGTTAATGGATGCTAAGCAAATTCCGTTTGTGCAAATTAACCTTGACAGGGTGTTAGACGAGATAGATGACGTTACGTGAAGCAAAATCAGCAAATTAGCTCAGTGCTTGAGAATAAAGCCAAAAGGAAAATGAGTTAATTGATGTTATAAAAGGGATATAAATAAGGGATATATGCCAAGCGAATGTTATCAAAGAAACGACTTTGATGAGTTCAGATGAAACCCGGCATTCTCAAGTTAAGGTACACATAAGCTCTTCGTGGTAGATAAGGATGATAGGCGCGCACTTAGACCGTTATTGTGAGACTTTCTTCCTACTTTGTTTGCTAGAAGCACTCTCGCCACACACTTTGGATTCCAGCCTTCTCCCCATATCGGTTGGCTTTTTTTTCCCAGGTGACTGCATGTCATATGCTTCCGAAACTTCTAATTTACCATATATACGGTGGTAGAGCCATTTACTTGTGAAATATTGTAAGGGTGCGTAAGGCAATGATTACGCGAAACCGGAAAGGTCATGAAATTAGGAGAGCAACAAAACAGATTTATTCACCATTGGCAAGATCGAACAGCACAACACAAGTTTCCCGGGACCAGCTGAGAAGGGGTCACGATAGAGAAGTTGTAGCCGGACTGAGCCAAACCAGAAAAGAGATGTTGGGCGAAAGCTCAGTAAATAAGAACTAGAAGGCTTTGTTGTTGCTACCATAAGTAACCCAAAGCAGAGTAATGCAAACAAGCTGAAGCAAATCAAGTGGTAACGACGGAATTCAGGATAACCAGAATGTGACTTGCGGAGGCCAGTTTACAGGGTCAAAGAGACAGAAAAGATTTAACAAGTTGGTATGAAGAGGCCCGTGGTTGTGACGGCAAACAGTAGCTATTTATGTTACGTTATGTAGCTAAGAAGTGATATATATATATATATCTTTATATATATGTATATATATATACATGGTTGGCGGTATCCGGTATCGGTTTTGCCTGTCACTGTGGCCAGCCATAGGACGCCTGCGCCTACAGAGGGACCAGGGATGGCTTGCGCTGCACCACCCACAGCTCCAACCACACACCCCATATCCAGTGTAAACCCGAAGGAATAAGACCGGGAGACATGTGGATGGGAGCCACGTTTCATCAACGGAGCCGGCACGCACTCCTTCACAGGCAAACACAAGCACGCTATATATGGGAATCCATCGCACACAATGCGGTGGCTGGACCGTAGTCCGCTCCACACTGAGTGCATGGAACCACTCTTTGACCCTAACACAGCCACAAGGACCGTGCACCCCATACCCGCCAGCAACGACCAACAGTCTCCTAGAGCCAGTATGGACGAGGTAGTGGGTAATAGACAGGTAAGCACCTTGTCAACATGCACATCAAGCACAGCCACACTGGGGATATCAAGCAACAACCAATCACTTGAACCGACAAGAAGAAATAAAATAAATCGAATAATGCATGCAGATACGGTGGCATAACTCTTCGCTAAATTAGCATACGAAGTATGTTGGTTAGCAACGAATCAGTGATAAGGAAAAAATGCCACAAGTTACTTAAAAATGCTACAAACGCAACCAAGTCATCGAAGATAAGCGCAATTAGCGTAAGCAACGTGGCCAGTTAATAGAAAATTATTCAGCTAGGCAGAACAAACCAAATAAAGTGGAATGAAATTTTTCCAGCTTAAGAAGATCTAGTTTAAGTGTAAGTTGATTTAAGGAATTTGAAACAATTAGTTCCCTTGAGCATTTTAAACAACGTTGTGAGAAGACGAAAGCTGGTAGATGTTAACATTTCATATTGTCTCGTCAGTGCCAATACAATAACAAGAATATATATATATATATATATATATATATATATATATATATATATATATATATATATATATATATATATATATATATATATATATATAACAGCAGCTGTGGTGTGACCGGATAAAATAGGGACAGGGTGGAGTACAGATATGCCACCCCAACGTCCATGGGAGCTTTCCGCTTACAAACAGCTGTTTTTGCACACAGAGTGCCGGTTTGCTCCAGCTGGTCATGACAGCCTCTACGAAAAGTAGAGTGCGGCTGTTAGCATGTCTCAACAAGACTGTGAACTGTGGCAAAATCGAATGGATGACAAGTGGCCAATAAGTGTCTACCTATAGATGAGGCAGGTGGCTTCCGTGAACAGGTGGTAGACGAAGCAGAAGACTGGATAATTTCACGCTGCACCCACTTAGGTACATGTTCCTTTACTCTGAAATTCAACATTCTCTCGGTACGGCCTATGTAGCGTGACTCGCAGCTACTAGTGAAATGGTAAATGCAGTGTGAAATGGTGCCGAAAGCTTATCTTTCCTTCTTTGGGGGAACAGGCACTTTGTTGGTTCGGTTAATAAGCACAGCTTCAGCAGCGAAATAAGTCCTGTGAACAGCGGAAATTAATCGTTTGGTTGTCCTCATGGTGGCAAGATCACCTTTAAACGGTAGTTCTATAAAGATACTTTGGCCACAGTGGGAACTTTTTCTCTCGCCACTCTCGTCTGGCTATGTTTTACGATAAATCTGCGAGGATAACCGTTTTTCAAGAGCGTATTAGTCAACAGCTCCTGTTCCTCTTCCAGGCAGTCGGGGCTGCATATTCTTCTTGCGCGATTGAACAAGGTCTTGACTAATGTCCGCTTGTACCGTATTGGAGTGAAGCTGGTAAAATGCAGGTACTGCCCGGATCATGTCGATTTTCCATAAACTGATCCTTTGATGAGACCGTTTTCTCTACGACTACTCAGTACGTCCAAAAATGGGAGACAGTTTTTACATTCTACTTAGCTGGTTACTCCCAAATTTGTATGTCCACTATTAAAATGTTCGACAAGACGTGCAATCTCTGTTGTTGATGCCGAGAACACTAATATATCGTCCACGTAGCGCTTGTAGTAGGAAAGGCGGGAAATTTCTGCACTCATCTTTGTCTCTACCAAGGACATAAAGAAATCCGCTAATTCGGGACCCAATGGACTCCCCATTGCTACACCATTTATCTGGCGGTATGGCGTGTTATGAAAGTTGAAACTGATATTTTCAGTGCAAAGCAACAGGCTGTCTTTCAACAGCTTAGTTGGTATTGGAAGAGATAAGCTGGAATGTTCTGCCAACTCACACACATACTCAATGGTCTCATGTATTGGAACATTTGTGAACAACGATTGTACATCTAATGAACACATGACAATATCTGGCAAGTCTATGCTGTCAAGAGTTTCTATGAGTTCAAAGGAGTCCTTGATACTCTGTGGAATAGCATGCTTCTTTAACGGTGCAAGAATGTCCACAAGCCAGCGAACAAGCTTATGTTGCGGGGAATTTACCATTGATAGAATTGGTCTGAGGGGTGTACCACTCTTATGAGTCTTCGGTAACCCGTACATTTGCGGCGTGGTGGACCCACCTGGTTTTAGGCTATTATACGTCCTCTCATCGATCGCTAGATGTGCAAGAAGTATTTTTAGGTGATTTGTGATGCGACCTTCTACGTCGCAAATATCGTCCACTTTTTGAGACGTCTAAATTTGCTGTCCTCGTTAAGTATAGCCTGCATCTTTTGCACGTAATCCGTCGTGTTCATAACAACGGCTCCGGAGCCTTTGTCCGGTCTAAGTACCAGTACTTCTTTGATTTTCATCTCTCGAAGTGCTTGAATATGACGTTTGGTAAGTGCACATCCTTCATTCACTGGGGTCAACATGAACTCATGAGCAATATCGACTAATTTGTTTTTAAACCGGCTACGTTTATCAGCACTATCCGGCTGGAAGTCTGTTAACTGATCAAAAAAGTTCTCGAACTGGGTCTCTATTAACAAACGGTTTAGCTTACCAGGAGGAATGTTATAATCCAATCCGAACGACAATGCCTCCAATTGTAAGTTATCCAACGGAACATTTGACAGATTCAACACATAATCATTGGGGTCACGAGAAATGGTCTCCTCTCGGTTATCTACGCATGAGTTTTGTAGGCGATTTCTGCATTTCTCCTTGGTACGGTGGATGGTATATTTGCAGAAATTACTGAATACTATCTTGCAGCACAAAGATAAGTCATCCGGAACGGACATCAAGCGCATATGCGTTTCGAGTAACCCAGTAAGTTTCGTTTGGGCCGTTTCTATTTGAGCGGAGGCAATGCGTCTGAAGTTGCCATGGGACGGCTTGAGTTTGTTTTTACGCAGCAGTTTTAAAATCGAATGTGGACACTGACGCATTCTACATTTCGCAGAGGCTGTCGCGATCAGCTGGATCAAACCGGCACTCTGTGTGCAAAAACAGCTGTTTGTAAGCGCAAAGCTCCCATAGACGTTGGGGTGGCATATATGTACCCCACCCTGTCTCTATTTTATCCGGTCACACCCTAGCTGTTGTTATATATATATATATATTCCTGTTATCGTATTGGCACTGAAGAGACAATACGAAATGTTAACATCTACCAGCTTTCATCTTCTCACAGCGTTGTTTAAGTTGATTTGGCCCAACTAGGGTGAAGAATCATCAAGAATGCAAGATCAGCCTCAGCATGTGGCATATATATATATATTAGCGAAGTTATATTTGCGATAGTGTGGCATGTTCACCTTATACCTGTTCTGAATACTAAACACGGTGTTGTGGGAGCAATTTAAAATTTTAACATATACAAATCCATGGGAATATGATCAAAAATGTTACCATGGGATCCGCCAATTACCAAGCGTTCTTCGTGCCCTTATGTTGCATATAGATATACATGATGTAATGCTTCACTTAGCTGACAAATGTAAAATGTTCTTACTTGTGCGAAGTTGTGCTCTGAATAGAATGATAGTGAAATGCCAATCCAAACTAGGTTTTTAAATGCTGCGCAGACATGGCCCCCATGACTTATACAAGCTGACTGTTCCAAACATTTACCGATCTCCGTTTGAAGCATAGTGTTGGAGAAGCCGCTTTATGTCCGGCAACACAAACTTGTACTGGTGTCCGCGTGCGGTTTGTGGCAATCACGAGTAATGCAGTGTCTTCAGCATGGAGAAATCATCCCGATTGCATATGCCGTAGGTCACGGTGAAATCGATCCGTAGCCGACGGTAAGACGAGGTGGGGAGTCTTAGATGCTCGCACCAGTTTTCGTACCTTAATCCTAGTAAACTCGGAATGAGTCTGGTAGTGACGTGCTGGACCCATTCTAACTTCTGTGCTTTGTCTAGGGTGATTGGACAGTAGGCGAATAAGCCATACTCCGGTTTTCTTTTTATAAAGAGTTAGAGGATGCGAGTGTCGACTTTTTTAGAACAAATATAGAACCTGTGTTTGAGCGCCCAAGGTATGCGCAGTCAGCTACGACACAGCTTGTTGGCGTTTTCCGGGATCTTCGAGTTGCATCGTAACAGAACAGCCAGATCTTTTTCGGAAGGTGTGGGATGTAACGTTTGTTCTTCTTTGGTGTAAGTTCGGCCGTCAACCGCCATCCTTAGGCTCATGAATACCGACTTGCTTGGATTGACCTAGTGGCGGACATCCTCAGACCATATGAGATGCGGATACGGTTTTTAAGAATTAAGCTGCAGTCGTCTCGGGTGCTATTCACTCCCTACATCTTCAAGTCGTCTGTAAACAAGGCCGACTACGACCAACGAAGCTGCGATAGTTAGTCGATAAAAATTATGAAGACGGTCGGCACCAGCACCGCGCATTGGGTTACGCCACCGGTCGAGGAACACCAGTCGGTCAGGTGGCTATTGACTTGTACCCCATTTTTCCCGAAGTGAAACACGCGAATCCATTGATGTAGTGATCCGATAACAATGGACACACTCAGCTTGAGGAGGGGAACCTCATGGTTCCCTTGTCGAATGCTTTGCCGAAGTCGTTGTAGACTCCATCGACATACTTCCTTTGCTTCTCTGCTTGTGACCATCCAAGCCTTATCACGAGCAGATTGGTAATGCATGAACGATCTAGCATAAAACCATGCTGTTCAGACGTCCATCTATAATACAAGCTTCCTGACATTTTAGCCGTCTTATAAATGGTTAGGAATTACTAATTTTTTACCGTTTACATCATACTTCAGAAGTCGCTTGCGGCTTTACAGCGACGACACACTTATGGTACATGAGACACATGAGTTTAGATTTTGACGTCAGATAAACAGAACTTACTGGCGACTTACTCTATAATATTACTTAGGGACCTGTATATTTGTTGGCTTGAATCAGCTGGTATGTTCCTTTTATTTTAGGTTACTTTCTTCCACCTAGCATGTACTTTTATCACCTTAAAACGTCTACACTTTGGCCAAGACGTTTCTTTGCATTTCATGTTTTACATTTCCGCTTATTCTGGTCTGTTCAAAGGAAAGTGCTTAATCTCGATCCTAGTAATTCAATAACTCCTCGCATATTTGTACTTATTAAACTCAACGTTTATTTTCTCCACCCCTCGATAAGTTTTAGTTCTCAGCCTTTGCGTCCATCTTGGGAGTTAGCACTGTGCATTCTTGCCATTATGGTAACCAACCCACTGCCGTTAATGTTTTACACTTTTCCGCATCTTAGTTACTAATTTTTCACCTCAATGTTGAGGGCTAATTCGGAGATTTGTTCTCCTACAACATAGATGAATACTGCTAAAACACTTGCTTGTGCTCGATAGCACCGACGTGGCAAAATAAGCACTCATTTCCCTTTAAAGTATTCGGTTTCCTGAAGTCCACAGCAATTGCTGTTATGTTTCCAACCGCTTACAACTACTCGCATTTACATTATTATCCGCATGTCATAGATTATCTGTTGCCTTTTCCTTGGTGAGATTTTGTGTGAGCGACTTTGTTTCTTTATTTAATTTTTTATTACATAAGCTCTGTGATGCTTTTAGTATTTTGATAATTTTCGATCAAAGTTTGATAGGTCTGCTGCAAGTTCATGCAATTTCTTATCCATACGTGTAGAAGTATCTATGAAAAGATAGAAAAGGAAGCCAATTTCTTCTAGCTTATATAGATAATATGGACTGGGGGCATCCATGTCCGGATTTATCTGTCACTGTGACCCTCACAAGGACAGTCACAAGACGCCTGGGCCGACAGAGGGATCATGGGCGACTTGCGATGCAACACCCACAGTTCCACCACACACATCATATTCGAGTAAAACCAAAAGAGCATGATCAAGAGACATTTGGAGAGGAGTCCCGTTTCATCAAAAGAGAAATAGCGGTATATTCTTCTTCGGCGGTGCGAGGCACAGTCCAACTGAATGTTCTGATCATTATATACAACGGAAACATATGGGTGGATAATAATCTTTGCGTTCTTTTTTCAGATCAGTTCCCAAATTATGTTGCAGAGCTGACTAATCGTTGGCACCTTTCAAATAGATGGTTTGGTTGATAATACTAATAATAAATGCAGATGAATATAAATGTTCTAGCAAATTAATACCACCAACCATGGATTCGTCTCCATGGGATATGCTTCCATGCAGGCTAGTCCGTCAAGTGTTTCACCAGCTTTTCCATGTCGGTTCTGACCGTGTGCCTGTGTGGCTTTAAAGCAGGTGTGCATCAAAATTTGTAGTAAAACTTGGTCCTATTTTTCTTGTATGTATATATGGACAGTTATGCTATTTAGCCGATGCCGTCAATCGGTGTTTTGGGACAAGCCCTTTTATTAATCGTCAGGAAGTCTATGGCATCTTGCCTCACATGGGTTTATTTATTAGTTTGCAAGTTAAACTCTCTTGCTTCAGGAGATCGGCCCCGTCGTGGCCAACAATGGAGTAAAAAAGAATATGGAATAATGAGAGGTAGAAAGGCAATTACGACAATGGTGATAAATAGGAAACAGTTGTATTTAAAACCGCCAAGAAAAGCCGACGGATTTATCGTTCAAATTGTGCGGTGGCATGGCTGTAATAGGTGGCTCCTCGGATTATCAATATGCCAGGCAGCATTGAAAGGAATCTTCTGTCTCATCCGACAGTTGCCTGTGTTCGCAAAATACAATATTTCGTATCGCGGAACACTGAAATTTGCTATCTCCTTTTTGGCTGCTTCTCTCGGGAAAGTGGAAGAAATATTTGCTGTTTCAAGACAAAAATAAAGACGAGAAAGGTAAATGAAATTTTAAAATACATGTTATATCTCTACGATGTGAGATCCGGATAGAGGTTGATCCGGTCGAGTTTTCTAAACAGGTGACTAAAAACAGTTTATGTTCCAGTCATCACAGGAAATGAGGTTCCGGATCGGATCACTGGAGGCCGTGGTGTGTAAGAATTGATATTCACGGGTTTCACGTACCACTGTATACTTTTGTGCTGATGCCTCTGGACAGAAAAGCGGATAGATTAGAATAACGGAAAACAGTTCGGTCATAACAAACTAGATGTTAAGTTGGTCACATACCAAAATATCCGTCAAACTTAATCAGTTATATCTATATATTATAAGGCCAATTTTTACGATGTGTCAAAATGTTGTAAACAGGAGGATAAGTTGGTGGCGATTGATACCAAATATTTTGTATATCTGTTAGACCGTTTTCGTAGCCATTTCCTCCGTGACATTTCTTCCCAGCAGCTTGGTGGCCTTTTCCACAGTTAACAAGGTGCGGATTTCTTTACGAAAGATTTCCGGTGATTTGCATTCTCGCAGTTTGAACGGCAGCCTGTTCCAAATCTTTGCGTAAACGTCCACGTATAAGTTCGTTCGTGCTTGAGTTCTACGTCTTTCTATTTTTAGCAAGTCGTGGCTGTCTCGATTACTATCTTTAAATTCCGAATACAGCCTTGCGGCATGAACTCGCTTGTGTATGATATTAAATACAAGGCAATTAGTTATTTTCACTGGCCTTGGCCATACCGAGTCTAGTATTAAGGCCTTGCAGCTAGTTGAGTGGTGCACGGGATACTGCGCAGTAATCAATGACATGTAAGCGACGTGTCAAATACGTACCAATATAAAAGTTGGATGCGACTGAACTAAACGTGCAGGCTGTAAAAACGAAGTGAATCAACCACAGCGACAAACGGTGCCGCAATGTACTCATACAAGCAGTTTGTCAAAATGAAAGTGCCGTCAGTAAAACAAGTGGAAGTTTTAAATGTTTAAACAACGGTACAATCCAATGTTGTAAAATACTGAAATAGTCTGTTTTCCTGCACACTACAAGAGCATTACCGCTAGAAGGCTGAAGGATGGAAGCCTTCGATAGAGCTGTTAGTGGGGAAAACAAGAGGTGAGGGTTGTTGCGAATAGTGTCACCAGTTTGGACACGGACTTCAAGATGGGGTGTGTAGCTAATTTCGCTGGGCCCAGGTTTTTGTTAGTAATTATTAATGCTGCTTGTGTGGACCAGAGTGCATTGATGGTGAGATATCAAGGCGAAATTTTCGGAGTGTATAAAACTGGCTAGTCCAGAAAAATGGCCGACAGGACCTTCCCTTTGCTACAGACCCGACGGTGCGATTGGTAAATGTCACTCCCCCCACCGCACTCCAGTCTACGGTCCTCGTCCACGAAGAACTCCGCGCGTCCTCGCCCCACGAAGAAGTCCGGCATCCTCCTCGACGACGCCTAGCTAGGCGTTTGGGAACTGATCCATTGGCTGCAGTCCGCCTTAGAGGACGACTGTTTGTTTTTTGGGCAATGAAGGGGATATTGGGCTAACTAGTGAATCACGCAGGGTTTAGGTTACTTGGGTTGATTCTTCACACAAAGGTAGCGTTAAGCCGGTGGGTGAGTCATTCGAGAGTAGCCTTGGCAGTTCTGGTGGTTGCGTTTCTTGAAGGTAGAACTAAGATGGGGGTGGCCAAAGGTCTAGAGAAGTGGCTTGACACCGCAGAACGAACATGGCATGCATGATAAAAGCAAATAGGCCTTTTAACTTTTCAAACTATTTTGGGATTTCTTGTAAAGTTTGCAAAACATTTGTGGATAAGACGCACGATTACACTAAATGCGAAAAAGGCTGAGTACTGTAAACGGAAAACATTTAACCCGTCTACCACGTCGATCGGTGCTCTAGGCTTGAGTCAGGGTAAGTTTAGATTCAAGGGGAACGGAGGGTTTAGGGACATCAAGTGGTCGGGCAGCCACCGCAGGTGCAGGTGCTTGTGTGGCAGCCTCACGATGGGTTGCAAGTGGTTCGTCAAAGAAAACCACTTTGAGGCGGTCGATGGACACCGTTGTTGGGTGACCATTGTGGTCTAAGGTAAAATGGTTCCGAGTCCGTTGCAGGACTCGGAAATGGTCAGTATACGAAGAATGGAAAGAGCGCCGCACTGCCTCAGTGCTGAGGAAGACGTAAGTACAGGCAGAGAGACAGCTGTGTATTGTACAGATCTGGTCTCATCACGGGGAGGAGTCGGGCGTAGTGGACGCATGCGCAGGGCTAGGGAGGAAGAAAAGTTAGGCGGATTCGTACCCAACGATGCGGGAAGAGAAACGAATCTTCCTGGCAAGTTTAATGCTGTGCCGTAAACCAGCTCTGCTGGTGCACATCGCAGATCAGCCTTGATGGTGCTGCGAAAGCCTAAGAGTACGAGTGAATCGTTTTGCTTTAGTTTAGGTCGGAGCAGGTGTACAGCTAAGCTTTAAGCTCTCCATATAAGCATTCAACTGAACCGTTAGCTGCTACGTGACATGTTGTGTTAAGAATGCGGCGAAAACCTTAAGAGTTGCAGAACTTATCAAACTAGGAAGATTGGAAGTGCGTTTCCCGGTCAGTTGTGTTGGTGGATGGGCATCCATATAGCGCGACCCACCGATCTAAGAGGTCCAGGATAGCAGTCTGAACTGTGCAGTTTGTTACGGGAATGGTTTCTGACCGTCTGGTTTAGCGGTCGGCACAAATATGTATGTATACGAATCTTAGCGGAGGAGGCGATGGACCTACTTGGTTTAAGTTTACATGCAAGAACCGAACGTACGTTACAGGGAATGAGTCGAGAGGACTAAAATGTGTGACGATGCATTTTGGAGAGATGTTATTGAAAGCAGGCGCGAGCCCAGTTACGAATATCTTTGTTTACGCTTGGCCGAACGTACATCCTTGTGCACATTAATTGAAACAAACTACGATTGTGTCTCTTTTTTATGAATATCATGTTGTTATACATGAAAGCTGCCGTTTTGCATTTATTTTTTTATTTTATTTTGGGAATAGATATTTCATCATTGTTTGTGAATCAGACAATATAATAACTGCGCATGTCTAGTCGTTAGATCATCCAAGATTGCATCTTACTTTTTATGGTTAGTAAGGTTTTTGTTTCAACTTCTTGTTTCTGGTGATTCAGTCATTGTTTGAGATGGACGTGACTCCCAGAAGGCGCATGAAGATCGTGACCTTGCACGAACACACAGACAAGACCTACAGGGACATAGCAAGAATAGTAGGCGTCAGTCCGGCAACCGTCAGCCGTGTGATCAAAATGATAAAGGAAACGAGATGCATTTCGCCAAAACGCAAAGGGAAATGTGGTCCTAAGAGGAAAACCACTGCCAGGGATGACGATTACCTAATACGGGAAAGTGTTAGAGATCCTCGAAAGACTAGTGACGCATTAAAACGTGATTTGGGGGAGAAAGGAATAGAAATCAGTTCTTCAACGGTTCGCAGGCGACTCCTGGAAGTTGGTCGGAAAGCCAGACGACCTGTCAAAAAACAACTTCTGACAAAGTAATGAAAGTTAAGCTTTACAAATGAGGACTAAAATACAAAAACTGGACAAAAGAAGATTGGAGAAATGTCCTATTCAGCGATGAAAGCCATTTCTATGTTCATGGTCAGAGAAGTCAGTATGTTCGGAGATCAGAGGGAGAAAAGGTTCGTGATTCCCACATTGACCACTTGGGGAAACACCCACAAAAGCAGATGTTTCGGGGGTGCTTTAGTTATTACGGCGTCGGCGTCTTGCATCCAGACCAGGGCATGATGCGCTCTCCACAATATATAGAAGTTCTCCAAAGAAGAGCTGTTTCAGAACTAAAAAGACATCTCCTGACGGATCTGGCGTATTTCAACAAGATCTGGCCCCGTGCCACACATCGAAAATGGTCAAGACTTTTTCCAATCCTAATCAAATAACCATCTTGGACTGGCCTGGGCATTCACCAGAATTAAATCCCATTGACAATATGTGGTCTATTTGCAAGCAACGCTTTTGTGGCATGGACTGTACGACAAAGGAGAAACTTAATCAAGCTTTAATTCAAGTTTAGTACAGAGACCCAAGATGGGCTAACGTTTGTTCAAATTTAGTGGATTTCATGCCAAACCGTATTAAAATGCTACTCAAAAGTCGAGGAGGTCATGTCGTGTATTGATGTGAGTATATTAGTGCAATTCATTATAACAATTTTGAAAAAAAGGTTTTTCAGTGTTTTCGCAGTTTGTTTCAATTAATGTGCACAAGGATGTAACTTTCGGTGACCAGTTTTAAAAATACACCCATGCCAGGATGGGATAGTGAGTGGACATCGCCGAAGACTGTGCTTTTGAAAGTGACACGCAACCCGTGGAAGCGTCACAGAGGATGGCACCTTCCGCGTTTGGTGGAGGAACAGGTCGAACATGCGGCGAAGTGAACTTAAGCAGTGAACTGCGTTACAAATTCAATGTGTCTGGTTTCCCCTTGGCGAGGATGTTTGAAGGCAGTGTTGAAGACAAATTTGAGGGCTTGTGATCAGTGTAGGCTGGGAAAGCACGGCCTTCAAGCGTACGCCGGCAGTGACAATTAGCTAGGTAGATTGCGAGCAGTTCTTTGCCAAACGTGCTGTGGCGGGATTCCGCTGGCTGCAAGCGTTTGGAGAAGTACCCAATGGTTTACCATTGCCTATCAACGTGTTTTTAAAGGACGGCTTCTGCTACGACAAATGAGGCATCAGTCTTGATAAAAAGAAGTGCACTAGATTCGGAATGCGCGTGAGAGTTATGCTGGAGATAGCATCGTTAAGCTCGGTGAAGGCTGTCTGTGTTCTGTTAGGGAAAACAAACTTTCTTCCATTTTCTCTGAGTAGGTCAGTTAGAGGTTGCATGAGCTGAGAGCAACGCGGAGTGAAGCGCCAGTAGTAGTTGACTTGGCCACAAATTCGAGGCGGATGTCTAAATGAAGATGGTGCTGTGAAGATTGTCAAGATGCACTTTTTTCCGATAAAGTGGAAAATAAAATATCGTCCATGTAAGAATATGCGGAGTCTAGGACACTAGTGACGTCGTTTCTAAAACGTTGGGAGGTTTGTGCTGCGTTGCACAGTTCGAAAGACCCTCATAAAATGCAAACAATTTGAAAGGAGTGATTACAGCTGTTGTATTAATGTCAGTTACTTATACAAATATCTAGTCATAGACTCGAACCAGATCGATCTTGCCGAAGATCGTCTTACCTGTGGAGATGCGGTAAGGTTCTGCATGAGTTGCGCTGGGATAACTATCGGGAAGGGTTAGCCGGTGTAGTGCGCATTAGTCAACGCAAGGGCGCCAGTCACCAGATTTCTTAGTTTCCATCTGCAAGGGAGTGGACCAAATGCTGTTAGAAGTGTGGATTATCCCCATTTTGAGCATGTGGTCAAACTCCGCCCTAAATACCTTATGTTAATCAGTTGCTAGTGGGCGTGGACGACATGAGACGGGTAGGCCATTCGCTCGTTTGTGGTGCGTGCCTTGGGATGCCACGGGCATAGCTGCATTCATTGGCTGGACGAGCTTGGAATACCGGGAATAGTGGTTGGCGTAGTCTGGCAAGATTTGGGGGAAAGCGTAGACCGGAGTGATAGATGCAATGCCGCCGATGATTCCACGTACCCCGAGTTTCGTTGCGGTGTCGACTATCATCTACCGATCGCATAGACCAGTAGGACGAAATGCCTGAGAAATTCAATACCGATGCTGGCAAAGCGAAATGCAGCGACGGTGAATACCAAGCGGAACATGCGCCCAATTCCTAGGTCAGGGTAAGCGACCGGTGACTGTAGGTGGCTATTAGTGTGCCATTGGCGGCACTTAGGCTTGACGACAACGAAGCGGTAGGATTACCAGGAATGGGGATGACGCTGACTTCCACCCCGGTTTGAACTAAGAACTGGATCTCTGAACCAATATCCACAATGTACATGAGACGGCTTTGAGTTTCTCCGACTTCATTCTTGACCATTACAGGCTGGCCTGGCCTACCATCTGTGGCGGATTAGCTACATTGCTGTACGCACTTAAGGGCTTTATTACAGAAACGTGAGTGGTATAAGCAGTAAGCTGGGGCATCAGGTTCTTGCGACGGGTCGATGATCTAGAGCGGCTGCAGTATTTACGGTTTAACGTTATCTGCTCGAGCTGGCGCTGAAGCGATGCTATCTGCGACAGTGCGTCCATTGCCGACAGATGGCTAGTCGCGAGTGTCGATATGGTTGCACCAGCACAAAGCTGCTAGGTTGCTTTGGTTTCACTCCCTGGCTGGCGCCGTTCATTGACGCCGTCTGCTACTTATGCAATTGCTCTGGTTGGCAGGTCACTTGTTGCTGCAAGGATGTCCTGAGTGCTTTCCGGAAGGTGATGCATACACAAAGCGCGGAGAATCCCTGCATCCAAAATGGACGTGCCTAAGAGCTGTTGCATTTCGCGCAACGTGGCTGAGGTCATTCTATCTCCTAGCTGCAAATCATTAAATAGTTGTTGCAGACGGATCTTGTCAGAAGGTGTGGTTCGCTGAATAATAGCCTGTGTAGGATGCTTGGAGTTTATTACAAGCTTAGGGCAAAATATAATGTCATTCACTTGCGAAGATATACTCTGAGGAAGGCGAGATATTGGCTGCTTATACATGGCAAAATCAGGAGAAATTCTGTGAATGTAAAAAGCGATCACTCTCCCAAATCGGTAGAGGGGCTAACGCAAATTTTTGACCATGAGAGGCTTTACGGCGCTAACCGCGTTTGGAGGTGGCTTATTCTCTAGATAATCCATTGCAAAAAGCGAAGCAAAAATGTGGTAGGTGAGAAAAGAAAATGATCACAAGTAATGAATCACAAAGTCAATGGAATGAGCTCACCAGAATAAAAATTCAAAATGACGGGCGGTATGGTCTGATCCGGGGTCACCAATTGTTATGTGGCGCCTGAGATACTAGTCGTTAATCAATGACAGATTAGTGACGTATCCAATATGGACAGTATAAGAGTTGAAGGCGACTGAAACCAAAGTGTATTGTGCGGGCTACAAAAATAGGAAAAGCATCAACCAGCACGAGAATCGGTGCATTAAGATGCTCAAAAAGACAATTTTTGTCAGTGGAATTGCTGTCAGCAAAACAAGTGGACGTTTTGCAGGTTAATTAACGGTATAATCTAATGTTGTAAAATACTGAGTGTGTTTTCCGGTACACTAGAAGCTGTGAACAAGCACTGCAACTACTCCAAATGCTGGCGATCAGTTTTTCTTGCATTACAGCAAATCAGTGCAAAATATTATAGGGGTGGTCGGGTTTTCATCATGTATAGGGTTGCTAGGGAATCGTGCATTTCGTATAGATTGTAAGAGGTTAGGTCCGTTTGCCACTCCAAAGACTCAAGTTTGTGGAATTGTACTTTCAATTTTACCTACATGACAGAGCCTATTCACGAGTCACGTCATATACGCCACGTGCTATTTACGCCGGCGTCAACACAGCACTTTGCTTCTATGCAATGCACACTGGCACACCACAGTACGTGACAACCATAGCAAATTTGTACTGCACGTTATCGCTTCCGTTCAAGTGCTTAAGCCTCGAGGTGCCTATCGTTGTAATCGCAATGCAATTTGAATTGGACGTACAGTCATCATGCAAGCACACACAATAGGTCTCTTCTTTATGTGTCATTACCGTCTGTGCATTATTAACATATATGTATTAGTGCTTAGCCTTCTGATAGTGTAACCAGACATGAGGTAAGCAGCGCTAATAATGGTAGTCTAATGCTTCAACGAGCTTTACCAACTACATTTGCCGTGTGCTCTATAGAGTTTAGTGAGCCAGAATATTGGAGACCTATCTTTTACCACACGGTTGTACGTTATTGGTTTTCCAACATTACCTGTGTGCCACCTTCGATTGCAAAATGGAACAGTATAACACTGCACTTCTCGGTTGGGAGTGACATGTCCCATTTGGAGCACCATAACTCGTTTTCTAATCAGATATTATGGCGTTTGTGGTGCGGTTCATGTCAGTAACATCAAAAGCGCAAACGATTTTCACGTCATCAGCAAATGCATATGAGACACCGTGGTGCACTGCGTCAAGTAAATCGTAAATATAAAACAAAATGTGTAGTGTGCGGCTAACACTGACCTGAACTACGCTATTCATCTCTGGTCTAGGCTGTGAATTTTGCTCATTTATTCTAACCACCTGAGTTCGGTTTGAAAGGTAGGACATGAACTATCGTAAGAATGTGTAACTGACGCCAGAAGCTGCGATTTTGTCCATAAGCTTATCGTGAGACACATGATCAAAAGTCTTCTGCATGACCAAGTGATCCTTACTGATGATTTCGCGCAGTCTAGCGAGAGAGTCAGATTGTTTGGAAAGGCAAGGTGACTTGTTGCACATGAACGTTTCTTTAAAAATTCTTGTTATGCATTATTAAGCAGGCCACTTGTTTGCAGGAAATCTATCATTTTTGGGGTGATTAGTCTCTTCATCATTCTGCAAATAATGGATGTGCGGCTGATTGGCCGATAGTTTTAACATCATGTCTGGGTTCAGCTTTGTGCTATGGTAAACCAGTAACTGTGTGCCACTGTTTGGGTACTTTGTCGCCCTACATTGAAAGAGAAAATAGTTTGAGCAGAAGAAGAGGGATATCTGACCATCCTAGTCTTAATGCAATCCAAGAAAGAAAATCAGGGCCTTGATATTTAGATTGTTTCACCGCTACCAGCTGTTTTGTACTTCCCGGAGTGACAATTCTACCTTTTAGGGGCGGTTTTAATTATACAGTGGATAAATCAACCAAACGGAATTAATTAGCTTTGCTGAAAGATGAACAAATTGCCAGTTCATAGCCTCGGGGTTAAAGATAAGGTCCTGTAAGACAGAGCCATCCGGAAGCGTGATAAAAGTAATTTCATTCGTCGTAGGGAGTTGAAGTTTTAATTGGTCAGCCAAATCTAGCTTTGTTATCACCAACAATTTTCCTCCGCCAATTTTCTTGAATGGCGAAAGATATAGTACTTGGCTAAGAGCTGTTTCTTTTGGAGGACCAGTAAAATATCGTTTGTCTATCTGTAAATGTTGCGATTTTCTATCTCTTTGACTATTTTAACTGGTAGGCTCTGCAAATTTTAGATGTATAGGGTATTTACGCTCAAGCGGTGCTACCACAACAAGACAAGTACTGACGTCTCTATAGAACTCATTTGCAGCGACTTGAGAGTTAGAAGCTGAATAGAAGCTGCCGCAAGTCGAGGACCTAATGAAATTTGCAAATAACCACTAGTCAGTGAAGGCGTGCTTACCGTAACATGTTACGGGTTTGTAAAAGTTACAGAGGCTTGGCAGCGGGGAACTAAACAAAAGAACGATCAGCCTATGTTTGCTTCCGGGAAACGCGCTTGGTACACTGACGGGCTTTTCTGGTACACTCCGCATAAAGTGATCGCGAACCTGATCCTCACGAGTTGGCGGCCGTACGTGTTAAATCCAGCTATGGGAATAGATGGACGTAACGAACTTACCGTACAGTGTAGATGAGGTAGGTGTTCCCCAAGGAACATCCGGCATATTGAACTCGCCACCTGAGTTTCTAGACCGCAAGATGCTCAGAAGCGCAGTGAAATGCATTTAGTAATTTGCTTACAGTGGCTGTATGAGTTTGGTGGTTTGTAGACGCAGCCGATAAAAAGGTCGAGTTGATTTGCACGATCAGTTAGAAAGACCGAGTATTTCTGACTGCAGAGATAGGGGTCTGTAAGTGGACAAGAATGTGCGTCATTTTTGGTATATATAAGGCATCCGCCGCCAATATTGGCAGCTCGGAAGCGGCCGCAGATGCTTTTCAATACGATCTGGTAGGAAGCAGACGACGTAGTTTCATTTAACCATGCCTCAGTTACCAAGATAATGTGCGACAGAAAAAGTGTGCTAATCTTTCAAAGGGTTTGAGTTTTATTTAGAATTGAGCGGGCATTCAGAAGTATAGTGTTGATGCTGTGTTTGTTGAGTGTTGTGTTTACAGCCTCCCTAAATATGGAGAGCAGAGGAGTGGGTGGGCTGACCACGGGGTAGTTGCAAGGTGGGGGCAACTTGGAAGCGCAGTGCCAAACGTAGTAATTGATAGGCTATACTCAGCTGGTTTAGTAGATGTGGACATGGTGGCAGCTGAGGGACCACCGTTGACAGGAAAAAGGGGTATGGATTGTGCAGGTGTGAGTTCTTAAGAATGAACCGAACCCCTTCGCGTGGGCTACTTCATGTAACATGCGGTAGTACGTTATTCTGAGGGTTTCTTAATGTACTATGGTGTCCATGGTGTTCCTGCTGCAATTATAGTTCTGCATGACGCACCCACAAGGGAGATGGTAGTTATCTTAGGATGATCAAAGTGTAAGTAGGAGACACTAACCTACCGAGAAATACATTGAATAAGTTAGGAATTTCTCGAATAGTATTGATATCACCGACCAGCGCTTCTCAGGCGAGTTGCGCAGTAGAATTCAGTCTAACTGTTGTCAGATAAGTTTGAATTCTTTTCGGCAATCTTCTGGCTCTTACCATATGTGGCTTTATATTAACTGCTTCACGGAAAGATTTTAAGGTTTCTTAGAGGGTCGCGGAAATCGAGACACTGGATGCAAGAATACTGTGAACGCCTAGTATACTGTTAGACCATTAAGGGTACATAGTGATATTATTAGGTGATCTTCTTTGAGTTAGCCATGGAGAGATGGCTTTGGGCGTTAGGCAACTGGTTGTAGGTTTCTCAGTAATAGGTTGTTCATGAGAATCTGCTAAAATATGCTTTTGGATGTCTAGTTTAGTGGAACCCCCACATAAATAGATAAAATTATTGGGTGTTGTATGGTGGCTCCAATTAATGACCTGGCTGTTAACCGCGCCTCAATCTGATAAGGTTCAACATCACTGCGAGAGTTCATCTGGGTGGAGAATATTCTAGTAGAAAGGTCTAGATAAACCTCATGAATCTTGGTGCTCAGCGACTGTGCACCACTACCCTCTTCAGCTTGATATTGCGCTTGTTTTTGTGGACGTTTTCGCCATGTTGTAGCAATTAGAAGCCATACAGCATTTGCTGCACCACTTTTCATTATCGCAGAGTCAATGGGTTTTACTGTACTAGTAGATAGGATATTATTTATATTTGGATTTAGACAAATACGTTAGTTGCTATTACAAGATTCCTTGTGCTTTGAAATAATTATCGGTATCCTTTTGGCATGGTTTGGCGTTTCAGCACAAGGTGTTGCTTTTTCGGTTAATGCTACAGTTGTACTAGTTTCTGAAATATTGCAGTGAGGATCTACTCCATGTACGATTACTTCGCTATGAATATTATGTTTTATTTGGGGTCTGATTTCACTAGACGTACTGATATGCAACTCAGCTAGTATGTTGTTAGTCGTGCTACTGACTATGCCGGAATCAGAATTCCGAAGGCTGTCTAAAGGTGGCAAAAGCTGACTTCGTCAAACTTCTCATTACAGGGCATTTTGTCGATCGTTGTTCTTAGTGTTTTGAAGGTAGTGCATTATGCTTGCTGCGCACCTTTCTTGATGAACTCGTTTGCTACCAAGGAATCACTGTATTGGAAAAGCAAGAGGCAGTTTTCTTTCGGATATTCCGTCCGGAGCGTTACAGAGCTGCAATAACTGCTTTCCCCATTACTTGGCTTATACAGGATTTTTATAGTGATTCTACAGGCATATTATCAGGTAAATTGAATGCTGTTGCATTTTTCGAATATAGTAAGCTTTTATACATTTTTTAGATAGTTTCGATGAAGACGCTGGCAGGTTTAAGTTTATCGCTATTTGGATTTACCATCTATTGCACCAGGAGAGTCAGAGGTTCACGTGTTTAGATGGTTGTGTGAAAACAGACAAAAGAATCTAATTTGATTGTGAGCCCATCTAGCTCATCTTGGATAGACTTGAAGTTGGTAAGTGTGTCTGTCAACGCATAAATCAGTTTTTTCGATATTTTTTTCTCAGCCCAGGTGGCTTAGTGGATTTTGGCGAAATTGGGGCCTTGGCACCTCCTGAATTATTCTGGGAAGCCCTGGTAGAGCGTATACGTCTGCCTGATATTGTAATCGATGGTTATAGACTTTTGACGGTTACGGAATGATGCTAACCATAGTACGTGTCTAGGAACCTTAGCTCGACTACAGCAAATACTTCAAATACAAGGTATTGGGGTAAAAACCGCCCGTTTTCGAATTTTCACGGTTTGGAGAGTTCAGGTTCCGCTGTGTCATTCACTTGGAGCACTGTCAATAGTCATGTGTGATTTCTCGCAGTTCGAACTTTATCGGTGAGTTGGATTCCAAGGCTACTTTTGTCGGGAATGGCCATTTCTTCAATATGAACGACAGCGGCATTCCTCTCGGTCTTCTAGGGGGACTCATGCGTACCAGGCGTATACAAGACGTTAGCCAAGCCGTTGACCATTCCATACTGAATGGAAGCACTTTTAAGCCAAAAGCCATTACGATGAGGTGCAGCCCGTCCCCACCAGTAACCAGCAGAGTCTCCTGCATCCAGTATAATCGAGGACGAGGTTAATAGAGAAGAAGGCAGCTTGGCAGCATTCACCTCAAGCACAGCCAGAAAGTGCATATCACGCGGGAAATTTCGTGTGTCAAGCACACCTCCGACAAAGATCCAGTCTAGTTTACACGACTGAGATGACTGAGAACATCATAAGCTTCCTCAGCCTCGATCCCCAAAACTGCCAAATGGCAGTTCGAATCCCGCAAAACCATGTGCGACTATATATATATATATATAAGGCTTCTTAGAAACCAGCTACGCTCCATAAAGCGTTAAATTACTGCATTTGGTGCTTTCAAATTGGGGCTTTCAATTTCCTGCTTTCAAATTCAAGCGACTGCTTTGCGTAGCTTTAGCCAACCAAGGACAAATTTGATAGGAACGACATTTAGTTAATCAAACTCCTTAGGAACCCGTGGCGCACTTTACTATTATTCCAGCACCTTGATCCAATAGATTCCATTACTCGGAGTCAATATACTCAATTTAGTTTCCTACAAGAAAACAACAAAAACAGGAGCCAAAGGCGTTCTAGTAATGCGGAGATGCACCCAAGGAAACTGGTACTCTCAGTTTTTTTTTCAAAATATCCGAGTACAATTTTAAAACCTGAGTATTTTCCAGTTAGTTCCACAGAACCTCGTGTCTCCCATCATGCGCGTTAATCCAGGTATGTTTAGAGTTTTGTGTGAGGTGAACAATAAATGTAATACCGTTTGTAACCACAAGCATCGCTCCGACGATTTTCTCCGAAAGTTTCTCCGAATACCTTCACACCACATGAAATAGACATCGTAAAACGCTCGTAGTGCTTAGACGCACTGAGCCTGGATTGCCATGGGAACACAAGACAAAGATAATGTTGTCAATTTACTGAGATGTAAAATGATCACATATTCTGGTATCCGGAAAATATAGTAGAAATAAGCTTTTCTTTTACTTGAGTAGTGAGCTGTACGCCCATTGCGGTCGGATATGATACGGTTCGCTAATAACTATTAAGACTCTTAGAGTCTACTGCAAGATTATATTTGCAATAGTATGGTCTGAAACGCTAAAGAATACTTGGCTCTCTATCCCGCTGATCCGGCTTCCCAAGTGTTGCCTTCAATCATGTTTATTGCAAACTCCATAAAAACGTTGGTTTCCTGTACCAGATGGATATTCCCTCTGGATGAGTCAGTGATCCTATTCCCGGTCGCGTGGAAGATCATCTGACGCTGAAACATAAGCGCTGTGAAGCATCACGGTGATGAATGCATCACGATAAAGTCTTAACGCCGTCCCTACAATGGAACTGTTTCTCCCTAAGTGCACCTATTACAAATGACACTACTAATCAGATCAATGTAAAGACCTACGCAGTTAGCAGCCAAGAACGCAGGCAATTTTGTCATGGCAAATAGATATGCCAGTTATGCGTGAAGCTAAACCACGATCATCTCAGATGCCATCGCCGCAGGAACTGTGGGTTAAATTTCTGTATACATCAACACTATCCACTGCTCCATATTGATCAGAGTGACAGGAACCTCACAAGTCTGACGCCTATAGCGTTAATTTTGCATCTCGCCACTTATAGACTTTGAATGTGTCCGTACGCGTACCACCAGAGTAATCTTCTGGTCCTACTGGCACAATTCAGAAACTAGCATTGTAGCATTTATAGTGGACCAGACAGTTTATTGGTCGATTTAACTTTACTGCGTGAACGCAGGGTGCGACGGCCCGCGGAGACGCTGAAGCTTCGTACGACTGCTGACCAACGTCAGGCGGCCACAGCTGGCGAACCTAACGGTCTAATCAATAGATAGCTACGACAGACTACAACCAGTCAGATCAGTCAGCTGTCTTCCTCAACCAATTACCGTAGACACTAGAAAGAAAGACTTACGGAAATGCGCTCATCTACCTAACTTAAAGCTAACGCTTTAAGCGGAAACGTGCTACTTTTGAGTGGAACCGATCAGTCCTATCCTCATTGGGTGTTGAAACATTGGCGCGGTGGCCCTAGTAATCCGTACGCCATCAGAACCTCACTCGGTTAGATTGCGTTGGGTCCAAGCAAATGACCAGCTTCTGCCGGAGACCATATTAAATGAGTTCTAGGACAGTGCCCAGGGAAGACCTATTAAGTACTCTTTGTCAACGTCGAAACTTGTCATTTGATGGTTTTCGGCTTAGAGGCAATGAACTAGATGTGCGATTGTCTCCCAGTCTTTGACTAAGCCGAAGCTAAAATCGCCGCGAACCCCAAGCGTACAGTACCCCAGAAAACCCTGAGTCCTCCTACTGACGTCGGGAGCTTCGGTCTTACTGTAAAAGTTTTCCTGTTGATTATCCTGCCAATGAACTTATAGTTTTTGGTCTGCCTGTTACGGCGATAGGTTTGTGAAATAGTACTGAGGGATTACAGCAGAGAGACGCACATAGACAGTCAACCACAACAATCTTTCAAGCCCTTTACGTCCTTTTGCTGCCGTAACAGATGCTTAAAATGTCAGTGATGATGTGCCACTTTGCAAAGCCAAAATCATTGGTATAAAGGGCACCTCCTTGTATCAGCGTATGTATGAGGAATTAGTGAAAACGCGCACTGAGATGAAGTATGGCGATTTGGAATGTCTTTTTCCCATATCCCACGACATCAATGTATAAATTTCTACCGCCCTGATTACGATTTACACCTCAGAGCCATTCGGAACTGTACTGGCTGCTTACGTAAACAATTCAGACTGCTTTAACACTATTAGTATAGCCATACATACGTGGATATATAAAGTTAGTAACCTAAGGGAGATAAATGTAGGGATAGTTAACATTTTACACACATCAAAATGTCTGTGTTAAGAAGCAGCGACTAAAATGATGCAAAACCCAGAGACAAGTTTGGAACGGTGGCAGCGTTCAATTAGAGCAGCGAACTAGGTGTATCGACTACCAAGCAACGCGCTACTAAAAATTGATACCAGGTAAGAAGCTGAAGTTAAGGGGCTTTAAACTGGTGGGGATGATCACCGGCGGAGAGTAAAGTCCAAAAGAAATTTGGTTTCCTGTACGAGATCAGTTCTCCTCTCGGGATGGTTCAGTGATCTTATTTAGACCACCTGCATCCTTCCAAACATACAACCAGCTTTCCGTGCATTAGAACAGCACGTGATCAATCGAGTATCGTTTTACATTCAGTTCATTTGCACTCAGTTTTCACAACTTCACACTTTCACCAGTCTGCTAACAATATCACTGTTACTTCTAGCTGTTCCCGCCACCTCTGCAAACCCAGTCGTGAGTTCACTCTTGTATATTATTCAGCCCTTTAGAACCACAGTTCTAGGAGTATAATACAAATTCTTCTGTCTCTAGCATTTTCTGCCCAGACCTTGTGTATAGTCTAGATTTACAGCTTGGACTAGCAATATATATGCACAATACGTGCGGCTTAAATAGATTCAGCCTGTTGAAATCTAATAAATCCATACTTTCACAAAAGCCTTTTTTAGGCTGACAAATAATTGTTTCTAAACACAAAAGGCGGGCTTTATCCGGATAATTGCGACAGCCTCAGCAAACCGAAGGAAGCGGGGATTAGTGTGACGTAACACAACTTTAAACGCTGAGCCCAGCTGTAATTGGTGACCCGAGTCTAATAGGTGTTTGCCTATCGAGGAAGCCGGCGGTCTGCGCGAACATGGAATCTGACGAGGGTAGGCAATCTGAGCAACTTCACTTTGAACCCATCTTGGCACATGTTCCTTTATTCGGGAAGTCAGCGTTCTATTGGTTCTGCCTACGTAACTTTTTCCGCAGTCACATACAAACTGGTATACACAGTGTGAGTTGGCCCCAAAAGGCTGAGCTTCCTTCGTTGGAGGTATGGGCAAATTTAGGGTTCGGTTGATAAAGACAACTTGTGCAGCATAGTAACTTGCTTGTGTAGCCGAAATTATACGCTTAGTTGTCTTCAGCGTGGCTAAGTCACCTTTGAAAGGTAACTCGATATACACTTTGTTCTTGGCTGCCGTGTGCACCAAGTCCTTTGATACTCGCGGTTGGCTGTGTTTCTCGATAAATCTTCGAGTGTAGCCATTCGCCGTTAGTGTTGCTGTAATTAACACTAGCTCATCGTCCAGACAGTCGGCCGAACAAATTCGTCTGGCACGACTAATTAGAGTCTTCACAAGTGTCCGTTTGTACCGCACTGGTGTGAAGCTGGTGAAGTGCAGGTACTGACCGGACCAAGTCGATTTTCGATATATTGACCTCTTAATCAATCCATCATCCCTGCGAGTTATGAGTATGTCCAGGTATGGTAGACAATTGTTTTGTTCTATTTCACATGTAACCCGTAAGTTAACATGAGCACCATTGAGGCGCTCTACCAAAATGTTGAGCTGCTCTTACGACGAGCAAAAAGCCAAAGTATCATCGGCATATTTTTTGTAGTATGACACCTGGGCTATTTATATAGAAATGCTTTTTTCTACCACCGATATGAAGAAATCAGCGAGCAAAGGACCTAATGGGCTACCCATTGCTAGCCGTCAATCTGACGGAATGGTGCATACCGGAACTGAAAATCCACATTCTCCGTGCACAATAGTAGAGATTCTCTTAGCAATTCAATCGGAAATGGTAGCGAACAGCCACCGTTTTCAGCTAATTCACACACGTAATCAACCGTCTGATGTAGCGGCACGTTTGTAAATAAGGATTTTACATCCAAGGAACATATAACTTTGTCTGACAGGTTGAGTTCATCCAGATCATCAATGATTTGAAACGAGTCTTTGAGACTGTATGGATTGAACTGTTGTTTCAGCGGAGCTAGCAACTTCACTAACCAACGAGCGAGTTTGTGCTGCGGCGCGTTCATCATTGAAAGGATTGGCCTGAGTGGCACTTCACTCTTATGTGTCTTTGGGGACCCATACAACTGTGGAATAGTGCTACCACTCGGCTTCAAACTATTAAATGTATCACAGTATATAACACGGTGGAGGAGAAGTAATTCCAGGTGACGAATTACGCGCATTTCGTGAGCCGTTCGAATTTACTCGCATCGTCGAGTATGGCGCAAATATTCTCATTGTATTCGGTTTTATTCATGATTACCTCTCCTGAACCTTTATCTGGTTTCATTACGACTACGTCCTTAGCCCGTAGTTCACGTAAAGCCTGAAAATGTCGAGCTGTGATGGCACATTTTTCATTAATTGGCATGGTTTGCACCTCATGGGCGATATCAGTTAACTTGTTTCTGAACGAAATATGCTTATCAGGACTGGTTGGTTGGAGTTCCTTAAACTGGTCAAAACAGTTCTCAAATTGGGCTTCTATAAACAAGTCGTTCAAAGTCCTGGGGGGAGTTTGTAATCAAGCTCAAGTGATAATGCTTCTAATTGCAACGCATCAAGTTGTACGTTCGATAAATTCATCATGTACTTACTGGGAACACGAGCAATTGGTTCCTCCTCCTGGTTGTTCGTCAGCGAACGAAGCTTAGCCTATTGGGGCCAACTCACACTGTGTATACCAGTTTGTATGTGACTGCGGAAAAAGTTACGTAGGCAGAACCAATAGAATGCTGACTTCCCGAATAAGGGAACATGTGCCAAAATGGGTTCAAAGTGAAGTTGCTCAGATTGCCTACCCTCGTCAGATTCCATGTTCGCGCAGACCGCCGGCTTCCTCGATAGGCAAACACCTATTAGACTCGGGTCACCAATTACAGCTGGGCTCAGCGTTTAAAGTTGTGTTACGTCACACTAATCCCCGCTTCCTTCGGTTTGCTGAGGCTGTCGCAATTATCCGGATAAAGCCCGCCTTTTGTGTTTAGAAACAATTATTTGTCAGCCTAAAGTGGCCTTGGACGTAGGTGTGAACTTCCGTCAATCGTTTTGCACCTTCAGCTTGTCTAGTTTCAGCCACAGTTAGCTATATCTATGCTTATCGGTTATTGTTAATGGTACTGAGGAGACAATACGAAATGCACGCATCTGCTAGCCTTCGTCTTCTTTCCGCGCTTTTCAAATTGTTGAAGGAAACTAACTGCTTTAAATTTCTGTACACCTATTATTGGTTTTTCAGTGACGCATAATCATAATTAGTATAATTATAGTGAGAGCAATCGACCGAACAAAAATAAGACGAAGAGAGAGGAAAAGCAAAACGTTGAACTTGAAGGACTTGACAAAATTTCAAGGCAATATACCTACAGGTCACCGTGTTGTGGTCTGTTACAAGTGAATGCAACAGGTTAGTAGGACGTTATCAATGATGGAAGAGTGGGACAACCGTTTTAATCGCTAAAAAGCACTTACTTATCTAGTCCGGTTGCTTGGCAAGAGCGAATTTAACTATGAAAACTAGCATCAACAGAACAACGCGTGTGTCGCTCGACAGGCTAAGCACCGCATGTGGATAAAGATGTGCTTGCTTATTGGAGAGTAACTGGTGGATGTATCGTATTTCTGCAAGTGTAATTGCTCCTGGTTCAATTTTTGGAGGTCTGCTGAACACACCGTTTGTTCCGCACTACTGCTTCGATTTACTGTGAACGGATTTCGTTGTCTCTGATCATTAGTAAGAGTGCTTTGCTGCTTCCTGGGGGCTAGAGATTTTAGGAGACAGTAGCGAATTCAATGCTGGAGTCGACTAAAAGCTTCTGGTTGCTCTTACAAGCCAAGAAAAAAAGGACTATGTGGATCACAGCCAAGAATAATGGCTGGTCTATAACTGAAGTGTCAGAGACTTCACCTTCCGCTGCAATTATCCACAAGTCGCTGGCTCACAGTGCACAAAACTAAGCCTAAACCGACATCGGTTCCTATTGTGGCTGTCATCAATGCAGTTGATTAACAACTTTTAGAAAAGAAAAGGACCTCGTCGACGATACCTACTTTGTAGCCGAGTGTATTTTAGGGGGCAAGAGATTTCTAACATGCAATCGCATGAAGATACCGTCGATTGTTTAGACATCTGATGGCGTCAAACTCACTTCTCATTACATATGCTGTATTATGGTATAACAGACCACCTCTCTTAATATAACCTAATAGCACAACTTTCGATGCCACTACGGCTGCAGTGGGGCAAGCGCCTAATTTCGCCTAAGTGGTCACTTGAGTTATATAACTAAAACGATGAAATTTCCAGTGGATTGCCAATTAATGCAAAAATTTACAACCTGAAGTGCTAACCATATACCATGTATATGTAAAGACAGTTATGTTGGGTCTACTGATCGAAATGTATGTGCCTCTATCTATGAACGCATTCCAAAGTGGCTTCGCAAACGGAGGAACCGCACGACGGTTGTACTGTGTGAATCCAGAAGAAATTCTGACTCAGCAGTCAGGATGGGTTTAGTAAATACCGTTCAATATGTCAATCCCTGCGCATCCTCAGTTCACCACCCTATCTAATATCCGCCATCTCATTGAGGCCATTGTTGTGGCCCGAGATCTTCTACCGCTCGGTGTTCATAAATATCTGAGATTGACAATAAGCTTAGGGTGGTAGTACGTAGAGCAAGAGATCCACCACTGACTGACCAGAAAACGAGTTCACGTGGACTAGTTTTGAATCTAGTTAGTTACGGGTATGTAAAAATCTTGAGGCGCGAAATGCCTTCGCGATCTCACAACCTACAACTTTTAATATTCTTACTTGGATACATCAATTAGCCTTCATTCACTGCCGTATTTCAGAGGTAATACGGCGAATCCCCATCGAACCAGGTTGATGTTCCTACTCTGTCATCCTTATGTAACAAGCTGTCTTGCTGCATAGAACTAGGTTAACCTGAGCCAATAGCTCATGCCATCAAGTTGTCTATTTTATATTTATAATTGGCAACAAAATAAGCAAAGATATATTCACCGGTTCCTTGAAAATAATAGAAAATATATATGGAATGCGAAACAAGTAACGTTAAAGTAAATAAGTTGATTGTGTATTACTGGCTTTTAGAATTACTCAGATTTTGAGTATGTTGCCTTCTGTTACTACTAACGGGTACTGTACACCAATACAATTCATAAAACTGACTAGGTCATTTAACGGAATAAAAAACTTCCGGAGCATTAATCGCCCACGTAATTTCCCGAGTTTATAAAGGTAGTGAAGGGTTTCTGTTCTCGGATATAATAAGCGAGGAAGCCGTTTACAAGTTAAACCCTTGTATATATTTTGTCAAGTACGAATAATTCAGCGGATACGTAAGACGAACTATAAACAATTTCCAAAGCGATTGTAGAACTGATCCATCTGTTTGAAAGCTTGCACTGGTTAGTTGTATTCGCATATAGCTGTCAAATGAATCTGGTCAGTCTTGCGGTTAAAAGTGCATTTTTGTTAGAAGTCGGGGAAGACATTTATAGAAACACATGCTATGCAAATTTCTTCTTTACCTCGCTGTGCAGCATGGTGGTATAGTGGCAAAACCATATGGCTGAGTTAGTAATTACCGGACGAGTAACTATATTACATAGATTAGTGATAAAAAGAAATAATTGTGTCATGATGGATACTATGGTCACAACCAAGCTTGGAGTTGGGATTCTTGCTAGGTTGAGGGCAAGTCCCATGAAAAACTATAGTGACAGTCTACCTTTTAGGGATCAGAAGGTAATGTGTCCAGGCATCACAAATGTAAGCTGGATAGGAGACCAGTATATCTTTTCCTTACTAGATAAAATGTTCAAACCACAAATGGCAGGACCAAACTGTGAACATTATCAATTTGAACTTAAATGGACTTGCGTTCCAAATAAGAAATCTGTAAATACTTGAAAATATCGACTGGTCACTTTAAGTAGACTGATCATGCAACGTTGATTTTATACAGCCGTCTGGCTGCTCCCTTTCTGGGGCCGAATAAGCCAAAGATAAATGCTGATTTTCCCATATCTCAGTCATCTTAGTACGTTGTCCAAAGCTCCCCAACTGCAAAATGTAGTCGCCAATGGAACCAGCAATTTAGATCGCGCTTAGCCAGTTAAACACGAGATAAAGGGGATTTTACTATTTAAATAACTTTAAGTTTACCTGACAAAGATTGGGTGTCTCTTCTTCAGTTTTACTAACAAGAATGAGATACTCGGCGGCTAGTGAGTGAACTAATGTGTTAGGCAGTGGAATGTGCCAATGCGCCAAATGAAACAATGCAAAATGGACCATGGTTTAACACGAGTAATAAAGCAGTTGTTTGACAAGACCCGCAGGATGTCTGGGGCAAAACTATAATATCTATACATTGTCTGTTTAAGCGCATTTCGAGCAAATGGGCCGCTGAATAATAGCACTGTACATTAAGGTTTGAATGCAAACAACAAAACCACACACAAGGGTAGAGCAATAATTTGCCGGATACATATAATAATTTTTATTACAAAATAGGCATTACATTTTCTTGAAAACCACTCCACCAACGTTCATACAGTTCCATGCGCTTAAACCATTTGGAGACGTAGCCAGATCATGCTGAAACGGATAACCCTTCTAGCAGGTTAATAAGGGCAACTACTGCAGCATCTGGAGACTAGTGGCTGATTCCACGAATCACGCGATCAACATTTGGGAATAACAACATGTCGAGCGGAGACAGGTTTGCACGGTAGAGTGGGTGACCAGCCTGTGTGCAGGCGCGTTGTCATGGTGTAGCAAAGTACCTTGTGTCCCAGCCCTTGGATGATACCTGGCTACAGCTTCCAACGCTTGTGACAGACGGGTGGCATACCGGTCTTCGGTGACTGTGTGTTGTCATGCGAGCGGCACAGCAGCCACACGACCCGTCTACCACGAACACCACCGCAATATGCTTGGCTACACTGCGCTCATGCCGGATTTTGTGAGGCAGTATAATACCAATGGCCGTCCACTGAGTCGAGTTTGGCTTGGTCTCCGAGTCGAAACCGTAGATTTAGGGTCTGATCTCCACTGTAGATCTCTCAAACAGCATTGGAACGTCCACCATCAAACCTGGCAAGCGTGGTTCGATGCCAATTCACCCGAGCTCCTTTCTGTTACTCATTGACCTGATGGGGTACGCAGCATGCGCAAAACTTTCTGACGTCGAGGTTCTCATGTGGTGTGGTACGCACTGATCCAAATGAAATGTCGATGAGTTTCCTTAGCTGCACCACAGTCCCCCGCGCGATCTCTTTCAGTATCGCTTGCACAGCTACAATGTTTTCTACGGTGGTGGCCTACTCAGGTCGACCACACCATGCCTCATTATCCAGGGTCCGCCTGCTATGTTTGAATTCCGAAAACCACTCAAACAGGATCTGTTGTTGAAGGCGCGTCATCACCAAACCTAGCACGTAATCGCTCAACATTCGGTTTCTGAGTAAACAACCTTTGTAATCGGAAAATCATCACCCTCCTGTGAGATCGACTGAGTTTCATGCTTACAGTCAAGATGTGGCGACCCTTGTGCGTTGTGCTGAGCTGCTGAAATAAGGTTCCGTAAGTTGAAATCAACGAACAACGTTCCGAATGGATTACAATTCACATGCTTCTTGTCTGATCGTCTACAGTTTCCTGGTTTTCGCCTGTGATATGGCGGGCGATTAATAACAGGTAAGATCGCGATCTACTCCAATATGACGTAGATAGCATTTATGAATGATCAAATAGGATCCTGCTTCATTTGTACACAGCTAAGTGCAAGGTGATCCAGCTGTATTCCCAGTCCGTGAGCGTTTAGTAGCTTGGAGGCCACACTTTACAGAAGGCCTCTCAGGAGCATGGTATGATTACATTGGTACAGGTAAAACTACGATGCTCAAAACAAGAAGAGAAGGCCTGGAAAAACGGCAATCAATACTTTGGCCATTTTCGCAGAGTGTTAGGTTTGTTTGACCTCACAATCTTTCCACAAGTGCTTAACAACTACGTGCGATTACACGTAGAATACGCTATCCAGGCGTGGTAGCCGTGGCAGAAACATTATCTCGTTGCTCTTAAGAGTCCTCAGCGAAGTGCAACCAAGAACGTCAGGGGCGTCTTTCAGCTGCCCTATCAACTTAGACTGAAGTCTCTGAAAATTTACAGCATTCAATATCTGCGTTTGCGGGGGATCCCATAATGGGTTACCAGATTCTGTAGAACCCAAAACACATGCAGCCTGCTTTTGGTACTGAGTCACATCACACTATCTGAAACCAAAAATACAGTATAGCCGGCTTGGACGCCGTAAAATTTCTCTTCCCTCCGAGAGTTTCAGCCATGGAACGCTCTTCCAAATTATATCATCGCTGTCCCCAATATATTGATCTATAAAAAATGCATTGAGGTATCACTGTCCGCTTTGCATTCTATTGTAAAACTTCTTATTCAGGGGCAAAATACACACAATCAAACCGCGTGTTACCAAACTACCAATAAAGAGATTCGTGGATTTATACTTTTGATACGCGAACACTTTCCCTGTTCTACTATGTAAGAAAGTGTATTTCTCGACTGTGCCAGTTACAATCCTACCACATGGACTGATCATATAGTACAACCTGGTAATAAGGTGCACATATTTCAGATCTCCCGGATGAGTTAAAAAGCAGGGTTATGGGAAGTTCAAGTAGTGGTAAAATGGAGGAGAGATAGAAAGCAAGATGAAAGTGGTTACTGAAAAAAACAATAGAATTAATACGGCTAAACGTAGAACTGACTACTGGGGACCGGATCCCATTCGGGGTATTCCCCCGAAATGTATCATTCGAACGTCTATGTCCCATTTGGCTTCCTGTCGGTGTGTTATAACAGCAAGCGAGCCATCCCCATACTAACTCATTTTTATGGCACTTCGTATGTATAATGAATAATAGGCTCGAAACGACAAGTCAGGTCACACGCTTTTCTTTACATTAATACTATTTTAGGCCATTCAATCCATTTCGACTTTTGACTCTTTCAAGTCTGACACCATTTCCATTCGAGCAGTGTGTGCTAATTTGCATTGAGTAGGAATATTTTTCTCATCAACTGGTCTGTGACAATTTGCGACACGTCAGTGTATTAAAATTCCGGAAGCGTCATTCCATCCCGTCAGGAGATCAGCCCAGGAGCAGTCAACAATGGAAAAAGGAAGTATAGAATGTGGCGAGATATTAATAATGATAAAGGAATGGTATATATCTGACAATTTGTGCTTCAGAATCAAAAAAGCATATATAAAACAAAAATAAAAAGAGCTCTTTAAACGATTTTGCGATAGATCCAGCGACTCCAGACAACCGAGTTTTTGACTAATTGTTGTGCAAAGTGGACTTCAAAGAGCATCATGAACTACCATAGCACGTCTTGTTTTCTCTGGAACGGAAGTGACAACGGTTAGCATTGTGCAGCAAACATAAAGCGAGAAAGGAACGTTAGTTTTGCGTGGCGAACTGCGGGATGACTTAATGTTCGATTGGGAATCCGCTCAATGTTTTAATTAAACGAGGAAGAAATCATTCAGACAATATGCACATATTATCGTGTACTTGTCCCTGTTTACTTATATTTCAACCCATACTCTTTATATTTACTTCAATCCGCAGTCCATTTTCAAAAGTTCTTTGACTTGCAACACAGTGAGGTACGTATCCAGCATTCATTCAAACGATCGTTTAGACTCAGATAGTCGCAATTCAGTAGCTAGTCTGTTCCAGATATCCAAATATTTCGTCATATATAACTGTCTGCGCATGCTAGTTTTTTGTTCTACTAGTGGGAAGCGAATTTCTCTTATTCCTAATGTTATACCTTCCATTCTTGATGAAGTGTATACTAGTGTGCGGAGCAAATGCACGTTTGTGCACTAGGCCGAATAAAACTTCAAGCCCAGTTTCAACCTCCGTAACCACAATGGCTCTAATTTAAGCAGAATACTGTGCTCTGAATATTTTGGTGTTGTGGATGCCGTAACTAAGGCTTCGGTGAATCTGTGCTGCACATTTTTCATGCATAGAGGATCGCATTTCTTACAACTATTAAATATAATCGAACCGTATTTTAAAAGAAGGTGCACGCAGATCTTGGACAAATGTAGCTTGAAATCAAAAAATATCAGTGAGATGAAGATTAGTCACGCTGTTTGGCGGGATTTGTCTTCTATGAACTTGATCTGCTGCTTGAAATTGTGGGTGCTTGAATAACGTTGCGGAAAGAAATTGGCTTTCCACCGAGGTATGGGGTGTCCATATCTATTTTGCATTGATATGCTAATATTCCGCATTTATCTGCAGCGAATGACATTTGCCAGTTGTTAACCCATCTTTCAGGTGCTGGAACATCACTCCTTCTCTTATCCCAAATGTGTTCCAGATTTCTAGGATTTAAAGTGTATAGTACCTTAATATCATACGTAAAAAGCTAGGCCGTACCGCTTTTAATAGTTTCTGTTGTCAGTAGTGGACCAAGAGCACTCGCTTGATGACAAATGGATTCCCATTTGCACATGCTGAGTGCAATCATTAAGTTATGATCTGAACCAAGCGTGCAAGGGGTATATGATACCAAATTTTGACATTTTTCATAGCAGTTGGCTATGCAGCACTCTATCGAATGCTTTTGAATGTCGATGAAAACGATGATAGCTTCATGACCATTATCCACTGAGCTCGTTAAACAATTCAGGAATTCCAGTTAGCATGTTTGTCAGGATAGTTTTGTTTAAAGTCAAGCTGAATCTGATTAATCAGCTTTTATGAGAGCAACTGGTTTATTGTTTTTTTGACCATTCTCTCAATTACTTTCGAAACTACAGGCGTGGGACTTATCGGGCGGTAGATTTTTAGGTCTGATTTCAGGCCACTTTTGTGCCTAAGCCTGCCTAGCGCGAGTTTGCATGTGATTAGAAAAATACCCGACTCCATTGACATAGTAAACAACTTTAGCAGTAAAATGATGTATCATAGCCCAGTATTTTAGCAAAGAAGTTGGCAGACCGTCTGGACCAGGATAAAAGCATAAACGTAGTCGGTCTATGTGCGCTGTATAGCTCTGGTGTTGGAAATCACTGTGCTCAGTTTTACAATGCTAATATTTGTCCTGGACAAAGGTATGTCATATAGAACAGTGAACAATGAGGTAAAGTGATTATTTAGGGTATTTGATAGAATGTGAAGATCCGAAGTCAGAGATTTGTCCGGTAGAGTAATAGCGGAAACTATTTCAGGTTGCGTTTTATTTCCTGGCTGCATCATTTTGACTAACTTTCTGGATTTGTTTGTAGACTAGAGCTCGATTCTCTTCAGCAAATAATCTCCGTGCACTTTTTAACTCAAGTTCAACAAGCAACTAGTCCTGTTTCATTAATAAGGGGAAATCAGCCGTCCGTTTAAATTGTGTAGATACTTACTTTAACTGCTTTAATAAGCGCGGTGTTCTTAATGAAACGTTTTGCATGATTGTCTTTTGTTCGGCGCAAGTGAGTCCCCGATTTGTTGGAAGCAAGCGTACAGTTCATTAGCCGCAGTCTTTGGCTCTTTTGTAAGGGAAAGCAGATCCCAGTTCGTTGTACGCGGAAGAGAGGAAAATTTATCCCAATCCATATTCCTGTGTTCTCTGCGTAGCGCCACCTTATCCAAAGGATTTGGTTTCGAGATGGTAACTGGTAATGCAAAACTGTGTTGTACCGTATTATGATCACTAAGTGGAAAGAGAGGTAGGACGTTCACAGTGGTGTTAAAAACGTAATGAATAAATCTTAAGTCCAATGTATTGTTACCCCTAGTTGGTTTTAAATAAATAAATATTTTATTCTCGACTATGCGAGGCACGCCCATGGAGGCATGATTAGAAATGTACAACTGTACAGACCTTTATGGCAACTGTAACAGTTACAGTAGAAAATTGTTCATATGTCCATGAGTGGAACTGTACAATGGTGAAAGTGCGAAATGATAATTTGGCTGTCGTGAAGCCGGGACCTCGGCTAATAATAGATTGCGAATCTTGTGTGATCCATTGGAAGATAATTGAAGGGCACACGCAAGATAGATATGACAATGCAGTGAGTTCGTGCACAAGTAACGCAAAGGTCAACGATGATATTGTAGAAAGCTAAAAGACGACAGTATATGCAGATGTAGAAGTTCCTGTGCAACGAACGTACCTAGAATGGTGACGCTTGTTGACTAGCCAGTGTGAAGTTATGGGCTGTGCATTTATTCGGTGGCGAGTCACATTCGCTACTTTGCAGTGTTGTTAAACGGACATTTGTTTTTGCACGGCTTGGGACCATACCAGTAGTTGGATTGCTGAGATGAGACTCGTGAGTCTAGGTGATGCAGACCACAATTTCCTGCAGATATTTGACACGTTAAAATCACCCCTAATTATTTTGTGAGTGAAAGTTATATCAGAGGCGTATTCAACAGCAGAGGTGAGGTAATTTTAGTGGAGTGTGTCACACTGCGGAGGGATATATATACACAAGCGACTAGGATGTGGGTAATGTTTAACTCCACAGAAACTCAAACAAATTCATTAACATTGTTTAGCTGTGGGTCAGATATTGTGTAACTAGCTGTTCCCAAACATAGATGGCGCACTCACCACCATTGCGCGTATGATGGTTACCCACGAAGGAGGTCTAATCCTCAACATGGTAATATGTATGAGGTACGTGGGGCGAGAACCATGTTTCAGTTACTAGTAGCAACTGGGGAACTGAACGAGCACAGAGGTTACGAAAGCCGTGTAGATTTTTGTTCAGAGAAGGTGCCTTAATAAGTAGGATTGGGATATTGCCCAGCTCAGAAATCAAGGTTAATATTTCATGGAAAATAGAGGGGCGTTATTGTCGTAGGATTCTTGCGATTGGCAATGGTGATGGTAGTTGCAAAATATTGAGACCATTGTATATGTGTATTTGGACTAGGTTGAGAAATTGGCTGATAAGGCTACGGCTCACCGGGTATGTCAGACGGGGAGGTAAAGTCTGTGGAGGCCATTTCTAATCTTGGCCTAAATAGTGTGGCGGTATGCCTTTTACCAATGTTTAAACTTTTGGGTTTTGCTTGGGAATCCATGAATTAGTTATGGCTCGACAGTTTTCCAGAAGTTGTGGGCTAGACTTTATTGACAGTCTAAAGGCTATTTCGCTCAATGGGGTGACCTGTCGCAGCTGTCTGCACTGGGAATATAGCATCGTGACATCAGATGTATCTGTTAAGTTAAGGAGCACATAATTGAAGCAATCCATAGAATATGTTGAGCCTTATCGCTGAGACTAGCTGACTTTCAAGGACGGGTGACTCTTTAATGTGTTACTGTTATTTGCCATTTGGTAATATGAATGTGTGTTTAGAGCAACGACTTTTCCAGGTCGAGTAATTATCCGGGGAAGAAATGATTCTAGTACTTGAGCATGTTTAATACTACTTAGCGATGGAATAAGGCAATTTGTTCTTACGTATGAAATTTCGTGCCTAATCGGCGTTGTCTTTAAGTCAACAGGATTTGGGGCATAGCTATGTGCCTTCTGCGTTCACAGTCATTTCCACAGATGGTGGAACAATGTTAAAAGCAAATTCTGCTTTGCGGTTTCTTGCAGGTTCGACGTGTGCATCTAGATCAACTCCAGGGACATAGATGTCAATTAAAATATGTGTTGTCAAAAGTGGTTCTTTGGACTTTGAGGCTAAATTGACTAGTTTGGCACCGCCTTTAGCTCGTATTTCTCCTTCAATTGGGTGCCATCCACTTTAATCACCGTTCTTTTAAACTCGGTTGACATTATAATCAGTGACCACTTGTCTTAGAAGGATTTTGCAGCATCCACGCTGGTGCATTTTAGAAGTACAGGGCAATTATGTTTTTTGCAAGTTTTCCCGAAGGCGCATGACAGTGCATTCTCCATCGCTGATGGAAGCATCTGATAAACGTATTCGCTTATGTTTCTCGATTGAATAATTGTCAGGTATATTAAATATCACGACATTCCTAGGATGACTAATCCTTTCATGTGTCTCCGTTGATATGATGAGTAAAATGTTACCGGCTTTTTCAAAGTGTTCAGTTCATTGGGGTTTTGAAGGTTCCATAATATAGGTTAGTGTTTTCGATAGCTTTACCATAGCTTGCACTATACTCAGCTGAGTTATAAGGTCTTTCAATTCTGCCTCCATGAATTGTATTTTGTTAACAACCGTGCAACCAGGTTTACAAAAGAATGTATTCTGAAGCTTTATTTCTGCATTCGGTGAAGCATGTGTAACAGTTTCTTCGGAATTTTCAAACTCATAACGTATGCAAAATTTTAAAAGCCATATCTGGGCACGTAACTGACTTATTTGGTCTATAAACCTAGTTTTCTTGGTACAATGCATGAAAGAAAAGATTTCCATTGGTCCGCTTATAGAGGATATGTTTCATTCAGCCATTCATCGCACTCGTTTCATAACAACATACCGGTCGCTAAGTCGCGGCGTCGGCCACTTTCTCTTTTTATGCGGACTGAGCAATTTTACGACCTTGGCAAAAGACTCTAGTTATGGGCAAACGAAAATTAATCCGAGGCGACTGACCAAGCAAAAGTAAATATCATAGCAATCACCACTTTAAGAAGCAGGAAAAGTAGCTGAAACTGATGAAATTTGCGTTTCGATGACGAAAGGAACTAGCTACGTCGGTTTCTAGAACCAAACATAGACCACAAACTTTGCAGGTTGCGTTTGATAAGAATGAAGATCTCGCAGATTTTCGCTTTTGTGACTTTCAACTTCTCATTAAGTTTGTAAACACTTTATTGTGCAATCACAGTGCATGGTAAGAAATTGTTTTGCAACATGAAAATACCAAGTAGTATGCATAAAAGCAGTTTGTCTCTGCATAATAAGGAACTTCTTCAGGCTACAGAGACAGTTGCACAAACAATTATGCAGAGAGTTGCGTATGAGATGAAGAAAAATAAAGGAGAAGCCATGGCAGTCTTGTGAAGTCACATGGCAGAGAAGGGGTTCCAGAGCAAAAATAGTGTAGCCACTATTCTAACTGTGGATGGACACAACTCAAAAGTTCTGGACAGTGCATTTCTGAGTAGTTATTGTAACCCTTGTGCAAAGCAAAACGATGAAAATTGAGGGTGATTTCCAGGCACGGAAACTTCCCATGTTCAGAACTGTGATAAGAATCACAATGGATCCGCAGGCAGAATGGAGCCAGCTGGAGCACAGGAAATGTTCAGGCGGAGTGAAGAATTGTATGGTTTGTGCTATGCTTCCTTTCTTGGAGATGAGAGAGTAAATCATTCACGTCATTTGCAAATTAAGAACTACCAGTGTATACTGGTATTGGCATTATAAAACTGGAACATTTTGGGCATGTGCCGAACAGAATGGGCGACATCTTACTAATAAGTTAAGTGAGTTAAAGAAGGAAAACTTTAAACACAATGGCGTGTTTAAGGTATTGGAGCGAGAGTCTATCTGACAAAAAGGGCAATTCTAAAGATTTAAGGATATTATGGTGCAGCAATACGTGGAAAAATCAACGATGTTCCTCAGATGCGAAAATAAAGCAGGGTCATATGGGAGCACAGGAACAGTTACCATATCAACGGTGGAGGTCGGAGCCACTAGAATCCGACTGCTTCCGATCCTGATAGAAATGCTGACGCACCGTGTGTATGTGAGGCCGTAAGGCTTGTCTTTGAAGTTCTCACCAGTAAGACATTACTGTTACAGTGTACCCCTGGGGGAAACAAAATACAATTGAGAGTTTTCATAATTCCATTTGGCAAAGGTGTCCAATGACTGGTTTTGTTGAATGGCCTAGATAAACTCTCGCAGTTTATGATTCTACAGTAGCTTTTAATGATGGAGAGTGGGGTAGCCTACCTATATTTTAGATGCTGGGTGTGCCTGCTAGATTCTATACCAGACTGTGTTTCCATGAGCTTGAAAAGGATAAGAACAAACTCAGCAGCTAAAGGACTGTCATTAAGAGAACGGCAAGCGCGGAGAATGGTGGCTGTCATAGATGAGTACGACAGTGATGATTTTACCTTACTGGTGTCTATGAGTAGTCCAGGTTAGTCCAATTTTATAACTCATACATTAGGACATGACGAAATTATATAAATAGTTTAGATAAAGTTTAGATATGGAAGAGTGACTGATATTTGAAATATGTCAAAATCTTAAAGGTCATTTTATCATAATAATTTTTCGCACCAATGCGTTACCGTTGTCAGGATAATTGCAAAACTATTGGGTTAAATAAGAAAATGATGGACAAGCTCTTTATTAGTATTTACATGAAACGTTCAAAATTCAAGGGTCCCGCGCTTGTGGTCTACGTTTAACTTGAGTTCAAATTTTATGCAAATTTCGGACATCAGTGTACGACGTTCTAATTACACACAGAGTTTGATCAAGTGTAGATTACGGCTTAACCTATCCGAGCAGCTATGGTAAATGGTAATCGCATACATAGAACGGCTTTTTAACAGGAGTGACAATGCTTGTGCAACAAATTTACTCATTACTAAAAAGGTGCCTTGACCAAATAGAAATAAGTATGAAATAAACAATTATAACTTTATTTCGCCGTATGCTATCGTTTGTTTGCTGTATAAGGAAGGTGTATGTAAAATTTCATAAAGATCTGTTCATATTTAGAGATCTCTAACCATTAGCAGAAAACTTGAATCATTTATGATTTTCCAGCTTGTTCCGTCCCTTTAAATTTCGGTCTGTTCCTCAGTCGGGTTCGTCTTATTTATGGTGAGTACAAAAAGGCCCTTTTTACTTTAGCACAAAATTTTATTTTGTCAATAAAATTTATCCCACGAGAATTGTTAAGCATTGCTATTTTTAACCCTAATGTACTATTATTCCATTGTTTCACATAACGTGTAATGTGTATCCGGAAAAGTATGGCTGTCCCCTCGTAGAGAAATCGGTATCGACAATTTCTAGAGCAGTGCCCAGAAATTCACAACCTCGGCCAGTGATATAGTTCTATATGAGTTGAAACCACTGAAAAATGTTTATATTGAATTACGGTTCATTGTTTTGTACCTGGTCATCTGCATCTAACCTGTGTATACGTATCAGGAAACGTATTACTGCTCTCTTATAAGGTCAGTTATAGCTGATGTACTCTGTGAGAAAAGTAAAACAAGAACACACATAAATCCGGTTTAAATGCATGTTTAATATATTCTAAAGTAGCACAGCTTAGTCTAAACTTTGACGGGGGCCAACGGCAAAATACAAATGATTTTGACATTTTCAAGTTTGGTGAAGGCAACAACTGATTTTGGGAGAAAGTTCCAATGTTGACAAACCAGAAGAAAACAATAGGTTCGTCGGCAAGCCAGAGGGATGTATTTTTCGCCCAGTTCAAGCACTTACCTCTGAGGTTGATTTAATGGCTGGGTTTCAACAAGTCTCTAAATAGATAAATAGGTCAATCAATATTTCGTAAATAAATATGAGACCACTGCGCAGCCTTCATTAGCTTCCATTGTAAACTCCAACCAACTTCAGCTTTCAATGGTATGACAGATTTCTTACACTCAAGAGGTCGTTTTAGCCCTGCGTTGTGATGTCTCTAACACCTCCAAATGGCGCTTCAACCTAGCTAACAAGGATTGGATAGCGTATTCATTGTGCTGGCACACGTAAGCGTTGAACACCATTGGGAAGATTGATGGGTCAAAACACCAGGGTAAACTTCGCAGCCGACCCATGTGTTGGTTTCACTTTTCCCAGCCGCGTTAAACAGTTTTTAATCGTTGTGATCTTGGGGGTATGAGTACTCAATGTCACGTTCTTGAGAGCTGGTCTGCAATCTGTGTGCCTTGAACCAATACAAGTAGTCATGCCTATTGCTAATTGAATAACGTGACACCTTTTACATAGGGTTATAGAGTGTCCTGAACTGACTAGTTCAAAATCGTGTGAAGATTGCATTGGAGCCTTTCGCGGTCGTCCGGCTTTTGATACCAGATCGTATAATGATAAGATCTGCTAATAATAGGAAATAGGAAGCAATTTATCTTGCTAGGTCGTTTATGAAAAACGACAATAGGCGAAGTCCTAGAACCAAGCCTTGTGGCGCACCGCAATCCACATCAATTTGCGTCCGACAGAGATTACTGGACACATACTTACCATCGACCTTCGTGTAGCAAACCGTCTACGCGTGACAGGATTGAGTTGCCAATGCCGTATTTCTTAATTTTATGATAAAGCATGCAGTGATCTAAGCCGTGAAACACTTGGATAATTTCAGGTAAACGACAATGGCTCCTGCCTCGTCATTAATTGCTTTACTCTAAGTACTGCGTGAGATTAATCGGTGAGTAGTTCGTGAGTTCTTTGGACGCAGTTCACATATATCCGTCGCTATTTTGCTATGGTTTTTCATCTATCGCATCAGCACCTCTACGATGATTGATTCTATAACTTTGGAAACCAGAGATAGCAGCGTTATCGGACATTAATTGGTTGGGTCTATGAGGCTACCTTCCTTATGAATATTTTGGAATTTGTTTTCCCTCTGACAAAAAAATTGGCCAGAGGTTTCGCCGGATCATTGATTGCTGGCTGTAAAACCTTCGGCCGAATGTTGTCGACTCCAGGAAAGCTGTGGATACACAGAGACAACAGCTTCTTCAACACAGCTTCCGTAGTGAAGATAGCGTTAGATAAACCTGACGGTAAAGTAGCAGAAACGAAGAGAGAGAAGAGGAATCTTTGGGCTCGTTACTCACTGGAACGAATGAAAGTGGCGGAAACTTAAGTGGTCTGTTGTTTTCTCTTAGTGGTCGAGCGTGCGCTTCAGTGCAATCCAGTGCTGCGATTCGCGCTGCACCTTACGAAAACCACTAATGCTACTGCATAACAGTTTGTGATTCGTGTAGAACAGTTCCGTTAACTCCTGTTCATGTGTCATGTTTTCCCCGTGGATCAACTTTGCACAATTGTTACACCCTGTCACGTATGCAATCCAGGTTGCGAAATTTGGGCAGTCCTTATGAGCTTAGTAAGTTTAATCCAACAGGACATATGCTTACGTCTTTTACTCCTTAGAAATGATGCTTTTGTTTTGTCCGTGAAAGCATTTCTGCTCCGATGCTTTCGCTACTACTTGGCCAATCGTCTTTATGAATATCATCCAGGCAAATTCTGAGGGACATTCACTTAAGAAGATCCAAGATATATCCTTAACAAACGTAGACAAAACGCTGTAGTGCTTGACATTATAGAATTTATCCTTCTGCTGTCCAGTTATTTGCGCAAAGCACATGTAGTCAAATTAGTCGAGTAACATCGTCACTGCGACCAAAGAGTGGGTCTGCAAGTATCGCGCCAGCCATAAATTTTATAATCAGTACTATGTCAAGTTTTGACGCCTGTTACTTGTTTGCTGTCTGGAGGGAAATTTTACATGGTTGTACTGAGTTCAGCTAGAATGTAGCTATTACAAACGGGTTTTAAACGGTGCATCATTGGTTACTCGCATTTTCATGTCGTGCTCATTAATGCCGCAATGTGCATAGGACTGTAAGATTTGTTGAAAACAACCTGAAAAACGTGGTTCAGGTCAAAGTCCACTTGGCAGGTAACCTACGGCCAAACCTTGTGTGCTATTTTTTCTCAACCGTAGCCGGCACCAGAGCGAACCAGGGACGTGGATTTGTGGGTGACCGATAAGTTGCATTTTGCATTGCATGTTTGCATTGTACTGAAGAACCACCCCACCATGCGTTCCACTTCTATCGTTCTGAAGCAGCGATATCCAGGGTAAATTTATCTCAGATTTGGTTATCCCAAAAGTTAGCCAGGTATCTGTAATCATGACAAGGTTGCACGGTAGTGAAGCATTTGCTTTCTCCAAGTTCGACCAAATTGCGAAGAACGTTTTAGATCTCACGCTACAAACGCTATGGTGCATTTGGATGTTGGGATTGAGCTGTTGGGTGTCAAATTCGTGTTTTATCTTAGGCCGAGCATCAGATGTTCGTTATTTTGTCAGGCAGTTAGTAAATGAATGGCAGTCTGGCTGCACGGCCTTACAGAGTGTTTCATATCAGGATGTTTACTCGTGCTTCGTTCTGTTTTGCCGTAAATTCTCTTGTAGTTTTCACTCTGCGGAACTGCGGAGACAAAGGATTTACGAAGGTTGCATATTCCATGAAATGGCTGACTACTCGCGACAGCGCTCTTGCTGTATTTAGTCAGATAACAGTTGGTAACCTGCACGAAACCTCAACCACTTATCCAACAGAACTTGCGTCATTTATTTGGAGTGTTGCACCAATTTCATGCATTTGGACCGCATCTCTTACATGTTGCTGCTGAAGGAGATTTTTTCAATAATATTTTGCAGACAGCGCTTCTCGTATGTATCACCACTGCTCTCGGTCATGCGTTTGCGCTTCTTGAACAGGAGAATCCGGAAGCTCGGGAACAGCATGAACAAATATGGTCTTTTATGCTATCAGTATTAGGATGGCGCCTTGCTTAAACGTTTTCATTTTAGGCGATCTTTTCAGGGAAGATCGGATTATATGGGCGCCCCGCTTGGTGAGTAGCCAAGACTAACTGCTGAGAGCAGGACAGCCACTGTCTCATCTGCTGATTTCAGAGTTCATCGACACTTTGGTGGTCCACCAGAATGCACTTACTTTGGGTAAGGCGCCACTCCTCTCAGCATAATGGGCTCAATCTGAATATCAATCTCGTCGCAGATGGAATTCCACTGGTTGTGACCATACGGTAAATTGCTGTTTACAGTGCCAGATTTTTCCACGGGAACGTCGGTGTATACTTGCTGATAAATTGAATTATGTAGGTGTCGTTGAAAGCCCTGTCCACGCGCATGTGCGCGGTAAAGAATATGAGCCTATATGTGTCGCTTCGCAGTTTTAATCGACGTGGCCGCTTTGTACGTTACCCGTTTTTCCTGTGCATCAGATTACCTCCGGCTCTGAGCTGTCGGTGTCTTGACCGAATTGTTAGGTTTAGTTTCCATGAAAGGGGTAATAACAGTTATATCGAAGGCGGCTCGCTTGATAAGGTGGTTATGATGTGTCAGAGCAAGTAGCGCAGATACCGTGGGGCGGTAAGCAAGAATGACTTCATTGATTTACCTAAGGAAGGAGCATAGAGCAGTTGCTGTGCAGCAGGTTCAGTTTTATTCAACACCATTAACAAAACGCTGAGACTCGCCATTTGCTCAATTATTTCCTTTAATCGTTTACAACTTTCCTTAACCAAAACTATACAACTGACAATTAGAGTAGCTTTGCATACTTGGCAAAATCAGAGCGCATTGGCCACATAGTTCAGCCTCATTGAGTATATTTAACTTATGACAATGTAGAGAGCAATGGCACAGTAAGGACAAACCAGTCCTGTCCACTTCGATTATTCACTTTTACCGTTAGACGGATTCACGTTCAGTGACAGCTACACCTGTCCGGTCACCTGTGGAGGGTGAATGACCCTAAAGTTGGTTGTCACAGTCGTGTCGTTTTCTTCAGTTACCGTAGGTGGACATATCACGGGAACGACGCACAAGCAAATGCACACTGTCTACATTATCGGCTAATGGTGCTTCGTATACGTTCAGGAGCTCTAAAGTGCTTTGAAGTGGGTGGATGTAAGCGGCTGTTTCACAGATAGGCGAACGTAATCGAAAGCCACAAATAGATTCTCGGCCTATGTAGAACTGCTGCTGAACGATTAATGTTTAAATTATCCGTTAGCGCAGAGAACCCTTTATCCAAGGCGATTTCGTAGATGAATGATTTGGTAAAATAAACAAAGTTGCCTGCGTTAGTCTTAGCACGAGAGGGGCTAAAACAAGTTGTGTTACATAAATCGCGAGTGGTAGCGAGCAATTCTGTAAAAATACCTACTGAATGTGACAAGTTATTCCGATCCGAATGTGTGGATGACTACTGTTCTGGGTGAAGATGGAGCAAGAAAACCCTAAAGATGGAAGATGGCACAATCTATGCGACCCCGCAACTGACCAAATTGCTTTTTCACTCCCATGTTAGTGGTGGTGGGACTGTGACTCAAATCTAGGATTTCAGTCAGATCCACTACCAAGTAAATACAAAACAGTTTATGGGTAGATGTTTCGGCGGACTTCCCAAAATTTCCTGGTTTGAGAAGAAAAGCCTTAACATGAATTGCTGCACAATGGCTACAAATGAGTACATCTGTATCTACGGATTCCTCAATAGTGGATATATGTGAACCCTAAAGCTTACCACTGATGCTGTCACTTGACCTATGAACATTGTAACATCGATTGATCCAAATTACCTAACGATATTACATGCCTCAGAAGTATAACTTGTGGTAAAAGTGACAGGGTTCGTCAGACAATAGATAGCGAGTATTATTGCTACACTGCTCCAGTGCCTAACTACTTCATGACAACAGATTGATGGTCCATAGCTTGCTCTATGATCAGCTTGCAGAGCCGTGAACCAGTGTTACAGATGAGGACAAACGGCTGAACTTAACTCTGCAACAACGAGGGCCTAAGGTGTTATTAACTGCAAAGCAAAGTACAACTGTAGCGTTTCTCAGTCCGTTGTATTCATGGCGCTTTTGAATTCTTTCTGAAGGAAAATAACTTCTATGGAGCTCTCAAAGGGCCCTTTTTGTTATCAAATTGCATGCAGCGGGTTTGAACGTCTCTAAACCTTATTCTTCATGGAGTGGCCAATCCACATTCAGCCAATAGAACCCCAATTCTGTGTACTTGTCTGTTATACTATGGGCTGGCTTGGGATTAGTCACTCAACAAATAGTATACATTTCTTAGTTGCAGTTGCGCCCCTATACAGGTACATGACTTCCTTAAGTCGGAAATTGAATGCGATATGAATGTAAAGGACTGGAAAAAGTGATTGCAAACGTTGGATATGTTACTGCTGTGTATCGAGTGCTCAAGCGGTGCCCATCAGTTAGTCAGCCCGAATGCTGTTTCCCTTAAATGAGTTGTACAGCGTTTGAACACATTGGGACAAACAGAACTAGTACACCCGACCGACATAGTGGTACGATGTAGGGTGCAAAATACCGCCGAACTACGACAGCCAGTATGTTATCGATTCGGAAGTATACAAGCCCGCCACTATGTGCCAACAGGCACGTTTAGTAAAAAAAGGTTCAAAGCACCGTGAAAATACAAGACGAATCTATAAACAGCGTTATTGGAAGTATATCTACCTGGCATCGACCAACTAATTATGCACGAAACGATCCGCGATACATTGAAACCAGTTAACCATATGTCGGGCTTTGTGCGAAGTGCATTATTCGGGCTAGCCCTGCTATCGTTTCGTATCCGCCTAGTATGTATTTTCGTCACGACTTCGAATATGCCAGCCTGTCTCGCCATTTATTGCAGAAATATGGTATCACTGCACTCATGACCTTGATGGATGCACCTAGAAACGCGGGCTTTCTCTATCTTAAGTACAAACTTAACCTTAATTTCTTGGGACTGCATAGTGGCCGTTTTTGGCGACGTTGGGTAGTCAAATCTCGGAGAGCCTAACAACTGATACTCTGTCATGATATCAATCGGGTACACCACCATTTAATGTTATGCTCGTAGTACGGCCGGTTGGAATGCAATTGAAATTTCTATTATCTTAAAGTATATCTGCCGTGGAACGATTTCCCAGCGTACGCTTGTACGTCCCACTCTAACGATATTTAAATACTAAGAGACATTAGACTGAACCAACACACTTTCTCTACATAACTGATTTTCGTCATAATGATGCATAACTCAGCCTGACAATGCACTTGCAAATTCATAGCAGACTGACTTGTGGTTGTTAGCAAACAGAAGTTGCGTTGGTTTTATTACTCACACTTATTCCAAACGTTTATTTTTTTCCCGACCAACCTGTGAAACCTAAATTGTTGTCTACTGTAATCGGCGTATACCATTTTTCCATTGCGCTTCAAGTAGCAATGCTTTGCTTTCAGATGTACGTCATGTTAAATTCTTCCTCGTAATTTAACTAACCAGCTAGCCAGTCGGTATGGATAAAACAACTGAATAACGATAAAGACGAATGGTCCACTACACCGAACGTCGAACGGAAAATACGGACCGCAGTTTTTATATCCGTAACAAAATGATAGCCAGTACTATCATTTGAAAACACTCGGCTGCTTAAAAGTACACATTGTTTATGGGTGCAGGAGTGGTTAAGTGCCTCGGCGCATTGTACAGCCACGGCTGGATGCTGATGATGTTTGATCAGTTGGCTACGACATGTTATGGTCGAGCGGTTTTTCTGACGTCTGTAATCAACTAAGCGAATTGGTAACCATCTGGCAACGGTCTTGGCAGCGGTCTGAAAACTGACGACTGAGTGTTTGGGCGCGTGCACACAAAAGATGTTCCAACCAAATTGTTGCCTCTTTCATGTTGTCTGGGTGCGATCGTCATTCTCATTTCACCCTCGCCAAAGTAGTTCGCGTACCGTGAATGTTGCGTGTCGATTGTTCAACTGCCTAATAGTATGATATGGATATTTAGTCCAATTCAACCCAAGTTTTATGCACTCAGTTGGGTGCACGTATGACAGATTACACTGTTGCTTCGAATAAGAAAACACACTTGAAATGCATTTAGATAATTAGTGCCCATAGAAAATGCTCTATTTACCCTATTCGAGCAAACGACTGTGCCTCATACTATCGACATTTTTGCGGTCAAAACGTAAGCTTGCATTCGAATGGACAGCGATTTCCTTTTCAAGTATTTAGTAAAATTCTGCTTTACGTCGGTTTACATTTTGTATTTTACCCGTTTTGGGTCAGTACAATCAGGCTTAACTAACGGAAAAGCATACCTCGTAGCAGTATGACTTCACAACATGGTCTCACTATGCGAAAACTATCGAAGAATGTATAGATTGTTTGAGCACATATCTGTTTACATACTTTTCGCAGTATTAGTTTTTTTAAATGCCTGAATATTATGAACAATTCAAGCTAAATGTGGTGTTGATTAAAAGTATCTGAGCTAATGATCTTCCGTTCCGAGAGGAAACCAGCTGTTCCTTCAGAGTTTCAGTCATGAAATATCTAGGTTTCGCGCATTTTTAAGCTGTTTTCTAGCAACGTATATGAAATTACGGTAAGGTTTAGTAGAGTCAAAGTTGTAACCCGATTTTCTTGATTGATTGTTACTAATTAGGCGGCTTATTACTTGTGATAAAAATACTTTTACTGCATATTTTCCGCTTATTTCCTAATGGACAGTGGAACGATATGGACAAGTGATGAGCGACCACAAAACCGATTCTAATTTGAAATTCATAATCCTAAGTCATCCGCAACAACAAATGTGAATTAGCGTGAACATTTATCGCTGGCTATGCGTTTGTGCTGTATGCAGACCTGCATGGTTGTAATACATTAAGCTGGTGGCAATAGTTCTCGCTGCAGGGAAAATTACCAAAACGATTGCACTTTTCTTCAAACATGATGTGCTCAAACTCAGGCACTTACAACGTGGAACAAAAGATTAATCCATTCTATTTACAGTGGTGGCTATCGTGCAGATTACGCTTATTATCATACATTGAGTCCCACATTGGCGTTATCCAGGCGTATGCTATAATTATCGCAGTGACTGTTAGGGGATATCTTGAGAGTTACAACGTAATGGTTTTGAAGCAGCAGAGTTGAAAATACCGGATTAAAAAGTGACGTCATTTGCCTAGGCTACTCAAAAACTTTTGGTTGCCTGAACTAACGCATTCCACTTCCCATGCTTCGGAATTGTGAAATCTGCAATCTTCAAGGTCAGATAACTTGTTTGGTCCTCTAAAGGTATACAAATGTCAGAATCCATAAAGCGAGTACTAACAGAAAGTTAATTCCGGCATAGTAGCTTCGGCACAGAGACTATGACTGTTTTTGGTTTTAGAAAATAATTGCGATTATGAACTAGCCATATGGTGTAAGCTTTCTGACCAACCCAATATCCGCTATAGCACCTAGGAAGTGATATTCACGAAAAACCGTAGAATATCTCTGTCCTGGTTCATACACACTCCTCCCAGAATCTGCTCCAGTACAGCGTGTAAAGTTTAAACTTGTAAGCAAACACTAGCGCCTCACTCTCTAGTATAGACTGAGGGAACAGGTCATACAGCGTGTATGGTATGTTACTGTTCTTACGGTTGATAACATTTATGGTTGTCTGGTCGCAACATCCTGCTTCCCAAGACCAGTTTCGGGCTTGTTTGTCATCATCAGGCACATAGAGCAGGGTTGTGACACGAACTGGAGACCATTGGGATGCAAGCCAAAACCTCTAACCCCAAGCCACTTGGTCGCATCGGACAACGTTGGTCTTAACAGATCATATAACTGGTTAAAGCACGTGTTTTGCGACGTGTTAAACAAAGAGACTAAGTAGCCTAGAGAGTGAAGTATTACCTAACATCCCCAAAGAACCGGCTTCCAGTCGTAGTCATACTCTCTCACCTTTATGGGCACATAAAATTACGAAAGCGATCATGAAGCACGTGCTGCAAGTGGAAAACACTCAATATCTATTTGTTGCGGATTCATGGTACTAGAGGCAGAACTGGCCATGGTACACAAACGCAATGAGTCACGATCCTGATCGGGGAGGGGGTGTGTTACGATCCAAACACACAAAGCGTACTTAAAACATAGCTTCTATTGCTAGGTCATTTTGCAGCATCGGCAGATCCTTAACTCAATGAATAACCTAATCAGATAAAGTATAAAAAATAACTACAACCCCAAGGACACCAGGGTCGATTTCTTTCATGCGTAAATTAAGGATTATGGACTAGGAGTTCGGTGCCTTATTAGTATGATCCTATTACTTCGGAAGGACCGCTTTGAATGCTATCTTGCCCTCCCCCATTGAATAAACAGTGGTTACCATCCAGCTCCTAGCAACAAATCCTGTGGTCATTTGGAGTTAGGTCTTTTTGACAAAATTGACGCGAAGGTAACACGAAAGAACTTACGGCTACACTCTGTAGTAAGGCCCATACTAGGAGGGTATTCACGACAACAACGTATCATAACGGAGTAAGAAATGCCGAGCGAATTTTTTTAGACCCTACATCAGAGGGATCCAATTTTAAGTAGAGTTGTTTTTGACAAACTATGGATGCTCCAGTGGACCACCACTCACAAACACAACTGAACTTCACAGCCGCGGTGCTTGCGGACAAAACAAAGCAGTTTCCCACATCTTGAAGTCCTATGCAGTAACGCACGATACTGGTTGTAAGTGGCACAACGATATCGTGAGGCAAATAACCAGCGCCCTTCGTGGTAAAGAAGCCCAAATCATTCCGGAGCCCCACATTCAAGTGGCAGCAATTTACATCAAGCCAGATATAATCGGCTCCAAGAATTCCGCTGCACAGCTACCGGAGGTGATAATGTACGACACATACAGAATGACGCGTAGGTACCAATTAAAGTTGACAACTACGCTAGGTGCTCGTGCGGAAGCCACAACACGCTTTGTGCGCTCCGTGTTTCCTGCGGCAGTACATATCATATATCATCCGATAATCATCGAATACCAGCGTCCGACAATCACATTTGTCTACTGGGGCTCACCATTCTTGTCATCTCCGAAGTGTATGTGTCGACCATTATAGGATTCCATCAATTGTACGACATCTACATGTGCGGTACAATGTCACAAACATCCCGCTAACAACGTACACGCACACGATCGCAAGCGATTCCGACCGGATTTTGCGTTATAAATGAGTACCGTTTCGGTATTACGCCAGGATTTTGTCCAATCTCATCGTAATTATGTAGTGCACAGGTCTTGGGTCATGCATGCATTTCCCCGAAAACATTTGTTTATTGACCGCGATGCACATAGCAGGGAACCTTCCTGGATGTCATCATTGGGACTTACGCCGAAGCAAACGGGAATTGGGTATTGACCACCCAAAAACACTGCACATCACAACGCGTTTCGATCTCATTTGATCTCCTGAGGTGAAGAAAGTAAGACAGGAAACTGCGACCATGGGAATAGTAGCTGAAACCTCTACTCCTGTAGCTACCAAGTCACTGGGTTTGCTTTAACATGAGTCGCAATATACGTACATATTGCACGTTGTTATCGATTCACAGAAAGAGTGTGTACAAATGATCGTCTAATCAGTCATCAACCGTTGTGAAACGCATCGACCATCGTGATGCGATAGCCAACTTGATAATTTCGGCTTCTATTCCAATGGTGACATGTTCGAGGCCTGCCATCTTCACCTGATGCGATAAAATGAGATCGGAACGTGTCGTGGTTCTCAGTGTTGCTGGTAAGCAACACAATTTTCAAGAGCTTAGTTTAATCATGCAACGAAGCCGTAGATGCCCGGGATAAGCTCCACAAGTAACGCGAAATTATGGTCAGTACTTTGACTTCTACAAAGAGCAATCGCGTAGTCCACATCTTTAATGCACCGGAGAACTTGCGGTTTTCTATGGAATATGCCATAGAAGCGTAGTGTTCCTGGCTGCAGCGCGACGGTTAGCTACTTAAAACTCCATACTCTAGCTGATTAATAAGTTTATGAGCTTTAACAACTCAGTTTCGGGTATTCAAAGATGAATTCGAGGAACACGTGCTGTGGTTGGGTTGCGAGTCGAAACCTCATTTGAGAGCTCGGTTCATTCTTAGGTAAACCTAGGTCATTCCGATCGCGAGGACCGTATCCGGAATGGAAATATTTGGGTGTTGCGTCCTTGTTTGGACTCATCATCTACCTGGTGAGTCCAAAGCAGCATGAAACCGCGGTCGTAGTGTGCCAATGTTGGGAGCAACAACATCCAAATATTTCCATTCCGGATACGGTCCTCGCGATCGGAATGACCGAGGTTTATCTCAAAATGAACCTAGCTCTCAATAGAGGTTGCGAGTCACAACCCAACCACATAGCGGATTCTCCAAGTCCAATTTTGAATTGCTTTCCGATGTGCCAAATGTTGCTCGTGGATACCAGTAGCACAGTGTTCAGGGCATCAGCCGTGAACTACTAGGATCTGAGTTCCACCGCAGCTCAGGTTATCTCCACCCGTTGACTCCAAACCAGACGAAACCGCAGTCGTAATGTGTCAGTTTAGAGGCTCAACACCCAAATATTTCCACTTTGAAGGATGATAAGTTGCAGATTAGTGACCAGCAGCGTTTTTACAAGATCACCTCAAGGCGTGGAAAATTACTGAAGAACCCGGAGCACGCATGCTAAGAACTAATGGATGACAGACACAAGGTAAACCCGTAGGTTTATAAGTTTAAATTGGCAGACAAGGATTATTCTGTATCCCCGTATCACTCACATAGACTGCACCTCCAGTATATTTTATATTTCCCGTTAACTTATTGCCTTCAATGACGACTTGAAGATAAGCTACCCAACTGCAATACACTAATCGTTCTGTCACAAGCAGAAGATGAATCAACCACATTAAACTTTATATCCACTAGCTCTTGCGTAACCTATTGTTACGTAAAACTGCCTAATTGTTCGGCTTACGTGTATTCCAAGCCCGCCAAATTGCACCTTATCAAGTAGCGTTTACGTTGGTACTATAATACTGGTTCTGAGAAACCTACACATTTGTAAAGCACCTACCCCATAGAATTAGAATTATTTGTTTATTCTTCATTGAACCAATACACGATTCGACATTTTCGTCTATTGTGGCGTAGAAATTCACTCAGTTCAAGTCAGAGTCGTAGGTAAGGTCCTAGTATGTATATAGTCACGCGCATTTCCAACCTTATGCAGAGCCTTGTCCCCTTTTAATTCTGGCCGCACTGGTGTGCAGAAACTGGCTTTCGTCTTTAACAATAGTCTTCAGTTGTAATCTTCCTTTTTATGCGCAATTCAGAAAGGAGCTACTCCACAAACGATTTGCAATTTTGCTTCATTCGAATATTCGAGTTGACTGAACTGGCTAAGAACTAAAGCAATAACTAACTCAGCATGGCTGAAGGTCAGTAAAACTTTTATGCAACACAGAGATACGCATGTGCAAGATTGCAATCCCAAACTCAACAAGAGGGAGAACAGCAAAGTGAAATCCTAATATAAAAAATAAGTTTTCTAAAAATAGGATGGCTGTTTTCAGCTTCACAGGGAAATGTTGAAGTGTTTGTGCTGACGAATCTCAAAGGAACAAAACAACCCTACAGTGCGCTTCCTGACTTGCCTTTACTAGCTGACTGAGACTGGATTTAATTGATAACATTGAATTTACTTTCGTCGCTACCATAGAATCAGCGCCAGAATTCTTTTCCCGTTGATAACGTCTATAGTTGTTGCAGGTCAATACTTGCATTGTCCAGTTTTTACACTTAAAAGTTGAACCCAATATATCCACCTTCAAGCACCTTTATATAGATTCAGATGACATAACCCTATTTCTCATCCTTACCGGCTAATCATAGTAAGAATTTACGTGCGTTAATTAATGAAAAAGGCTGGAGTGGGACCTTTCTACTTATTCCGTACATCTGGTAATCCAATCTAGCTGCCAACTTTCTGAATGTTCGATGGAAACACAATAAAGTAAAGGTGATTTGGTGTAAACAAACAACCATTGCTTTATAGGATGCTTATTGAACACGATAACACTGTCTCCTGGGTTTTAGCCTTGAAATCAGTGTCGTTGGACAGCGGCGTTTTCAATGCAGAACACAATGAAGGTGTGATGTAGTTATTGCCATAGTGACGAAGCGTTGACGAGTTTAACTTTGCTTCTGAAGTTATTTGAGTGACAACGACAGTACATTGTAGGGAAACCTTTGAACAAAACTAACGGGTAGAGCTGTCAAAAGTTAGTGGGATTCGTCTAAATTCTATGCTTACGCGAATAGATTGACGTTTACTGCTGGCTTGCATACAGCGGCTACTATGGCAGTTGTTCCAGAACAACTTACACACACGCGATACAGCAGTCAATTGCAATTTACTTGGATTAAGTCATCAAAACATCATCTAACTCCTCAGTGAAGTTTGTATGGCGATCGCTACCCATTTGAATTAACCATTAATCTTATAGCTTATCTGATCAAATTGAAAACACTTTGAAAGCGGTAAAAACAATATTGGCATGAGCTAATCCCCTTCTTCTGACTGAGTTTATATTCATCTGAAGCGAGAAAACCAGGCATTCTCCACGAATAACTTCTGTTGAGCAATCCTTGATTAAAAACTTTCTTGATTCGGCGACAGTCCTTCTATATGCCTCCTGCTATGCATAATGGGATATATTCCTCCAGAGTACATAGCGGTTGCAGATTATCACACAATAGTATTAAAAACCTTGACATTTGGGTCTAGAATTCAATATCACGATAACACTATGGGTGATCTTTGGCACAGTATAGCGGATTTACCGTATTTTAAATTCAGGTCGCCAGCATCCTAAGAGATATTACAGATAATGTGTCATGTGTATATGATTCAAGACTAGCTTGGATTGTTTCAAGTAACACGAATATGCTGATGAGATTAACTGAAGCAATTCTACATGCGACCGAGAATAATAGCATGCGTGGCTCGTAGAGTAAAGGTTGAAAGAGACCCCTTTCGAAATTATTGGCAACTACGCTTTCCATTTTTGTATAAGATATTACAATTTGCGTTGACAAACCACTATGCTTACCTGGCTAGAACGCGCAAAGCTGCATCCCTATAAAAGTGTATGTGTCTCGATAATGCGACATACAGACTGATGCAGGAGATGTGGTGGCAGTTGAAGATGCTTACCTATATACAGCGGTTTGTAAATGACGTCAAACCAGTCTACTCATTTCATCATGACCAACTACAAATAGGCATTGGAAGCATCTTGGCAGACCCATCCGCACTAAATATACCTAGTAAGTGGTTTTTAAGGAGTTTCTCCACAATAAAATCCTAAGTACTTGGGTAAAGATGCCGCATTCAGAAACGCTGTATCACACTTGCAAGGTAACGTGTCCCGACGTCCGGTTCATTTCGGGAATTGGGAATTATAAAATTTAATTCTCAATTTCTCCGTTCATGTTCTCTATCAGGTTGCAACAGCGAGGCAGCCATGCTGTTACATCACCAGCGCTTTCTCACTGCCTAAAACATGACTTCCATCATACCAACTGATTGTACAACTGATTCTGGAACACTGCTATCGTTCACAGCCAAGCGATAAGGAAAGACAGTAAAGCACCTGAAAATTTCCAACCAAACTAGTCATGAAACGCTGCTCAAAAATGAGTTGTGCTCGCTGTCGCAAACGCCTACTGAATCCTCTTTGACTGAGACGTTTAAAGAACAACCTCCTTCTAAGATTGCTAAACAACGGATTTACTCAGACAGCAGCGCACATGAGCTGCGGAGTACTGAAATCTACCTCAAAGCTGGCCACTCATAAAACTCGATCAAATATCTTTTTAGTGTGATACGCCGTTCGGTGGAACAATCTGCTCTACAGATATGCGTGAATGCAAACGATATCACGTTTTGAAATTCCTTGCAAACTTTACTCCAATGTGTTTAGGACCTTTGGGTCACAACACTCTCTGGAAAGGTTGAAGGAAGCTGGTGTCATTAACATTTGAACAGCTAGTTGCTTACAGTCAGCTGACCTAATGCGTATCATTACCCATATATCCAACCTTTTGTCTATTAAACCTATAATCTCTTACCTATTATTATCTACTCCAGAGGATCACAACTAGAAAAGGTTGATAAAAGATATCCTTGCTTTCTAAATATTAGGTGATCGGGTCTAGGATCCGAGGAAAAACCGTGATCAGAAATTCTATTAACTAACTTTTATTATTAGACATTCTCAACTAATACGTGAAATCCTTTCAGTATACACATGATGGCTTATTGGACCGTATACCGCTAGCCGGTAAAATTAAGCATTTATTTACTCATATATTTAATACTTGTTCCTCGACACCTGCTGAACAAACCAGCTTATACGTTTACGTCCACCGGAAGAGAGGAAGTATGAGCTGGTTTCGCAATGTATAGCGATGTTCCAGTGAAATATCCCAACAAATTCTTCGGCTTTCGGCATGTACCAGTACAAAATATAAAAGAAATGTAATGATCAAAATACCATACTTATAAGAAACAACACGTTATAAATTGACCGGATTCCAACCTCGATAATTCTCCGGGACTTGCTTGCTACCCTGAAATTTGTTTAATTTGAATATGCGCAGAAAAACTTCCACATTCTACAAACAGTTGAAGGTGGAGTAGATCTGCATTAAATGTGGACGTTGTTTGTAGGTGAAGATAAAAGTTTCAATAAAACAATAGTAAGGCTGTAAAAATCGCCAAATAAAATGTTCGCTTGAATTTACTTCGTTAACTCTGGTAAGTTATATTGGAAGGCGTTCTACACCATCCATAAAAGATACGGGCTGACACACGTAGCGCTTCAAATTTGTTGGCTTGAGAATCTTCCACTACAAAACTAACATATATATATATATATTTAAGCATAAGTATATGTGCGCTGCGCAACGAATGGAGCGACAGAGTTGCGGACAAGGAAGTGTTGCATCGAGATGGAATATATGCAGTGGACTGTATACTTTTGCCTAGACACCTTTGGTGGCCCAGTCATGTGAGCCACATGTATTCGACGCGGATACCGAAACAACTCTTATACGGTCAGCTGAGTATTGGGAAGCGGCATGTGGGGAAACCAAAGGTATGTTAGCGGGACATAAACATAGTGAGTCACTCACGTTCTATTCTTGATTGCAGGTCATGGAAATCGCAGGCGGTTGATCGGCGTTCGTGGCGCGCTGATCATGAAGGCAGTTGCTGAAGTGCGGGAGATAGATCTTATGCTTGCAGGGAGGAAGCGGCAAGTGCGGAAGTGGCAAGCAACCATGGGTGCATGGTGCAGTCGCGAGTGTCTGAATCTGGCAAGCCTAGTGAGCCATGAGCGAGGCCACTCGGGACCACCACGGAAACGACGACGGGTCCTGCGGAGAACGTAAGCAGAACCGGCACAGTGTTTGTAGATACGCTGCATTCGATTTACTAACTGCGTGCTTGCATGCCAAGTCTCTTTATTTTAGGTGGGGTGTTTGCAATTTTGTCCTATCACAATTCTTTCACATATTAGTGCCTGTCTGTACTGTCTTTTATAACTTGCTCACGTCGTTGATGCTAATTGTAGTTAATTCTGATGACATTTTGGCGTTTGTAGCGTTTTCGTGAAACATATTTTCTGACCTCTTGAAAATATCGCGGATTCCTTTGTAATCAATTTTTATACGCCCATTTAGTGAAAATTATGCTACCGTATCTGGTCGTTTTAAGGGATTGGCTGTTGTATGATATCCCCGATGTGCCTACCTGTCTATTACCCACTACCTCGTCCATATTGGCTTTAGCAGACAGTAGGACGTTGTTGGAGGGGACTGGGTGCATCGTCTTTGTAGCCGTGTTCGACTCGAAGAGTATGTCTCTGCACGCAGTGTGGAGCGCACTACGGTCAAGCCACAGCCTGGGGTGCGATTGACTCCCAACTACAGCGTGCTTGTGTTCGCCTGTGAAGGAGTGTGGGTGGCTCAATTGATGAAACGAGGCTCCCACGCACATGCCTCCCGGTCTTATTCCTTCGGGTTTAAACTAGATATGGGGCGTGTGGTTGGAGCTGTGGGTGGTGCAGCGCAAGCCACCCACGGTCCATCTGTAGGTCCAGTCGTTCTGTGGCTGGCCACAGTGACAGGCCAGTCCGAAACCGGATGCTGCCAACCATATATACGTATAAAGTTTTAAATATACTTTGATACGGATGCTGCAAGAAGGAACGCTCTATCATACTAAAAGGTAACGTGACCCATAGCTGTGATTTAGTTTCCCGCTTAAGAATTAGATAGTCAAGTTCTCACTTTCGCCGGACATGTAGAGTATATACAATGGAATATCGGAACCATGCTTTTACACGGGTACAAAGCTAATGCTTAACAGGTTCCGTAGGGTGGTTATGGTGAAACTACAAAATATAAAATATTATTAATAAAATATGGTTTACACCAGTGGACTCACTGCAATGGACCTATTGCAGACTGGAAAACCAAAGTAATTCCATAAGAAATGACGGCAAATCCAATGTTGGTAAAAATCGTGTCTCCTTCTGGTGCACACATAGAGGAGGTGAAAAACCTAGAACGAAATCTATGCTGTGATAGCCAGTGAGATCGCGTACATACATGGGTAATGAGTCATGTAAGATGGTGCAGCGAAAAAAATTACACGGTCAATTCGGGCTTTGAACTCTGCCCGCATGGAAGCACAAATGACAGCTTCCGGTAGTGTACTGTACGTTCTGCAACCGCCTACGGAAAAGAAATTTCGACGGCATACCAAGTGAATGCGTTGCTTTGTCAGTTAGAGATGGTTACTTCTAAAACTGCTGTTGTGCCTAGGCTCTAGTAAGAAGCTACACGCGTGCTCGGGATCTCTTAACGTTTGGTACGTCAAAATGATATCCATGCGCAATCGCCGATATCGTCCGTTGAAGACACAAAGCGCCTGTAGTCTTCTTTCATACGACAAATTATACAGACTCTTGACAGTTGGTTCCCCGGCGTCGAGGTACCTCCAAGGCGGTGAGACCTCTCCTCAACCATCGCTGCCAGACTAGTACTGCCTATTCCACACGTGGCTGTATGTATGAGCCGAGAACTTGTGGGATAATCAAAGCGTCAGATCGTCCAAATGAAAGCTTCAAGTAACCCACATTTTGGCTGCCCCGCCTAGACGCCATTTTAGCCTATTTTTTTACATCCGAGGTCGATCTGGACAAAAACTCAAAGATCTTCCGCGCAAAAACAGGTTTGAAACGCTTGGTTGTCTAGTTGGTAGGAGTGCACCAACTTGGGCTGTAGGTGCAACACACCACATTTATCCACATTGAATCTAACTAGATTCGGGATTGACCATGCGTATACCCTATCCAGATCAGCTAGTATTAATGTGATATCGTCTGGTGTTTTGATCGCCCTCCACACTTTGATGTTATCGGCATGCAGAAGGTAGTTCAAGCTCATGATGCTTGTGGCGACTTTATCATACTTCAAAAATAATCCGAGTCCAAGTATCGATCCCTGTGGTACTCCGCATTTAAGTTGGATGGAATGCGTCAGCGAATCAGGTACACGTACGTCTAGGCGCCGGTGAAGAAGAAAGTTTCTGTTCCATCCTATGAGAAGATCACCAAAACCAAAGGTTTGGAGTTTGAGGAGCAGAATTCTCTCGTCTAACCGGTCAAACGCCTTTGAGAAGTCGAGCAAAACTACGTCGACCCCTGTACCAAAGTCTATTATTTCAGTCCAGCTAGATTGTGCTAGTAATAGATTTATTGTGCACGATCGATTTCGTCGTAAGCCATGCTGTTCAAGTATGAGGTAGTTAACTTCTTACAATTAGGTGGTGAGCGCATCAGAAATAATAGCTTCCATGACCTTTGAAAGAAAGGTAGTACGATTATGGGACGATAGTTGGCTGGATGGGAACGACTACCTCTTTTGTGAATATAAATAATTCTCCCGCGTTTCCACATGTCGGGCACGTACCTTACTTCAAAACAGTGTTAGTAGATTCAAGCCAAATACTCAGCTAAACTCTACTCTACTGCCGCTAGCGATTTCATGTGTATAAGATCAACTCCAGGAGAGCTGAACATGTTTATACTCAACAGCTTTTTTAGTGCAACTTATGTTGTGAAGGATATATGAGTAAGAATTATGGGTAAAACCATCATCTCCAGTGGGTTAGATGACCAGTGATCGCAATGAAATGTTGCATCATATTGTAGGCACAAGGTATTCGCTGCCAGCGGTGTACGTGTGGGACCGTCCGCTGTTTGAAGAGGAGGAATTAACCGTTTCACTTTACGTAGATTGTTGATGTGTTGCTAAAGAAGTTTGTGATTTGAAGCCTTACGCACTGCCAACTTCTGCTGGTACGCTATTCTGTTCTGGCTAACAAGCTGAGTGCAGTGGTTACGGTGGGTCACATAGTCCATCCAGTTCTTGGTGCTCGGGGAGCTTTTGTAGATATTCCAGACTGAGTTTCGCACCGTTATACATTTGCATGTTCTATTTCGCAGGAACAACACCACTTTTCTCGAGCGGAAGGTCTTAATCGCTGACGCTTCGGTGACCAGGGGGTTAAACTGGCTGACGAAATGTTCCCACGCACCAGCTGTAGCCTAGTCCGCGCGAAAAGTCCAGTTAGCTGTCTCAATTAGTCGAGCTACTATATCGTAGCCTAATTACATTCTCGTTGCGTCAGCACTTTCCGGGGGATATTCTGCATGTTAAATGTAATCGAAGAGCAGTAGTGCATGATCGTTGCCGCTCAACGGTACGTCGACATTCACTCTCACGACCATTAGTTCTTCCTTGGTGAATATCCAACCCACTGTCGAAACTTTATATTTTTCTCGGAATCGGGTGAGGTGTAGATGTGGCTATACAGCGGATAACTGGAGAGGAACTCTTGTAGATCAGCCTTAAACTGTTTTTCAGGAGCTGCTTGGGATTCCAGAGCGTGGATGTTGAAATCGCCAGTAATGCGAATGTGCCTGTAAATTGTGTTGATCACCCTCCTTATCACTGATGCTAGACGAGAGTCAATTTCTCGCGTGGAGGAAGGTGGATGGCACATGAACGCCATTAAGCAATTGTCGTCGCCTTTTAAACGAAGGAGGCGTCAAACGGAATCTTGCACCGTGATAGCCGGATCCTCTATGGGCTCACATTGGGGGTCATTGTGGAAGTACAGAGCCGCCCCTCCACCTTAGCTGGGTCAGTCCTACCGAACAATGGACATGCCTGGCAGTATGATCACCATGTCACGTACCCGTTGTAAGGACGAGGTCGCGGGCTTTGGATTCTTGACGCCGCGGCATAGCGGAAAGTTTACTCAGCAAGCATGGAGCATTGGTGTACATACAGCAAGACTTCTCGGATGTCAAAAGCTGTTGACTAGGAGCACATGAAGGATGTGGATTTGTGCCGACAGATGGGAAGCCGGCAGCTACTTGAAATTGGCGAATTGCTAGATTTTGGTGCGGCCATTTTTCTTCAGAAATTTTAAGAGAGCAGGAAAGAGCAACATTTTTACTGGTTAACCTGAATTCAGATTATTACTTGTCCTCTCATTCAGCAGTTTACAGACAAATAGTCATGAATGTTCCCTTGGATGAGACCTTGAACATCATAATTATGCATGCGGGCAGTGTTTGCCTGGCTGCACATCGATTGAAGACCTTACACAACATCTGTACCAAAGTCGTCCGATTGTGGGGATATTTATCATCACATTGAAGGCGTTGCCATGGGTAGCCCTGTTGGACCGATTCCGGCTGACAACTTCAAGGGTCACCAGGAGAGTAAGTTATTACGCGATCACACTGGAGCAACATACTTTACACGTGGTATGTCGACTGCACTTATGTTATAGTTGACATCGTCCAGTAAGTGAAAGTCTTTTTGGAAACGTTAAACGAATACATGCTAAAATCAACTTCACAACGGAATGTTAATCAGAGGATTCGTTTCATTTTTTTGACATTGCACTTAAAGAAAAGCAAATGGTTCACACAAAACATCGTTTTATCGGAAACCGAGCTGGACCGAACCATACCTACATTTCAACAGTTACTATCTAGTGAACTATAAACCAACCGTATTTTTGTTAGAGCATACCTTATATGCTCTGAAGAGTTAATCGAGGCTGAGGTACGATACATTGAGTCTAACCTACGCAATAACGTTTATCCGAATATATTACTAGCCAGGGTTTGGAGTGAGGTAGGTAAGAAAGAAACACGAATGGATCTGCCAAAGAAAAAGCTCTTCATCTCGTTACCATACAAAGGGGAACAGAATGACAGATGATTGTGCTACCGATTGCGCCAAGCCATTAAAAGGTACCACTGCGTAGTTGAGCTTGCGTTGTTACATCAAACCAAGAAGCTGTTCCATGAATCCAACTTGGATAGGCCTTACTCTCAGGTTACCGCGTCATGTGTTTACTAATTCACCTTTTCTTGCGGTAGCATGTACATTGGCCGAACCGAGAGAAGGATATCAACTAGGATCGTGGAGCATGTTCCACGGAACCTGGCAAATAGTGGACCTAAACTCCCTGCCAGCTCAATCGCTCAGCACCTGCTCTATTGTACGTTGTGCGAAAACCCGTGTGACGCATTCAAGGTTATCAGCAGACAAAACAACGCGAGGTTGTTTTATTTCGCTGAAGCCTCTATCATCCGACGAACGAAATCAAACCTTTGCAAACAGGTGGACCTTGTGGCCAGTCTTGTCTTGCCCTGTTAAGACGCAAGCAATGACCTTGCTTTTCTCAGTGTTTTATTGATTTCCTTCTTAAAATCTTTCTCATTTACATTCCTTTAGTCTTTCCACGATTGTCTGTAAGCGGCTGAATGCGCATGCACGAAATAAGCTGAATTCAAGTTATCCCGTAAAATATTGTTCGTGATTATTCTCTTAGAATTGCCAGATCTCGATAGGAATGCAATTTGTTTTTGGTCTCACTTATCGGGCTTTTACTTAGTGGATTTTAACCAAATCAGAAATAAAACAAATAAGTCCATTAAGTTTATATTTATATGACTAACTAAAGCTTATCTGCATTGAGAACGGGTCTCTGCTTTTTTACGTTGTCTTCCTTTATTTTTATTGTCCAATAAGTTACTTTAAATCACACCCTTAGATACACCAGTATTGCTTTTCCGGTTTTCACTTTTCCGAATTCGCAGCGAGTACAAAATGCCTGTCAACTAGTTTTTTATGATAGTCATATATTCACTTCCTCGCAATGTAGACTTATATGCTACAACACTAGGTGGGGAAAAATTCACTAAAATTGATCTCAGTCAGGCATATTCACAAACGGAGCTTATGTAACATTTCCGGAACTTACTATTATCACTAAGCGCACAGGAATTTACCGATGCACCTATTCTCCTTTTGGCATCAATTCAGCCCCCTGAAACTTTCCAAGGATTATCGATGAACTAGTATTTGAATGACACTCTCATCCCCGTATGCTACGACGCTGTACACCGATAATCAATGGCTGTTGTGCTTGAAAGATTTGCACGTAACAGACTTAAATTGCGAAAATCCAAGTGCGAGTTCCTTTCTTCATGTGTATTCTTTCTTGGATATAGGCTTGGTAAGGTTGAGTTACATGTTATAAACGACAAGCCAAAACCCATTTTAGAATGCGCGGAACCGAGCAACATTGATGAGCTTCGTTCGTTTGTACGAACGCTACCATATTACCGCCGTTTCATACCTGATAGATTCACTCTATTATGTTCTCTGAAGGAGTTACTCAATAAAAACGTACAGTGGAGTTGGAGTCCATGGCATAGCAGTGCCTTAACCAAAGTCAAACAAACCCTCGAGTCCTCACCAATGTCAGTTCAGTATGTATCTGGGAACCCCCTAATTCTCCAGAGTGTCGCATCACTTTGGTGTGTGGGCGCGGTCATGTTCCCACGCATGAATGTACAAACCTTGCGTCCCATAGCCTTTGAATCACGTACTCTGAAACCAGCGGAAAGAAAAGATTCACAACCAGACTAGAAAGCCTTTCCACGATTTCTGCTATGAAAACTTTCCATCAGTAAATAGGGAGGGATTATTTTGTAATTTATAACGGCCACAAGCCATTGATATCATTGTTAGGAAAAATCAAATGTATACAACAGATTTATTCGCCAGGAATGAAGAGGTAAATTTTGACACTGAACGCATATAATTATCAAATTACCTACATTCCTGGTAACATTAATCACATAACTAATGGCCAGAGCCGTCTATCAGTTGCAGCGACGTCGCATGAGCCCGATTCTCCCTGGGAATCGCTTCCTCTGATGTCATATCTAGGTACAAAGCCACTAAGAAACGCCACAATCCGTCATTGGACAACTCAAGACACAGTTCTTACAGCACTCAAACGATTCTTAACAGACGGAGGACCTGCCGAAGATATCACTGGTTTGCAGCCATTTCTAGCACGCAGGAATGAAGTGAGCTTATTCGATGGTTGTATTCTGGGGTTCCGGGTTAAACTCTCTTAGCAAGGCAGGTACACAGATCCATCAAGAGCTACATGGTGCGCATCCAGGTGTCTGTAGAATAAAGGTGTTAGCTAGAGGAACACGTTCACTCCTCTACTTTGCGGTATTAGCCACGGAAACCTACCGAGTGCTAATGAGGACATGGGCACGAGTAAATGTTGTACAGATGAATATTGCACTCCACATCTTACTTTCGTATATGTTTTGTTCCACAAATCGTCTTCCACTGTGCCAGAACATCACGGCTTTCGTTAAAACTGCCTGTGCACAACAACCTCCTCAATACGTTGCACAGGTTGGTTCAATTGCCATAAAGGAACTGACATCACCCACTTGGAATTCTCGGTTAATAGCCTACTGGAATACCACTTCCTTTAAAAGGATCAGATGGAAAAGATCGAGGATATTGTTCCTTCCCGACCGCACCAACATCAATGCTATAAGTTGCTGTTAAAAGAGGCAAATAATCCATCTGCTTTCATCTAGCAAGAAATGCCAAAAAGTCCACCTCACAGAAGAGAATCTTCGCCAAAGAATATTGATACGGTCATTGTGCAGCAAGAACTAAGCGTCAAGAACATGCGACGACGGTTCAACAAGCTGCACGCACGCGCACATACATTAAACAAGTTTACGTCCCACAACGCAGCATAAATGAGAAATTATCACATGTCACATTCGTATGCCGTTTATGTGCAAAGTTGGGTGGAGGGGGTTCTGGTTGCCCGTTTGACGCCTTATCTTTGATACCATAGCTTGCATTCTGATCAGCTTGGAGTTGTCCTAAGGAAATTGAAATGCTTAATTTCGGTTGGATTATCCGTCTTGGGATTACTCCTTTATGCACTGGCAATGGCGTTTCGGTCTGATTTACTGACCTTTCCACAAATCCCATTTATTCATCAGTAACATCCCATTTATGTTATCTTTTGCTCAGGTCCATTTCCACTCAATGCTCACGATCCGCTCTCAAGTCGTTTGTGTGGCTTACCTTGCGTCGTCTGATCTCGTCCAAGATGTCTGCGCCCGTTTCGCTTCGCGCTCGTTCTAAACCGTTTCTCATCGAATTTAATCCACACCGATTAAAATTCCTCCATAGATCTTGCCAGATGGTCCATTACGCTTTCAGCTTGTATCAAATAAACGCAGACACTTCTATAGATTAATTGCTGCTCGTCGAGTAACGAATTGCAAATAAGCAGATGTTATAACAGATGAGCACCCAGAGATGGTTGATATTGTCTGAGTTGGGTTTGGCCACTTTATGGACCATGGAATTTGGGGGAGTTCGTGCCTGAGGGTTTCAACAGCAAAGGTTTCTATGGCAGCTTGAAGAATCTATTGAAGAACGTTTTCCCTAAGAAGGAATCCGAAAGCACTACGGATTTATTTGGCTAAGAATATGCATGGTGGTTTTCCCGTCTTTCGCCTGACTGTTACTTTCCGCCCCACTACAATTAATCATCCCTAAGTCATCCACTGCTACCCAGCCTGAAGTTCCATTTCCACTGCTTGTATGCTCGTGAATGTGAGTGCATACCCATGTGTTCATCAATAAATGAGAGTTTCTCGCAGCCAGTTCCAAAGCAGATATTCGTCAGCATTTCCGGAATAGCACTAGACTGCACTTTCAGCCTGTTGAGCATCATCAGTTACACACTTCCATGGGATCCATCAGGATTCGAACCTGTGGCTGCCAGCGGCTCACACAACCAGTCTGAAGATTATGTCACTGGGGCACGGCGGACAGCTTCGAACCGTCATGAGTTGCAAACTAACTGCGATATAACGCGCCTTATACTCCACTGCTATGCAACTTACGAACGTTGCAGAGGACAGTGTTGGTCACGAAAGACCCAACGTCCACTGTTAGTAACTAGGTATGACACAGTATTTAGGAACTGTTAAGACGAAGATATCTTGATGTACTCATGAGTAGAGGATTTTAAATTTATTAATTGAGGGTCCGTCATAGCCAGCTCCAAATCAGATGGTGGTCTAGATCCCCGGAGAAACACTAACTTGCAGGTTCAGCAAGTTCTGCGTCATCAGTAGTGGGCATTCATCGAATCCATCAGGATTCGAACCCTTGAAGACCAGCTGCTGTCAGCGCTAGTCAGCAGATCATGTCACTGAGCCACAGTTTCTAAATGCTAAGTCGTACATAGCTATTCTCAGTGAATTCTTGTCTTTTGTAACCAAACCTGTACTCTGTAGCTTTCCTAACGTGCACGGCAATGGAGAATAATGCGCGCTCTATTGCAGTTAGCTTGCAAACCATGGCGCATAGAAGTTGTCCATCGTGGCCGAGTTGCATAGGCTGCTGATTGAAATTGTAAGCCCGTGGCAGTCACGGGTTAGAATCCTGTTTGATCTCATGGATGCGCAATACCGATGATGCCTAACAGGCTAAAACTGCGGTTTAGTGCTTTTCGAGGAAAGTGTACGACTCTCTGATTTGGAACTGGCTGCGAAGAACTCTCAATTAATTGCATCATATTCCCCAACTCCTGCGTACATGTGTATCAGCCTATCAGTCTTAGCTATTCATTCACTTCGAATTGAACAAAGTTCACAAGTCCATATGACGATTATCACAGTTTCGCTTGCTCACATGTGCTGAGTGGTATGTACCATTTTAGTCTCGCTACTAAAGTTTTCCTACTACGGTATTACTGTTCTGATTCGCTTAGATGTACCAAATTGTTAACGGTTTTTCGGTTAACATAGCAAAATCAATTACAACAACTCTGCATTTTCGGAATTCCTCCACTGGAAGACATATTACCTAGCAATGGACAGCGTGGAATAGATCTTCAATAATTAGGTTGCGTTTCTTTTTCTTCCTGGCCGCTACAACTCAGTTGGTGACTTAGAGAATAACAAATTATTCCACCACTATCTGGGTAATGAGTGCCAGCGATAGTCCACAGATTACAATTATGTACAATAATCAACCAACAATCTGTGTTCTATTCCCTGCACCAAATTTTGGGGGAAAATCTACAGCTGCTCACAGTACACTACAAACTTAGCTCCGTGAGACAACAATCAACTAAATGTGTAAATGATCTTACCACTCGACTTTTTACTGTGCTCCGGGTGTTCCCATCGCAAAGACATGATAAGGACCGCTGTCGGAAGACGAAGCGATCCTGACTTGGGCAAAGGCCTGTGATATAGTCCGACAGCTTGTGAGCTTCGTTCAGGAAATAGCAACTTGTTCCTAATCCAAACAGTTGCTCTAGCCGGGACAAAATCAAGACACAAAATGTGTAGCAACTAGAATTTTGTTGCTGTAGCTGCTGTGAAAGTCATTTGTCACCAGCGGAGTATCCGCACATTTATTCAGTGTGCAGATTTTGTAGAAAATAAGTCGTATTCAGTATATCATTCCAAGTGGAACTCCTTTGTACCTAAACAACAGAACGCTACAAATTGCACCACCGACGACTTTTATAAGTCTTGGATCAATGCCACAGCCCTTCTTACTCACAACAAAAACGTAAGTAAAGTCACTTTTCGTGTCGGTCAAGGTAAACAGTCAAACTGTGGATATTGAAATTGATACCGATTCCACAATTATCCCCAAAAGACCGGAGGCGTTATCACAACTACCAAAGCTGATCCACCAAAAGTACAATTGCGATGGGACACAGGACAGATGCTAAATATGCTAAGAACATTTATTCTCATCTGCTCTTACAGTCGTAATTCATCAAGTCAAATGTGGGTACTTTTCTGGAGGGCCAGAACCAAACTTTCTTGGTTGCTTCGGAGTCAAAACTCTTGCCAGCATTATGTTAAAAGTCTGCTTGGTGGAAGCCCATCCGCTGTTATTTGAAATCTTGCAGAAAAGGTGGGTTGGCTCGAAGAGTCTAGACAAGGCTTTTGAAAAGCTACATCTTTCACCTAGTATTGAAACCACAGGCAATACCGAGGTTTTCGAAAGCTCGAGCTGCCCCTTTTGCTCTTCGTGATGCAGTCCAGAGTAGGGTGTGCCGATTGCAGCTCGAGGGTTCAGTTGAACTTCTTCAAAATTCGGACTGGGTAGCCCCTATAGTGTCAGTATGGAAAAGAGATGGGGCCATAAGAATCTGTGGGAACTACAAGGTGGCCATCAACTAGGTATTATATCTAAACAGATGTCCGCTTCCAAAGATTGAAGAGATGTACGATTCTCTCTTGTGGCGAGCTTTTTACCAAAATGGAACTTAGACATACCTACTCGCAAATTAAACGCGATGAGCAGTCACGTGCATACAGCGCCATTGGCACATACCTTAGATTATTTCGCTACACACATGTGCTATTTGGGATAAGCTGGGTCCACCTATCCTTTAAAGTAGTATTGACACACTAGTGATGGACTTAGCAGAAACAAGTGCATACTTGAATGACATCTTACTTACTTGGACAAACCATCACCGGACACTCACATACTTTCGATGTCGTCCTGAAAATTTGTCAGACGTCTGGTTAGTTTCAAAAGAGGAAAAATTTGTGTATGTAGGTACATTAACTGGGCTATTGTTTATCACGTGATGAATTATGCCCATTAACAAAGGGCAAGAGCGCTATTTGAAGTGTCAGCACCCAAAAGGTTTGTAAACTGCGGCCATCCTTTTGTACGTTAGCACGTTTTCCAGGTTTATAGCATCGACAGCAACACATTTATACCCGATTCAGCAACGTTTACATAAAAAAACAAAATTTGACTCGGAACAGGATTCACGCAATTAAGTTCAAGGCAATCAAAAGTTTTTGTCATCCGCAGATGTTCTTGTACCGTACAACCCACAAAAGCCTGTTGTTCTCTTTTTTGTTGCTTCACCCTATGGTCATGTAGCTCTTTTACCGCACGAATTATCAGAGGGCTACCAGCAACCCATTGTTTATGCTTCAAAAGCACTGACAGCAGCAGAACATATTACTCCCAACTTGCTAGAGAGTCATCAGCTGTTTTCTTCGGTATAACCTGATTTCACTAAGGTTGACTTGGTCGATCTTTCGTGATCTATATGGAATAAACACCACTTGGTTACGAGAATGTGCTTCAACAAATAGCTTCGTCCAGAATGTTTGGTTGGTCCGTTGTTCAATCTGCACATATATACAAAATCCAATGTTTCCCGGTAGGCAGAATACCACAGCTAATATCCTTTCTCAAACTTACTTTACCAGAAGGACCCTCAGAGGATTTGACTCCGAAGATCTCGTAAACTTAATCCAGCATCTCAATGATTCCCTAATCACATCACCGGACTTAAGTCAGGAAACTAGTAGCGATTCTACTTTATCGCAGGTAAAACGCTGCGCTCAAGTCAGGTGTCCAAATAACACTAGCTATAAAATACCTTCCGTAATAGGATATTTGAGCTCAGCCTTCGGAATTGATGTTTACTGTAAGGCGAACGAGTTATAGTCCCCAAAATAATTCTGTCACGTATCGTCGAAGAACTTCATGATGCGCATCTAGGATATGCCAGAATGATGTCATCAGCTCTCATTTTTATGTGGGGGCCCGAATTAAACGATGAAATTGTAGCGACCGTTGAAAATTGCTTATCATCAAGTGAAGCGAAACGAATCTGCCCATGCGCCAATACAGCTTTGGAAGTGGCTAGAAACACCCTGGAAACGCACACACGTACATTATGCAGCCCTTTGTAGATCAGTTGATTTTAATGCTCGTTGACATTCATTCTAAGTGGAGTGCGGCTTACATACTAGCCTCAGCAGCTTCATTAAGCACCAAATATTAACGACACACAAGATTCCGACATTTGATATTTCAGAAACACTAATATCTGACAATAAGTCAGCGATTTCGAGTGCCGAGTCTTCTACGTTTCTTAGCTCTTACGACCTTAGATACATAGCTACTGTTAATAATCATCCGCCATCTAACGGGTTGGCTGAGAGGGAAGTAGATACCGTGACGAATCTACAAATAAGACAGCCAAACGCTCCACTGCGTGTCCGTTTAGATCGTTCCCTGTTCGCGTAACGGAACATGCCAAATGAGACAACCAGTAGGATCCTGGCAGAGTGCATGTGCGGTCGTTGCTTGCGTACACAAATAGATATACTGAATGAGCCCGGTGGGTCAAATTTGCTGAAATGTTGCTGAAAGGCAACCAGGAGCGAAGGAACATTTCTATAACTGCATCAAGGACAGAATTGTGACAGTCAGACCCTATTTACGTCCGTTTATTCTGGGTGGAGGTCATCCGTCGTGAAAACAAATAAAGCACAGATCATAGAAACAGAAGCTGAGGTTAGCCGCTTCGCGCGACCACGTGCGACCAAGGTTTTCGTACTGAAAAACAGTTGTTAGACCAGTACCGTCATTACAATCACCGACCGATATGCATGTGACTGACACTCCAACCGTCAATGCCGACCAGTCCAACGCTTGCAGACCGGTGAGCTCAAACCAAAGCAGGAGAAATGATACAATAATTATCCATGTCAAATCCATCCACCGCTATCCAGCCGGAAGGGTTACTAATACTGCGTGAGAGCGCGTGTACGTGAGTACTTGCGCAGATGTGTATCAACCAGCCAGTGTCCGCTATTAATTCATTTCGTATTGGAAATCGTTCCCGCGTCCATGCGATTATCAACACAGGTTTTGCTTACTCACAGGTGCTGAGTCCAATGTATCGCTTTACGCTCGTTACTAAAGTTTTCCTACTACCATACTATTGTTGCGATTTCGTTTGTGTGCAACATTTATCAGCAGTGGATAGAGAAAATTCTACATCTTGTTGCAGAAAAGACAAATCAGCACTGGAATTCATCTTACGGGTAAATGTTGCTTGTACTATGCACAAGAAATACGAAAAGTCGGTTGTAGGGGGATTTGTTCGGCTTCTAGAGAGGTTTCTTCGTAGACAGCCTAAGCTAGACAGCCGTCATATACCCAGGAAAGCGCTAACCAGCAGTTTTGTCTTATTGATACTAGTCAGTTGGGCGCAGCCACCGGCTGCTACCGAATTCGAACTCTTGACCTTACTCGTACTCATTAGCGACATGCGCCACGGAATACTGACTGTTAAGTAACAGGTTCCGGTAGTGAATTCCATATTTTGCAAAAGCGTTTCAGGAAGGAATTCTGTCTAGAATCTAGCTTGCTGTATTGTTCTGCCAGTTTGAGACCGTGGCCTCTCAGTTTATGTTATGGCTGAATTTTAATAGCCATTAGCACGAGTGAGTGGGGTCGCTTAAATTTGGGAAATCATGATAAGAGTACCATGCAAACGCGGATACAATTCATCGTAGGTTGCCCTGAGGGAGAACTCTGGCATCTGCACTTCCACAACATACATGTGAGTAGACGATGAGTCACGCAGAATCGCAGTAAGGTATCAGACAAAGTGGTCCGCCGCCGTCACTCAAGGCTCAGTAGCCCAAACCACTGGCGAGTATGAATAAAGTCATAGGTTTGAATCCGGCAGGAGTCGGCGGGCGCCCGCTACTGACTAGTACCAATAGGACAAAACGGCCGTCTAGCTCGTTCCCGGGTGTGTCACGGCTATCCTGCTGAGTCTAGGTGTAACGAATCTACTCAAAAATACACAAGAGTTAAACTGTACTCTTCTGTTAACAGTGGAATGGAAACACAATGGAAAAATGGTGTAATACGGATGAGAAAGCCAAGGCTCGACAACTAACGTGGGAGGGTTTATGTGAACAAGGTTGTCAAAAGTTGGGCGAAAATGAAAGACACGTATCTGGACTCACTATATTATCCACGTTAACACAAAAGTATATCAGCTAACCCCGATTTCGTGGGGGCTGATGGGTACAAATTTTCTTGCGTCTTGTGGTCAATGGATAGAGATCAGATCAAGTACTGTAGATGGCGCAATGCATGGTCGAGTCGCGTATTGAAAGGGGCAGTGGGGGAGCGGAACTAACAGAAGTCGGATGGGCATTCCACCATTGGCAAACTCGATTGGCAAGTTAGTTCCGGCGACATTTCAGCCAATTGTATTGGGTGGTAAATTTCAACTCATGCCCCCTCAATTCGGTGTTGCACTTAATCTTCACAAGGTGGCGGCAGGCGTGACAGGGGTGATTTCAGATCTGGAATACCAGGACGAGGTCACCCCTTAGACGGCCATATATTCCGCTGTACAATCCCAGGTCTTTCAGTCTCATATGGTAATGCAGCTTAAGCAATTCATTTACATTTTTCGTTGCTGTTAACTGTGCGATATCCAGTGCAAGTAGATCGCGTTTTAACCAGGGTTGCAAAACCTGGATCGCGTACACTACATTGTGCCTCGCGCACTTATTAAGCATTTGGAAGGAACTGGAAGGATCAAACCTCCCGAAGGACCTCCGTAAGAGCGCAGCAAGTTGGTTAACGCTTTTACACTTCTTCGAAAATTACCTCGAAGAGCGGAGATCATCTTGCATAACGACCCCAAGGTCTCGCTCTTGTGAACCGGTTTGCAGCATGTACTTCCAAGCTTATATGCGTACGTGGACTTGTGGCGGACATACATGCCTTTGCACTGGTCCATGTTAAAAAGAAGTAGATTTTCCTTTGCCGGTCTCACTGTGGCGCTTACGAACGTTCGCAGCCTCACCAATAACTTTGATGAGGTACATCTCTGGATAGAACAACATTGCCCAGATTTATTTTGTCTGACTGAAACATGGCTCCACGGTGATATTACTGATCCTGAAATTCACATCGATGAATACGCGACATTTCGGTGCGAACGACCCAAGGGCGCTCATGGCGGTGTATTGTTATATATAAAGTCCAGCATGAGAGGCGGACTCATATCTACGCATTATAGTGCCGACGGCCTATGCGAACAACTTTGGTGCAGAGTTACTGTTGGGCCGAATGAACTGAGAGTGGGAGCCATTTATCGGAGTCCTTCAAACACTTCCCGTGATTGGATCGACGTAGTGCAGCAGCGCTTGAACTGCCGAAATTTTCTGTTGCTTGGTGATTTTAACTTTCCACACGTTGATTGGCCGCATTATAAAGCTCTACCTGGCAGTAGCAATCTCGAATGCGCTTTTATCGATACAATGGCGGAGATGCACGCTGTGCAACATATCCTGCAACCAACAAGGCAGCTTCCGGGGCAACCTGAAAGCTGTCTTGATCTCCTTTTCACGAACGATGAGCAACATGTCGAATCCGCTAAAGTATTTGAACCCATTGGGTCCAGCGATCACTCCACAATTTCAGCCGTCCTACGTTTACCATCTGTTGTATCATTACGAATACCCCGTCGTAACATTTGGAAAGCAAACTGGGATCGGTTGATGAGTACTGCGGAACACATGGACTGGTCAATACCTTTGAATGACGGTGTTGAAGTGTGTTGGGAGGTGCTGAAGCAAAACCTTGTTCAGTTGCTAGACCAGTTTGCTCCTTTAACTCCAATAAAATGTTGGAAGAGGCCGCCATGGATGGATAGCGAATATGTTGTCTTGTCGAGGCGACGTGCAAAATTGTGGAAGAGGTTCAAACAAACTCATAGCGCTGAAGATTACACAGCTTACAAAACACAAAGAAACTGTTGCAATTCAGTGAAACTACAGAAGCGTGCGGCTTATGAAACACGCTTATCAGCAGATGCGAAGGAGGTACCCAAAAAGGTTTTCGCATATGTCAAGCGCAAGCTTAAGCCAACTGATGAGTTGCCTGCTTTGGAAAATTCGCTTGGTGCACTGTTGACCGCCGACAAGGACCGAGCTATCGCACTTGCTTCACATTTCGAGGTAGTGTTCGACTCAGCTTCTCCAGCATTTCAGTGTACCCAAGTCGACGCCAAACTGGATACAGTATCCTGTTCAGAGGACCAAGTAGGGGGATTGCTTGCTAATCTAGACTGCTCCAAACCGCCAGGACCTGATGGCTTGCATCCACTACTTCTCAAAAGGCTGGCACCTGTTATCGCACCTGCAGTGACGGAATTGTTCGAGGCCGCTTTGACACAAGGGAACGTCCCACGTGAATGGAAGCAAGCGATCGCACGGCCCTTCCCGAAAGGAGGAAACAGAAGCAGAGTAGAGAACAATAGACCGATTTGCCTGAGACCAGTGCTGGCCAAATTGCTGGAGAAAGTGGTCAAGAAGGCACTGCTTGAGTTCGCAGAATCACACGATGTGCTAACATCAGTTCAACATGGTTTCCTAAGAGGACGGTCTTGTACCACGAATCTTCTGACTTCCCGACACAGTTGGATTGAAGCAGTTAATGAGGGTAGGAGTGTTGATGCTTTGCTGATTGACTTTAGCAAAGCATTTGATGGAGTGAATCACTTTATCTTGCTATCTAAACTCAACAGTTATGGCGTGGGTGGAAAATTGCTGAAATGGATTCAGTCTTTTCTGGACAAGCGGCAGTGATGCGTCCAGGTCAATGACTACCGAACGAAATGGTGTACTGCCTCTAGTGGTGTGCCACTGGGCACAGTACTTGGCCCAACGCTTTTTCTGTTTCATATCAACGACTTACCAGGACGTTTGACATCTACTTGCGCGCTGTTCGCAGATGATTTGAAAGTTTGGAGGGAAATATCGACCCCCGTCGATGAAGATATACTGCGAAGTGATCTCGATACAATCTCCTCATGGGCATCAACAAACTGCCTTCCACTGAATGCTGAAAAGTCCGAATTGCTCCGCATTGGCGAGTGCTGTCGGGACAGAACTTACAGTGTCGGTGGACGTCTACTGTGCTCGGCTGCGACGGTTAGAGATCTAGGAGTACTATCCCGATGGGATTTAAAATCGGCAGACAATACGCACAAGGTCTACTGTTCCAGCCTTCGCATGTTTTGGTCATTAAAGCGGACCTTCCACGTTTGGTCGGAGGAAATTGTTGTCAGGCTATACGTCTCCATTGTGCGCCCGCTTTTAGAGTACTGGGCACCGGCCTATTATCCAAGTACAAAAGGTGAGATGAGAAAACTGGAAAAAGTTCAGCACCTAGTCACCCGCCTAATACCCACGCTCCGAGGCTTATCTTACCATCAGAGGTGTCACAAGTTACGTCTCCATACACTAGTATACAGGAGATTACGAATTGACCTCATTACAACGTTTAGAATCCTTCACTTGAGACATTTTCCTCACCTGAGACTTATGTTCTGTATTGTGGATGCACCTATCACCCGAGGGCATTCTTACAAGCTGGAAGTTCCACGTATGGACGATGTCACTCATATTCACTGTTTCGCGCGACGTGTGATACATTTCTGGAACTGGTTGCCCAGTTCCGTTGTTCTTTCTGATTCAGTGCAGTGTTTCGAACGAAGCATTGACAAACATTTTTCAGACTTGTGTTTCGATGCAGACGCCATGTTTGACCTCCTTTCGTCGCGTGGTTATGTCACGGCTACACTAGCAACCTTTTAGAGGTTGTCTCGTTTTACAGAGAATATACCGTTTATTTATTTATTTATTTATTTATTTAAAAGACCAAGACACATAGTGCTTTCTTTGTGCTTATATATCGGTATTTTGTTTGCTTATTACCAAATGACTATTGATGTGCATTCACGCAGACCCATATTCGGCATGGGTCATTTTTGCTTTACTTATGATGGAGATCACATAGATTCCTATCTTATTCTCCTAATAAATTGATTCTGATTCTGATTCTGATTCATTCAAAGGTGCGGTCTAAGTCACGTTGCAACACATCGTGATCTTCCTGACAGCCGATTGCTTGCCATATCTTGATGTCGTCAAAAATCAGGTAGTTTGACTTGATGACACATGCAAGTTCGTTAACGAAGAACAACAATTACCTCGGCCTTAACACCGACCCTTTTGGAACACCGCAGTCCACCTTAATTGGATCAGAAAATGGGCTTTGTAGTTGAACTTGAAGGCGCTGCTGAAAGAGGGAGTTCCTGAACCATTCAAGGACAGCATTCCCAACTTCATACGCTTGCATCTTTTGGAAATGAATTCGATGACCTAAGTGGTCAAAGGCTATAGAAAAGTCTTGGTAGATCTCGTCAAACCAGGTCCCATTGTCAGCTATGTTGGTCCAATTGCCAGAGACAAGCAGTAGGTTGGTAGTGCGTAACTGATGCTGACGGGATTCATGTTGCTCAGGTGCCATGATGTTAGACCTTTCGAAGCAGCTCATTAGAACCTCAGCCATGATCGTTTCCATCACATTTAAGTGCACCGGTAGAAGAACCGATGGGCGATAGGTAGCGGGCTCTGAACGGCTACAATTCTTAAAAATAGGGGTAAACGTGCCCTGTTTTCACATGTTAGAGACGTGCTGTCTGCCCAGGCGTCTTTGGAAAAATCTCGTAAATGACTCAACTATCATCCTTGCTGCCATCAGCAGTGCTTCCGCGGGAAAGTTGTTAACTCCGTGGGAACTATGGGTGCGCAACGAAAGCGGCTTCCTCAAAATGATCGCTGAACTATACGTGACATGTGTAAATGCTGTCATCTATGAGACCGGGACAGATAGGTTACACATGCTGGTAGCACATGGGAAAATTGGGGCATATTGCGGCCGTAGAACGGTAGCTGCATCCTCGGCGGTTTGAGCACAACCATCTGTTGTTAGTAGAGGGGGAAATCAATGAATCGCTTTTCGGAGACTGTTCACATGTCTTGCACAGAAGCTTGTTGTTAACCCAAACATTTCCACTGGACTGCGCTGGTGTACTAATATATCCTCACAGACAAGCTTGGTACAGTAGTTCGGATGTACAAGACAGTCGATCATTTGTCAGGGCTAGGGTTCACTCTGCACAAATGGCACGCTTCATCTCTTACTGTCATGTGTTTTCGGGTTCTGATCCGAATGAATGATTATACTCTTGTGGAACGAACAGGCTTGCTGACCGATGCAGATTTAATCAGACCACTGAAATTGCCAGCAAACTCCATTCAAACAGGTAAACTCAAACAATTCAGCAGAGCACGGTCAAGATGGTGTGCAGTTATAGGGAACGAAACTTATCTGTCTTCCTATATAGTCTTCTGTGGCAGTAATGAGACGGCACATTTCTGTGTGGAATGATAAAAGCACCAAAGTAAGCCAAGGAATAACTAAAAGGTATACTGCAAATTAGAAAAGCGATGGATGCTATCACTAGGTACATAAATACTGTCACATCGCCTTAACCTAAACAAAAACAAGTCCTCGATAGAAAGGGTAAGGGTAACAAGATGATGGGAATATTGCTGCTTATTTGACTAAACAGATTACAAGCAATGTAACTTGGTCAACACCCAGTGCGAATAATCTGATTTTAATGGTTTTGGGGATTCGATTGTAATGAGTATCTGTTCATCTAGTTTTTGGTTGGATTAAAGTTTCTCTTCTTGCTGCTACTTAAGCCAAAATTTTATTGGCTTATTATAGTTTGTACACATTCGTTGTAGGAGCCAATCGCATTTCTCCCCACTCTGCAATTTTCGTATATCGCTCATGTCAACCTGAGCAAATAGTTTTATGGTGGCGCAATGCCCTGAATTCATAGTAATTCGCATGCAGTCTTGGTCTACCCGATGGTGCTATTGGGTTCGTTTCGTTTCTTCTTCCAAAAGCTCAGCTATATAGCCTTATGTCAGACAAATTTTGTGAATTCTTAGAAGGCCATCAAATTCAACACTTACGTGGAAGAGGTGACAAGTGGTTCCGATAACTAAAGACATACTGCCTGCCCCGTCTGCAAATAACGCAGTTACACTTGACAGTGGGATTCAATTGTGTCTAATAGTTACTTGTTCATTTACTAGACCAAGCATTTTCAAACTTTATTCAACCTTGGCCCCCCTCTGCACCATTTCATTTAGCATTGCCCCCTACCCAAAATCACCACAATTTCAGCAATCTGCAAAGCCTAACAGACGTGAAAATGTGATTTCCAATAAGCATATTAATAACTTTTGCTGGCATGACTACATTCGTAATGCTGATATCACTGGACTTAGCATCATAAACCTAAGTTTTGAACTTTCACAGGCTCACAATTAAATGCCGCTGATAGCGGCCTCCGGTCGGTTATTTTTGCTGTGTTGACATGATCACTTTGTGTTGAATTTATTCGTTCATTTGAAGTATTTGATAGAAATTAACGTGCCATCCAGTTTCATTATTGATTCTTAATTTTTCAACCAAAACTATTTGATTTTCCACCGTTTGGTTTCGGCGATGTTACTGTCGTCATATTCTTCAGCAATTGGTCACCATCTTGTTTCCGGATTATTCAAAATGCCGAGGCAATAACCCTGTACTACTTGTTCCAGTATAGTCGGATACGGTGCAAATGCCCTCGCCTGCGTTTTGTGTCAAGTGAAATTCGACATTTCATGTGTTGGATTCAGTTGAGCATTTTCGTCTTCTTCGTGGAATCCAACACGATTTCCTTCAAACTTTATCTGAAAATTGCCGAAACAAGGTAAACCCAGAAAGATAAAAGCCTACGTGTACGCTTCATCGTTCCCTTACGAACAGCTCCGTGTCTTTGGCCCAACAACCTAGCCCCAATAGCCTACAGGTTTCAACTCAGTCTTCCTCCTCCACCTATGCAAACTCACAGGCAGGAAGTCCAAACGTTGTGAGAAGCTCAGTTTCACCTGGCATTAATTGTTTACTTTTCTTGTGTCCAACAAGCACTGATGTCATAGCAGGTGAAAGCCGGAGTTCTGAAGACCAGTGAAAATAACAAAATTATTAAAGGATATTGGGCGTTTAACTTCTGTAAGTCAACAGATAGCCAAAGCACGTGAGGCTGGTAATATACTTCGCCCTGCAAAGGCAACCTCCTTCGACCAGAGGCATTATGACCTCGTGATCTTCCAGGTGTCGGTGTGCATTGATCCATCACCCTAAGTGCGCTACGATCACGATGTCGTTTTTACGGAGTCTAATTGACAGACTCCTCGATGTTGGTGAGGACTCGGTAAAAGTGAGGCAGATTCCCCGTCTTGAAAAACAAGCTGATCAACAAAATCGGCCTATGAGAATCGCTTTTGTGGACGAAGCCAGTCCAAGACTGCTCATGTCCCACCTAAGTAGGCTGAAAGGTTTGAAGATCCATGTTCACTCAGACCTGAACCCAGTAGACCGGGAAAGGCTCAAGTCTGCAATCACTGAGTTGAAAAGGCGTACTGGTGAGGGGAAACAAACCTCCATATCGTAAATTTTCGGGTGGTTTCCAAGAATCTACAATTCAGGATAAACAGATTGCTCACACTTAAAGCACGCCCGGCGGCTGCTGCTACGCCATGCAAGTATCTTTCACAAATGTTTGCAGTGTTATGGACGACCTCTATAAGCTCTGTTGTTTCATTGCGTCTGATCGGCGAGACGTAGTGGGACTCGCAGGGGCAAGGCTGCATTCAGAGTTCTACACCCACGAACTTGAACTCAAACATTACCCGTGCTTCCGATGCGATAGACTAACGAATGCCCGCGGTGGTGTCTTCCTCTACATTTGGTCTTTCCTGCGTGGATGACTTGTGAGCACCTACCGAAGTGAGGATGGTTTGTGTGGGCTACTGTGGTACCACATCCACCTCAGGGGCGGAGAACTACCTGTGGGCGCCGTCTATCGCAGCTCCTTGGGTCGTGGTTTGGATTGGCTGCTCCATCTTCTAACCCACATATGTCGTCCATACTTTCTGCTTATAGGCGATTTTAACTCTCCTCGAATACGACAACCTGATGTGCATTTGATGCCTTGTCATGGTGCGGTTGAAGCAAAGTTCGTGGATTTGGCATTTAAAAGTGGTACATCGCAACACATATGCAACACACGCATAACACTCCTCTCAACCCCGTCCTGTTTCGACCTGATGTTAACGAGCTACGAACAACAAGTACGTGACGTTCGGATCCTGGAGCCCCTGGCTACAAGCAACCACTCAATGTTCATAGCTGATATGGAATTACCATTGCCGTATTCGCGTCTGCTGGAACCAGCTTACAACTACTGGAAAGCGGACTTCCACAGTCTAGTTCGATTAGTGAGCCAGCTTGATTGGTTTCTGTCACAAGCTGCATCTGTGAAAGACAGTTGAACATGTATAAAAGTGTGATTGACATCATAGTGTTCCAAATTTGTGCCATTAAAATGTCGGAAGTTTGGACCGATTAAACTTCATTGGTTTGCCAAGGAGTATAAAAATCTGGCTGGGAGGCGGAGCACAACGTGGGATAGATACCTCCCCACTGGCTCTGTCAATGACTACATAGGGTAAAATTGTCGGCGAAACCTTTGCAACAGTGCAAAGCGAAATAAGCGCTGACATTTCGAAGAGCAGCTCGCAATCGCCGCAAAGATCCTCCCCAAAGAGAAACAATGTCTGAAGCCGGCAGGTGATGTGCCAATGCTGGATGGCCCGGATGGAGAAGCCCTAACCTCTAGCAGTGAGCTTGCGCCCGCGTTAGCGGCGCACCTCGCTTCGGTATTTGCACATGATCATGTGTCTGTTCCGAGTTCGACGTGGACCGCTTCTACCGAACTCAACAGTCTGGATTGCGGCGTTGAAGAAGTATGTCAATTATCTCCAGCCTTGACGGCACCAAACCTACCGGACCTGATGGGCTTCACCCCCTGATCCTCAAGTGACCTCCAGTCATCATCACTCCTGTCATGATTAACCTTTTCAACTGATTGCTGTCCAAATATTCGTTGCGGATTGACTAGAAATTTTCGGTGCCTTAGCCTATTCCGAAAGGCGGCGACCCCAGCAAAGTAAACAACTACAGGTCAATTTGTCTGACACCTATTTTGAAAAAGATTGCTGAAAAAATCGTAAAAAATGGATTATTGCATTTGCTGCAGTCAGAAGAGGTCCTAGCGCTCGCACAGCACGGTTTTATGCAAGGCCGCTCATTCAGTACAAACTTGCTTGTGACGAGACATGAGTGCTTGAAGGCAATAAGCAAGGGGTAGTCTGTTGACGTGCCATTCATCGACATCAGTAAAACCTTCGACAGACTTAGTCATGAGGTTCTTCTTGAAAACTTAGGATGTGCGGTGTCGGTGGCTCACTGCACCGGTGACTCCGCGACTTTCTTGTTGACTGAAAGTGAAGGGTACAAGTCGAAGACCAAGGAATTGTGCTGGGGCCCACGCAGTTCCTGATCCACATCAACGATCTACCCCAGCTTCTCCGGTCGCCATGTGCCATGTTTGCAGATGACATGAGCATTTTAAGAGTAACTGACGCTCCTGACGACTGTGGTGTACTTCAGCAACATCTCAATCGCCTATCCACATAGCCTGCAGCAGTTCATCTCCAGGTCAACCAAGCTAAGTCTGTATTTATGAGCCTGGTCAAGGGTGCTGACCTCCGAACCTACTCCCTTGACGCCCAACCGCTATACCACACGCTCCGTGAAGGACCTAGATGTACTCGGGAGTAACGATTTGAAGTCCGTAGATAACACGAACACGCTATATCGTAATGCACTGCGCGTGCTTTGGGCGCTTAAAGGTAGCTTCGGCGATTGGTCTGAAGAGGTTGCCACTCGCCTCTTCTCTTCCATCATTGGACCAGTGCTAGAATACGGTTCGCCCGCCTACTTTCCAATTATTCGAGGCAAGGCACAACGCTCGAACCGGACCAACACGTTGCTACGAGGCTCATCCCGATTTCACGTGGCTTGGGGTATGAAAACTGGTGCGAGAAACTAGGACTCTACATTTTCTAATATCGTCGGGCGAGAGTCGACCTCATTATAACCTATTTTATTTTACATTCCAGTAACTACCCAATGCTGAGGCTAATGATACACTTACTAGGGCCATGCAACACACGCGGACACAGATACCAAGTTGTCGTGCCGGATTTGCAGCGAGTGCCCCACCCACTTTGCTTCGAACAGAGTGGTAAATATTTGGGACAGTTTGCTTGAACATGTGTTAGAGGCAACATCTGCGCAGCAATTTAAAACTTCTAGAATTATCTTTTACCACTATTCAATTTAGAGAACGTTTACACACTTATGATTACATCCCACATTTTTGAGTTCTGCAATACTGTGAGTCGGATATTTTACATGTTACATGAGAACGATAAAGATATTCACGACTGACAATGTTTATAAGGCTTTTCACCGTAGTTCAAAAGAGTTCTAGAGAATTCACTTTTACTTGCTCTTTAAGGTAGTATTCAGTATGTTAAGATAACATGCACAGCGCAGCAACATTAATGCACTTACCTGTAACTACAAGTAACTCATTATTAGTATTTAAAATTATATTTACTTGATGGTAGCTTTTAGTGTTAAAGTTTTTGCTGTATTAAGAGGTACAGAAACGATAGTATAGTAACAATATTTTTCAACCAGTACGTTAGCATGATGACATTGCAAGATTTATATCCTGAAATGTTTCTTGTTAAAAGTCTTATAGGGAAACAGATGCTTCAATAATATTTTTGTCGAAATATCTTGGCTAGACTTGAGCCTGGTTCCTTGAGCAAGCTTGTTTATATGCGGATCCGGAATTGAGAGCAATAATCAAAGATCATCTCTTTATATGATATTCAATATGTTTTATTATTGTTAGGAAAACCATCTTCGGAATCTACATTCAACGAAGTACGTAAATGGCAAAGCAAGCAAATACAGCTATTTCCTATTGTCTGTTAGTGGTATCCGCCCTTATCCGAAAATCCTTTCCATATTGCGTGCAATTGGATCTTGCTAGTGTGTCACTTTGAAGCTGTATGGGACATTAGTGGATTTTAAACCCAACGTTGCGGAGCTGTATTTTGAATGGATCTAAAATGCGAATTGATATTTCCATCTCAATCAGGTTATAAATCTATTGTGTTTTCTTTTAGGTGTTGTTGCAAATGCCCGGCATAAAGGAGCTTGTCTTGATCCCTCGCCTCCTCCATGTTTGTAACGAGAATTGGGGCGTCCGATGTTTTGAGCATACACCTCCAGGATTTTAAGAAGAACGATAACCGCTTCTTTGCTTGAGTTGGTAATACTCAACTTAGTTTGAAGAGTTTGATTTTGGAAAACATCAGTCAGCCAAAACACATCTGGATGAGATGCTAACAGGCTACTTTCACAATCAGTTCCAGAAAAGAATGAGATGATGCTCTCCCGGAATACAACTAAATGGCGAAGCTAGCTGTTTTTGGGGAGTCATGTAACCACTGTGTGCAATCAGAACCTGGAAACCTCAACTGTTCTCCTCATAAAACTGCTGGAAAAGACGATCTTCAAGAGGGTGCGATTTGCCATTTTTGTCTGCTGTTCTAACAGTTGACAGTGAATCGTTCAGGCGTCCTCCCTACTTCTTCGTCGTCAAGTGCTCTCAATGAATCACACAGTGAATTGCATGAACATAATAGGGAACATTCGTTAGGTGGGCAACCAACTCTTTTCATCTTCCGACTACTGCGGCAACACCATCTGTTGCACATGCAACTTTGTTCTGCAGTGGGATGACGATTCACTCAGATAATCATTGAATAACTGGAATGTAAAATGGGCAACTGTATGAGTTTGAATTCTTCTAACCAATTGCATCCGTTCTATTAATACGTTATCGATGAGGAATCGGACAAATGTTACGAGAAGAGCATCGTTATTAGCCAAGTTGGATTCGTCTACCTGTAATGAAAACTTTCTGGACTGTAACAAAATAACAATGATACACTCCTTGTCGTTTGTCATCTCATCTATCCGCCTGGAAATAGTTCAGTTTTTAGCTGGAATGGCATGAAGTACCTCTTGAGGGCTCATGTTCATCAGCGCCGATATATTATCGATATCGTAGGCAAGATAACAAGTTCGCCAAAATGTTACGTATTGTAGTTGTTAACAATCAACTTGTCGATTAAGTCGGACGGCATAAGTCCGTTCTATGTTTTATCCCTTGTCAGAAACCTTTTAATTTAACCTTGGTCTTTTTGGAAATTTCTTGTAGTTTTTTGGAAAAATACCAATGACTTACCATTTTCGTCCTTATGAATACTTTCCAAACGACTTCACTTTACTTGAGAGCATGTTTTCATTTTCGAGTGTACTGGAAAGTTAAACAAACAGGTAGAGTGGATTTTTGAAGTCATCCGATAAAGCTAAGTGACAGGTTTTCCACGGAGTACTGCCGACACTTCTCCTTTGTCCAGTAGCCTACTTCTAAGGTATGTTATTGCGAACGGCCAATATGTAATATCTTCTAATATTGTTTTTGTTTTATTTTTATCATACAGTCATATCATCGGTATTTGATAAGTTCATTCTACAGGGCGAACCAAGCTGATGATATGAATGGTTAGTGGCACTAAATTTCTTCTTGTTTAACAGAGGGATTATAAGCTATACAATATGCATACTGGTGACATCAGTTGGTGGCCACAGTATAAAAGGTAAAAACGTAGCAACGTTGTTGCAGACAGAACAAAGGTTGCTTCTGAAGATGAATTTGAAATTAGTATGATTAGCTGAAATGACTGAGGATAACCTCTTAAGGAAAGCCACTAATAGAAGAAAATAACTACAATATAGAACACGGCAAAATTCCTTACACATAAAGCTTGAAAGAAAGTTAGGGCAAACGGTGACAACAGGTTAAATGAAGTACAGAACAGGTAACTCCGGAAAAAGATGCCGGATATTTCAAGAAGCCTACATAGGAGATTCAGCGACAATACTAGTGATGTACATTGGTTATTGCCAAACATGACAACCAGTGCTTATTTGGGAGGTATTTTATTGTTACTAGTATTATGAGAAGTAAACTTATGTACACATGGTCTTCTACTCAAAACAAAAAACTGACAACCACCCACATGATGTAGGTTGACAAAGCGTCTCACTAATTGGAAGAATTCAGCTGAACTCTATGTTAAGTGTTATGGCGCCTCCTAATTTTTTCAACTCTTAGTCAGGAAAGGACGAAGGTAATTTAGAAATTGCCTACACACGTGACGTAGCAGCAATGTGCGAGCTGAAGCTAGAGAGAAAAAGTCATAACCTAACACTATGGTACAGAGACCCAAAGTGAAAGAACGACTCACTAGCAATGAGAGGTCACTCGATGGTAGTGTCCCGAGAAAAACTCCGTGTCCGTGGGGTTTCGTGCGGTCACTGCAGTAGGGTGCTGAGGAGAGTTCCCTTGGTTTTTACTGTGGCCAAACACCAAAGTTCTGGGGAAGAATTGGTTGCCACGTAAGCAGTCTGAGTCTTCGTTTGGTAATTCTATGTCAGAGGTGAACCTGGTAAAATGTGCCCAAGTTTCGATGAGCTATGCCAGCTCCGAAAAAGACTGTTGGCCTGATCTGGCTTTCATACCTTCATTAACTATCCTTGCCCACGCCTAATTCACTTCATTGACAGGTAGCGAGCAGGGAAGATTAGCACGTTGAGAAAAAGTGCTGGGACTATATTAAAATGTATTCCATTAGTTATGTTATCACAACCCACCTTTTAAAGCATTGCTCCCTGTGGCCACCAAAACACTTTTCTCAACCCAGAGCACAAGGGTGGCTATATGGCTCCCGTTGAGAATGGTTGCACCAGACTGCTCTGACAGCTTTCACGTAAATTTTTACTTATCTCTGACTATCATTTCTCCGGTTAATTTCATTCAGTTCAGTTCAGCGATGCGTACCTAGAAACCGTTTTCCACAACTATGGTTACATCGGTGGATTTCACTACATTGATCATATCATAAGTGGCACCAAGCATTTCTCACAAAAAAGTTAGGGGTAAATGCTGGATAATTACTGACTTACAGCAACCAGCTAACAAGAACCGTCTGACTTGACTTTGTCCACAAAATATCGGCCCAGAAAATCCATCCATTAATTAAAAATTCGGTCTGCTCATTTCCGTAAAATACACTGGTTTTACAACGACTTTTCTTCACAATCCGTGCTCGGTTACTAGTTTGATACATTTATGGTAGACTGCTGTTTGGAACTAAAGCAACGATGTATTCGTAGTGTTTATTTTATCAGGTTTTCCGAAGTGCATATAAATATTTTGCTTCATGTCATCATCTTCATGCTAGCTAAATTTCAGCTATTTCGCCGTAGTTGTGTTTACGAAAAAACAGGACTAACGGAACCAGTGCAAATTTAAATTCGGCGTGTAGTGTGCAATTGATGGAATTTATTATGGAAGCGCCTCAGTCAACCTTCTAAAGTGAAGTGACTCAGTTCGGAATACTTTGTTACCGACTGCTGAACGCTCGTAAACCTACTATCTGTGTTCGCATCTCTCCCACATAAAATATGAATTGTTGGGCATTTGCTACGAACAATACTGATAAGACAAATGCGTAGCGGACATGTCCGCATCTCAAAGGATTTGTTGATGCCACATTATTGCGAATGTCAGAACCCATTCAATATCAAAGCACACTTCCTCTAGGTGTTTGTCTGTAGGTAATATATCTAGGCCTAAACCTTAGACAGGTTCCAATGTGCGTCATATTAAACCATTTTGATCACGAAACAAGTGCACTTTTGCGAGCCTCTTTGATACGTGTACTAAGTGGTTTTCCCTACCAGAGCTTGTTATCGTGAGAGTGCTACGGCTTTCAGGTATACCATTAGCACGACCGTCACTTAACTGAGACTATGATGAGTCTTTGACAAAATCGAGCATAAATATCACAATTTTAATGCGTGAATATGGGGTGTTGCTCACTGGATAACATTACTTCAAGACCGGTTTTGAACATTTTTTCTTTAACTGGGAACAGAATGACAAGCATTCCAGCAGTGGCTTCTGAGAGGTCAGTCGGGACAAGTACGCCTAAGCCACCGAGTTGAGGCGGGCAATGTTTGTCACAACGGTTAATGACTGCTTGGATGGGACATTTTGAAACGGTCGTTGTGTGCATGGCGTGTAACGCGCAGTCACAAAAGAGACCACAAATCGCACTGAAGTTAATCGTATTAAATTCGATCCCAGGGACAGTTAGTGGGACAATTTATGCGTAACTTGGACATTTGGAGGTCAGTGAACAGGATGTATGCAGCCCCCCTTCTGATCGCTGCAAACTTAATCTTTCCCCATTGCTGGTTTGCATTTTTGTAGCGCAACAAACTTGACGGCTTTCTTTGCTAAGTTTAGATGGATTTAGGCTAAAATAAGTCATGATGCTGATTTGCTGACACGTAGTATGCGTTATTACAGTATGCAAATCTTCACCTACGTAAGACCGAGATGATCCTTCTACATATCCTTGGATTACTGGCAGATCAATTTGTTCTGAGTCTACTCGGTAAACTTGTGTTTATGCACGATAAACTCACTGGACGTATTTCACAAAAAAACAACATGTGCACTTACCCTATACTTGAGTTTATGAACCATGTGAAAGAGCTATCAGATGCTCACTGGTCAGCACTGTGACAGAACTAGCCAATCGCACAGCCAAGAAAATACCCTAACATGCCAACGTCTCAAGCTGTTACTATTTTATAGCTTTTGGGCAAGGATTTTCACCCTAATCAACAGTCACTGCGATGAAGATGTCTGCTGTAGATTGTGTCACTTTGAAAATAATTCCATGATATTATTCGGTAAATCAGTTTTACTCCCCAAAATTTCAATGGCATTCTGAGGTTATACATGTGTAATTATTTTATTTGAACCGACATGCACCAACAAAATTATGTTCTGAGTGCTTTTTTAGCTTACTTTTTGTAGTAGACCTTTAATCAAGAGGTTGCGATCACACAGTGTTCGGTGTAGTCTTGGGGTAAAACGTAATGTTTCTTAGCAAATTTTGATCAACCTACTGCAAACGGGCGTAAATTCCGCTCCGGCAGGATATGATTACAAATTTTCCCAATCAACCAACTTGGGTATAAGCGGAGGGATTGCGCCCACCTGATTTCTGTTCTTCATGTACTTGCTAAGGTCATGGAACCTATTGTTGCAGTTGCTCTTATAGGTTAGTTAGAATTGTGTCATCAAATTGCAAGATCGGTAAGGGGTCTGCCAAGATGGCTAATGTATATAAATCTTTTGCTAGCCCGTGCTAGGTCGACGTAATCAGTCGATGCTGGAGAAGGAGCCAAGGTTGTTTATCTTGATTGCTCAAATACATTTTACCTTCTTGATCACGGAATTCTTCTTTACAAGCTTCGTTGCCTCGTGATCGGTTACCTTATTCTTGGCAGGATTCATTTATTTCTACTCCTGCGACACTTGAATATGCGGGTTCGTAGACCTTCTCCGACTGATAGAGGTTCAACGTTGCGTCCTTCAGGGTTCGGTACTATGATTACGGTTATGTTCCTTGTGTACATTAACGGCCATGCGGAGGTTTGACATCGAACTTTCTACTCATAGTGGAAGGCCTTAAGATTTGGAGGGCAACCGAGCAATCAGACGACCAAACAGCACGGCATGATGATCTTCACGAGACTTGGGAAGGTCCGACTCAATGCGTGCAAGGTTTTAAGGCTGCCAACTGCAAAATACTGGGAATACGTTGCCAGAGTATGTACCAATATCCACTGAGAACATTTATCCTGCAGCGCGCTTCACATGAAGGTATTTTTAGAGTGCTCGAACCGGACCATCTCGGATGCTCAAGACAGACTGAGTTGGCAGTGGAAAAGGTAGCTAACACTTAGACATACTGCGGAAGATGGAGAACGTATTCGCAAACGCTCAAAGCCTACGTGAGAACACATGTGAAACATGAAAATCAGACGCGCCACCTATGGCAAAACATGACCTCACCGCACTTGCGAAGCCACAACGAAGAACGACTAGAATGTAAAGGCATTGCTCCAACACCATTATCAGTTGAGGCTAAAGACTCTAAGAGTTATTACTGAACAGTATCGCCTGCTGCAAGTTAATCACATATTTATGTATCAGATGCTCAAAGACTTTAACATCCCTTGCCGACACTTATAAAAACTCAGCAACAATACCCCACTGAGAGGCCAGCATTTGATGTTGGCGACACGTTATAGCCGGTTGGAATGCCGCCGAAACGTTTGATCAATTCGTGTATTCTGGCCTTGAAGGTTACTTCATCATTCTGTCGTGTTTGCTCACACGTTGTGTGAATACAATACTAGACATGATGATACATTACACAACCTGCACAACATGACTTAACCTAAGTTGCTGGGACACGGGAAAAGGTAACGGACCAGTGTTTACTCGTGATCTTTGCGGTACGCCCATCGCTACGTGCTTTTTTGCTTGAACGCATGCAACTATGACTTCACATTTTGCCTGCAGAAAACTGTTATGCGTTTTATTTTATTTGTGTAATAAAGCCACTATTCCATTGTTTCATGTGGCCTTGGATGATAGGGCATTAATCCCTTCAGTTTTCAGGCCTACTGTAACATCATCTTACAAATGTCGCACACCCATCTGTTACGCGAGCATCGTTATTTCATGGGGAAGACGTCACTCTCAAGAAGTTTCGGGGCCAGGTCCTTCTACCTTGAATGCCCACAGCAACACACAGTCGGTCTTCGCTAAAACAAATCCCATAACTAAATCGGTATTTCCCGAGAATACTTGGTGTTTCGCTGGAAGATTTCGGTGTGGCGGAACAAACTGAACATGCACTTTACATTTCCAAAGAGACACTAGTGGTTACTGGCTACCGGGTAATCAGGCTTCAGACACGGCATCACAATGCACTTTAACATGAGTGGAAGAAATCCGGAGGTCCAGACACAACCAGAGTGGCTGGAAAGATGTTTCAGTTAACAGAAGTGGCACTAGAGTGGAAACATTACTTTGATCCTTTTGCCGAACAAGATGCACCTACGCACGTGATTAAATAGCGGTCCCAATTATCAGCACCAACACCAGACACTGGTTTCCACTTTGACGACGTTAAGTATGCACTACAGGGTGGACAACTTTTGCTAGCGCTGTACCATTGACTTACAGAAACATGTGCTTTGACGGCACTTCGTAGTGGTAAATATTCATCTGGAATCGGGTTCCCGTTGCATTTTTAATGTACACTGGTATCAGCTACGTTTTCAATCATCGGAGGAAGTTTACCAGAGGATTTCAGCCTAAAACCATTGCGTTAACTTTTCAGATTTTGAACTTTTAGTTTGTTATATTGCGTCCCAAGTGAACTCTGCGAGCATTAGGATATTCCTGATGTTTGGCGGATTTTGGGTGTTTATAACAGCATTCGGAATGTTAAATAATTTTCAAGTATAAATAGCTTGTGAATAGACCAAAGCCAGCAAAATGTTTTCATAAGTATGCTAACTTTCTCTTCCTTTTCTATCATGCAAGGAATCTGCATCCAGTTGCTTCTCTTAATTCCTGTCAGTAATTTCAAGCAAGCCAATATGTCAAGAGAGAGAGAGAGAAACATAAATTGTGGTAGGTTGTGATTTCAATTGCCTTGTCAATCGCAAAGGTAGATTAGTTCTGTCTGTGGTAAACTTGTTTTCTGACAGTTTCGATTAATTAAGATGCTAAACCACATGAACAGAACATTTTTGGTAGTTTACCGACAGGGTTTTCCGGAAACCCCCAGTGATCTATCAAGCATTGCAATATTCGCTATTGATTTAATATGGCTTGGCTAATAATAGTAAATTCCATTTTTTCTCATTTGTACAACACATGGGTATAAAATAAGTGACGATACGTTTGCGGATCGACTGCTTTCGATAGATGTAAATGCGATTTCAACCTAAATGATACGGTAGATCAATAGTTTAACTTGCACTTAACATGTCCAATAGGCTGGTCAGGGATAGAATCTCAAAAGCAAGGATTATACGTTTGAGAAACCAAAAGATTAAGAATGATGCATATTAGAATCAAGTGTTGAAATGCGACAGTACAATACAAAATAACCAATAAATCGCCCTCATATGTAAGGCACAATCGGATTGTTCATTCGGCTTTACCGATTTACGTACATTCGCGTGTATCATATTTAGGAAGAAGTTACTTTACCTTAATACATCCCAGACTATTCCGTCATATAAAAATGGGTACGGCGCTAGATGCAATATTTAAATGTGAAGTCTAGAGCACCTTGGCCAAAGTTGTCAAGTATGGATAGTTCATTCAATTCGGGACGAACGGGAGAATTGCGTGGGTGAGCGTTCTCCGGAACCGATGAAGACATTGGTTACCTAGATTTTAATAATACTCCAATTTTCTTGAACATCCAATGTCGTCCGCTAGTTCATGTGAGGTGGTCTGCATATCGTTTACCCAGGCTTGCATAGGTGACGAACTTACATATTTCCTCACTTGTATATGAGGAATGTCAGCGCTTTCCACTCCGACTAATTACAGGCCTTTCCAATTTTACGCTGGCATACCTCGTGACTGTAAATTCTTTTGTTTGTGCACTTACGCTTAAAAGTTTACTAGATAACTAAACCTTTGAGCCAATAACTCTCACTAGGTCGTTACTGCAAAGTGCAATTAGAAGAGGCCTATGTACCGAATCTTGCGTTAAACCTCACTGGACCCGAAGCGTACCGCACAAATATATTCTAAGTATAAGTACCACTCATCGTTCGTGGAGAATTTACAGATGCACCCCAATACCGGAACACCAGTACCGCGCCACTGAAACCTGTAAGGCAGTAAACGATAGTACAAGCGAATGAACACACTTGAAAAGTCCACTCGTCAAACGATCCCTTCCAGCTGTTTAGTACAATTAACAGGTTCATGGCACCTGATCAGTTTTGATGAAAGCCATATGCTTCAGTGACATGAAGCCGTCGTTTTTCAGTTATCCTATTAAAGTATATGTGAGGACCGCTCCCATAAGCTTGGGAGGCCACAGGGAGAAATCTCCCCCAACTGTGCTTATCAAGCTTGCATCGACTTCCTCCCTCATGGTATGTTTTGATAATATCTTTTTCCACTTTGACAGAATTCTGTCTTCTGTCAAACATTGAGAAAATAATACGACCGGTATTTCAGCACAGTAAAATGCTTTCAGACGAAGATACTCCCTTGCGAATGCAGAACGCTCAGTGAGGTGGCTAAGTGTGCACAGGCCATGTGAGTTTTGCGTGCTCTGCGCTAATGTTAACAACTGATTGTTAAAGCTGTTTCGTTACATACAAAAGCAAGAGATTCTTCTTAATTAGAAAAGCCGGAGAAATTGCAAACATAATTGCACGTTGGAAGCATTTACGCTCATGGAGTTGCCATCTACCTGTTGACTAATAATGAAAGATTCGCAGAAGCGTGTGCGCACAAAATGAAGAGCCGTGTGTTTGGGTCATAACCCATTCGGTAATAAGTCTAACAGTGCGTCTGAATTCGATCACTACAATTGTGCCCGCTGTCTCACCCATGATTGGCTATCTTTTGGTTCCAATGGTCGGCGGCATCCACTTCCCGATTTGGTTGCCACTGCTGCCTCCACGGGGACAGCCAAAGGACGCCTGCATCTACTAAGGGACTATGAGTGGTTTGCGCTACACCACCCACAGATCCATCCACACACCCCATATTCAGTGTAAACCCGAAGGAATGAGACCGGGAGGCATGCGGATGGGAGCGTGGTATCATTAGCAAAGCTAGCTTACGTCCCTTCAACATGCACAGCAGCAGCATTCTTGTTTCTGATGATTGGGAACCATGCGTACCAGATGTACGCAAGACGGTGGCTTGCCCCTGTTCTGCCTCGCAATAGGTGCATGGCTTTACTATTTGAGCCGAGCACGGTCACGAGGACAGTGCACCTCGTACTTCCAAGTAACGACCAGCTGTCTCCTGGAACCAGTATAATCGTGGTATAGTCGTGGTTTTTCGACAGGTATGCTCCTATCAAGTAGGCTCTCATCATCGCTCATATCAAGCACAGCCACAACGGGGATCTAAAACAGGCAAAACAAAATTTGACGTAAATTAAACACAGAACTGACAGGGAACATGCCGAACAATAACAGAACTGGGCGAATCAAATAAATTGTACTAGTTTTATTCAGGTTAAGAGGTTGTAATTTCAGCGTAATTGAAAATCGTCGTAGCCCAGTTGGAGAGAACAAGTATGATGAATGTAACGTCGACCTCAGCAAGAGGCACTCCGGTTATAATAACTTATTAGATATTAGCGGAAAAGCCGGTACATGATCAACATTAACATACATCATGGTGAACACAGTTTCACGTGTGGGCAAATAGCAATTGCACGATGGCGCCGGTGAATCAATCAAATAAGCGCATCGAACAAATAAAAGAGGATGAGTAGCTGAATAGTCCCGGTAATGGTTTCTTGCGTTGTCACAGTAACAGTTAAATGCCAAAAATAAAAGTTTGGCGAGCACTGTTCGAAAAGATGGTCATGTGCCCACTCACTACATATTGCATTACAATAAAACGATTCAGCGTATGTGAGCTGGCTTTCGTCTGTTCTCTGAGCTGAGCAATTGTACAGCAGACGTTTCTTCACCAGACATGGTGACATCCTAAGTGCTTTACTGTTTAGAGTACAAGCTCGTTGAGTGCGTCGACGGCTCTTGATCGATGGGCAAGTAACGTTTGAAATTGGTCTCTTTGCTTCATATCATATAACTTTCGGTAGTTCTTTGTTCGGCTTTCTCTTATTCTTGCCTTAGGTTGTAATTTCTGACCCCTCCAATTTATTTATTTCTCAATGATTGGTACACCGGATCTAGGTTAATACACAGATTTATGGAATGCTCTGTGGTAATCAACACTTCAAGGAATTTCCGGCTTTTTCTCGTTTTTCATCGCGTGAGAATTTCGGTTATGTCCCAACCAAACCTCTGCCCCTCCTCATCAACATGAGCCTAGACTAGAGCTGATGCATGGTGGTTACGACAAGCTCGCTTTAGTGATCCTGCTTTTAAAGCGCTACAGGCTTGGCACGCATCTTAGTGGTTCACTCTATGTCATTGATATGTATGATTAATGTAACCATTTTACTTTGTTGATATATGTAAAGGCTATCCACGGAAGCATACAAATTAATCTTCTTGGTGATTTTTGTCGTATTTATATTGATAGCAATTCTTTGTCTTAATGGATTGTACCCCAAATATTGAGAATAACCTCTCACATTTCAAAGGAAGGAATATTTCTTTACATTTTAAACAGCAATTGAGTAGCACACAGTGTTGCGGATTAGGTCATTCGCTCCCTATCAAAATCATCCAATAAATCTTCCGACCACCCGGCAATACGGATGCCAAGTCGGGACACTCGTGAACATTCAGATATATATGCCTACGGTGGTAAAGTATCAATGAGTATTCAGGCCATACCACTTCCATAGAGAAACTGATATTGTGCGGAGGTCCTGTGCTTCCTTATTTGTCTAGCAACAAATGGCCTGAATTGTGTGAAACTACAACGAAATTGCGTAAGATGGTGTCGTTTTCACTATCATTGCCCGTAAATGTATCGCGGTAGGGCAGAATTGTACCCTAAGTCTGTCTTCTTTTCATGGTTAGTTCGACATTACGGGTTAGAATAATTTAACTAATTGTGCTACGCTGTTTTTGGAGATAAAGTTCCGGGTATAGGAACGGGTGCATTGTTTTGTCTCAGTTTATAATCTACTGTTATTACCTAAATGCAGCATAAAAACTAATGGTCTAAATGAAAAATATCCAAACATTTAGCTCTTCATATTATACAATTAACCTTCCGAAACCATTCTAATAGTTATGTCATGCCGCAGCCGACTAAGGTACCCCGCTCGACTTTAAAATCTGTACGAGCAGGGGTGAATTCAACGTGTTCTGCCAAACCGTGACCTGTCAGATTTTATGGTTGCGTCTGCCCTAAGATGCATTGTTTCCTGGAACGGAAAAAATATGGTCGGACTCCTTCTGAGCCAGTTGTTTGCAAATGTATGTGATTACAACACATTTGAATCCTTCTGTTAAATTTTCCACCGGATTGCACCAGTATTTTGTGCGAAGTTGATGATTGGAAACTAATTTAATGGTCCGAGGTATGGCCTCGGACTATACCATTATCCGAAGTGTAGAATTGAAGTCAAACTATTCAATCACGCGTTAAGTAGAGTTTAACTAGAACACTAAGGAGACGTTTGTTGCAAGATGTTACCATTTCGTGTCCTCTATTCACTTGTCAGTGAAAAACTTACCTAGGGGTAAGGTGACAAAATACTCAATAATTTGAAATCGGAAGGTCACCTGTAAGGAATCGTGAAGGTTAGCTGCGCGTTGAGTAAATATCACGAACTCTGCTCATACGTTAAATTATTTTCTTCCGAAAGCAAATTTTTGGGACAATGCAGGTTTATAGCCACTGATTCGAAAACTTGTTTTTGCGTTATTACAGTTGAAGTTACACGCCGATTTGGGGTCGACTGGATGACCCGTTTCATTCTTGTGCATCCCCAATGTCGGTCAATGAACGGAGGTGCTACTGACATATTGTGTTAGATGACGTGAAAACAGGTTCAATTGTGGAATTAAGCGTAGTAAATGGGGCACAGAAACTGCCTCATCGCAAGGAATATATACACTACACTAGAGGCATTTTTGTTAGCGGTAAGGTACTCAGTTGAATCCCCTAAATATCGGGTCTGGATCCGATCCTGAAATCATCCTAATGGTAACCAAACGGTGAGCAGGCTGAGCACTTAGCGGAATATCTCGGACGGAGTCACTAAAAAGTTGCATACTAGGGGTAAACTACGACAATTTTATTTACCTACAAGTCTGCTATGCACGTCGACACTAACGCGCCTTTAACAAATTTGCCCTTCACCAGCAGTTCTGCTACCATTAGTTTCCCGATTTGTTAAGGATATTTTAATGATGATAAGGAAGCTGTAATTGGGTACCGGTTTATATTCCTTATTGAGGATTCAACCATAATTACGTGAATTTTTTGAAACGCTAGAAGCAGACCAGTGGAAATAATTAGGATGGAACCAAAGGCTACCAAACTTAACTTTTCCGTCAATGTCATTTTGATTTCGAGATATTATACGTAAATTCACTTTAAAGTGTCAACACAAGAATGGCAACAACGGTAGACCAGTAGGTATGAGGAAGCTTTTGCAAATGCCTTAACAGATAAGCCGCAACAAGTAAGCCAAAACCTTAGTACCATCGGTGAATGGTTTGTTAAGGATCTGGATTTTATGAAAAGGTTATAAACACCATGTACATTTACATTAACCAAACATAAGCTATGCGGCCACTATGAATTTAGGGACCATAATAGTGCGTTAGCTGTTCTAGATTTACTCATCTGGTGCAATAACCAAATAGATTTTCTCTAATATTCTCTGGGAATCATTTTCACTGCTCTTGTACGCAAATTGATGCGCTGGTATTAAAGTACATGTTACTAGCACTCAAGCAGAGCTGACACCGAACTCAAGTCAAACACTGCGTGCACTTAACATACCTAACATATCGGCAACTACGCAACGCGCTCATTGCGTGTAAAAAATTCAATTTGAATTTCACGGTTTTTGCTTAAATCATTAACCCGTTAAGGCTTGATGCGGATTGCATGAACGCTAAGCGTTATTACAGAGCGAATATCAATGTCACCATTAGTTAGGTATAAGCATTATCAACCAAAAGCAATTGCCTTTCGTAGTCCGTCAGGATGCTTAAAAGTTTCAGGAGAAAACACCTTGGGTTTACATTTTGTTATCCCACAAGAATTTCTGTTATTAACTCATGAACTTCAAGCCGAAAACACGTATTCACACTTTCTCACAAAATACACTAGCTTCTAAAATAGGTTAAAGGGCGAAACGAAATTGATAAACACTGCCTTTTTTCTGCAAACACCTCTGCATTCTACGAACAGTTTCATGGGGATCTTACATGACCCATAAATACTATAGACTGGAGCCATAACTTCGATTTAACTGATGCGCACAGTCCACTGTCCTGAGTTCGAGTCCTTGTTCGGCCATACATAACTGATTGTGGGAAGTGAGCATGGAACTTGTTTTTTAGTACGGGTTGTCGATCAAACAAAATCTACAATGTATTTTTTTCGGACAGTGGCTAACTGATCGAACTAATTGTAATCTATTTTTGCATTAGTCGTGGTGAAGTCCGTTTGCGTGGTGCATGCGATTCAAGCGCCGCGTGGTACAAACGATCCCACAACACGAAATCCTCTTTCCTGTGAGAACACTACAACTTTCACCCTCCGTACAACATGTAATCTGTTGTTATACACTATCAATAAACTTGTATTTGGCGCTAAGAAAATATTCCAAACTAGCTTCTCGTGACAGCTACCGGAATTTCCATAATCAAAAGCATACAAATACGATTTTGCAACATTACCTTTATAATATTATATATGTAATAAACAAAACAAAACGTATGACATTTCATGCGCCATCCAATAAATTTCCTGGCACGACGCTTGTTGTTGAATTCGATTAACCATTATGAAACTGGTAAGTAACCATTCTTGAAAAGATTTCCAGGCAAATACTCAAGATTTCACGCATATTTCCATTCTAAGGAGTATAATCGTAGGCTATGAAAAACTAAACGGGTGTGTTCCGTCAACAAGTCATTATCTGAGCTAAGGTAGAAGTAAGTGGTTCATTTAGGGAAAAAGAAGTAAGCGATGGAAACGCCGCGCTGCGGGGCTGGTTACGTGACCAAAAGCAACGGAAAGCGAAAATATGCGAAGCTAGTTCAACGCAGTAACTTATATCGTCCTTGATGGCCTCAGGTTCCTTGTTCGTGAAAGTCGTAACCCACCTGCTCAGTCCCGCAAAATGGATTCAGCCACAGAATTACGCCGCGGATGACCTACGTGATCTGGTAATTTTACCAACAGGATCACCGTAAAACGAGATACTCTTGAGCAACATGTTCTATTTTCAGTTTTGGTTATTTATTTTTAACTCTACCAGTAGCCAGTGCGATTTATTCATCTAACACACCTGGTCTAATTGTCCGTCGTCGCAAAGGACCCGAAAATCGTGACCTGTCCCGGTAGAAACAGTGTGGTGGTGTGTTCACCCACATGTGTGTGTGTGTGCTTGGTGCGTGCGGTCGTGCGGTCGTTCGGCAACCAATCTTTTCAGACCGAAACTTAAGCACAAGCGTTTAAACGCCAGGCACACGTTTTGGAATAGCACTAAAATGTTTTTACTAAGGACGCTTAGGAAACAAATCATTTGTGTCACGTACATGGATGCTATTACTTCGAGGCGTACAGTCTGGCTGACAGCATGAAATTCCCTTACCCATCTTAACTAAGAAATTTTCGATCAAGCTGACGTGCTGGGGAACTTCGGCAGCGTCGAGATCCGAATGTGAGATTCGAAGTATTTCCATGAGCGTCGTCACCTTTTACTGATACCCACTTGGTCGTACTGCTCCGAATATCGTTCGATTACATTGGATGGCTGAAACTGTGAGCATAAGTTGCTTTCGATTCTAGCGATTGACAGTCGCGTAAATTAAGACAACGGCCATTCATCAGCTACACACACGATATATCAAGCATATACTGTGCTTTTCAGCTCAAAACTCGAAGGTCGGCTATCAAAAATGGATTAACCAGTTGCCATGAGAAGCAACAGCCAATTTAATGTGCCTCTCAAGTATGACGAAGCTACAGCTGAAGCTAAATCAAGGTTGCTCGCAAGGCGGAAAAAATATTCGCAAACCAAAGTTCCAACAGTGCAATTGGACGATTCAACCAAATCGAGGACCTCGACGAATGTGTACCGGAAGGAAAGTACTCGATTGAACCGCAACCTCTCAAACACCAGCAGTTCACTTTCTCCAACTCAATTTACTGGCTCAGCTGGTTCCAGCAGCTTATCCATCGACCCTTCAGATAGGCTTCATTCAGGAATTATACAGAGAGCCTTCTCTGCCTCACCGTCGAAAAATTCCCCTAGTAATTCTTGTGAGAATACCGCCCAGCCTTTGGTCTCGGCCTCCTCACTAGATGGGGTCAGTATGAGAAATTCGACTCATTCCACCAGCGCTCTTAGGGTACCCATGTTGTATCAGCGTCACTCATTTAAATCTCCACCTCAGAGTCCACCTTTGCGTAACGCCATGACATCAGCTCCGCTGACCGGGCGCTGGTTAAAGACAGCTACTTCCGAGGATCCAACACGCTCCGCTACCAGTTTGATGCAGCAGCGTTCCGTCGAATCCCACGAATCCTCCGTCAGTATGCCAAGTGCATGTAGCTCTGGAAGCGGAAGTGTTTTTTGGTGCAGGAAAGGAATTGCTAGGTTATCATTTAAGAAGCACCAACCGTCAACTTTCGAAGATGAGCCTGCAAACAAGAATATGGTACCTGTCAGTCCTGCTGGTGTGTACACCACACACCGAAGATCAAGTTATGAGGTAACCTATTTAGAATTAATGTACGTTGCTAAAATAAAACTCATCGTCCTACACCCAACAAAAATATCATTATATTTTTTACTTGAACATCTCTTAAGTGGCAATTTCCAAAAGGTTGCTTTCGTCGAATTCAGGTCATTGTCGTAGTTCGTTTACATCGAGCAATTTGTTTCAACTGGTCGTCATGGGATAAATATAACTTGCACGGCTATGACGGTAGAAAAAACGCTTTTCTTTCGTATGCACATGGTGCTAGCTTATAGAACAGTCGAAATAAAGCGCTCGTCATTAATCGAAATTACCTCTACTGCTTCAGAGCTATTAATCACTGAACCAATTCGCTAGTCCTCTAGTTTAATGGATATGTTAAGCACACAGGAACCTAAAGTACATTTCATTGTGTTAATCGTCACCAGAATTTATAAAAACGGTTACATTTGCTGAGCCTTGCTTGGTAAACAATTACATCATCGCAAGCGCTCTTTGCTCTTGCGAAGTTACAAGCGTGAGAAATAGATATTCTACGTATTTGACCAGCATACCTTGTACCTGTGGTAAATTAAGCGTTTCGTGTGTCAATGGTACCTGCTGTAATTCCAGTAGAATTTAAAATACAATTTATTATAGGGTTTTACAAGGACAATACATGTTACGCACGGGGAATTAGGTTATTTCATTCGCAACACACTCGGTTGGTCTATGGAAAAAGGCGTTAATATTCCCCTGCTGACATATCTCCATATTTTGACAAACTAAGTCTCTGTTCAAATGCAACCGTTACTAGAGTGTGCTAAATTTAGATTTGTGATTTGTGATTTTGAAATGCAGGTAGATCGATCGGTAATCGCGACTTCCACCCTTTATTTCTTAACGCAATAAACAATTCAACAGAGTCGGTCAATTAAACTTAGTGATGAAACGCTGGTCAATTCGAACTTCCGACAATTCATGAAACGGCATTTTGACAGACAAATGCTTCCAGGATGCCTTAATGAGGCGTCTTGACAAATTCTCCGCGCCAGCGGACGTTAAAACAAGTGCTTAGTTTTATTGAGCAAGTACACCTTTGGACTTCAAGAAATCGCCGTGAAATTTACTTCCCTACTGAGGAAACTGCATAATTTTCATTTATTTAGCTACTGACGTACACTTCAACCCAATTAAATGTAGTTTGCCGTAATAGTTATCCAAAATAATCTACCTTATCCACGTGAGTTAACGAATTCGTTCTAGTAGCTCCGACGTTTACGACGACAAGCGTGTGATAAGTAAATTTTCTGTGAGGATAAGATTTTATCCCGTCTGATGCAGGTTGTAAAGCCTTTTGGTATGTCCAGACGGTTCCATACAAGCTTGCTTTTAAACCATGTGGGCATTTTGAGCACTTTGGCCTTTTCCTAACTGTCAGTTGCTCTCATCCTATAAATGTCTCGGCTTAAAATTTCCATTATGTGAAGACATTGTATTATAGTTTGATGGACACTTTGTAGGTGCAAAAGAAGGTACGCAGAATAATAGTTTCCGTCACACAATTGAGTACACCTTTCACTTTCCAGGAACCGGTTCGAGTGTGCAACCTTCATTTTCGGTGCACAAGTGAAGTGATTCCGTCTTCTTTTTCCCGGTATCTATCTACTTTTGGACTCTCTCCGAACTGACATTTCGGGCATTCCGGAAATTGTTCTGCCCAAAACTTACCACGCTCTCGTCCTTTCACTGTGGGAAAGAAAATATGGTCATCTGTTCAAGATTTCCTTGACATACTGGTCTTAACATCACAGAAGAGGATGAATACTGCAAACTAAAATAGCTATTAAACATATTTTACCAGAGGTTAACGCGTACATAACACTCTTCTATTGACTGCGTCAGAAGTACTTGATTGTAGCTGGTAGCCAATTAATTATTTGAGATGTAACGTTTGACTGTTTGCTAGTGATACTTGCATATTAACTATTTTATTTTGATTCCTTATAATTCGCAACTTGTGTAATCCTGCCTTCCGCGGAACACTATGTAAACTGGTGTTAAACGTAGTTTGAGCCCATTTTACTAAACATTACCAAGATACGTTTCGAACACATTTGGTATCAGTGCATCTAAATTGTACTTAACTCGACACAGAATATACGGCCACACACTATATAAAAGGTATGGCGATTCAACTATAGTCTTAGTTCTTATAAATTCCGATTCCTTTACGAAATAAAAAAATAAATTCAGGTGTATGCATACAACCTGAATAATGCGCGTATGATTTTGCATTTTACGTTTGCTTGGACATTTCAGAATTAAAATTTCAAGACAAACTGTTTTGTTACGCACACGATACGTAAGAGATTCAGTCATAAATAAATCCACAGCAAAGATAACAGCTTTAAAGCTTGAAATATATACTTTCTCTAATGATATAGTACTCAATATTCAGATTCCGCTTAGAATTCAAACATGCTGGGCTTAAGGAAAGAGTAAGAGTTTAGTAATGTTAAATGTGGAAAATAGGTCAAACTTGCAAATGGGCTAATTGGAAAATTTGCCATTTTGCTAAACTCGGTCGTTCTCCTGCTGCGCTACCCTGTTTGGGTTAGAATTCCATTTGAATGCAAGTTGTCTCGTTCCCTACCTTCTAGTTTGAAACCTAATAATTGTTTTAGCGGTTTGCTTAGCCATACAAACAGGTGAGCAGACGCATAGCATAAGCAGCTATACCACAGAAACCTGTTTATAAAAAAGTAAACCGATCAGTAAGCATGGGAGATTCATTGGAAAAGCATGATTAATCAAGCTTTTACAACTAGGTTTAAAATTTGCGGTTTGGTCAGCCTCTCAGTTCCCAAAATGCCATGGATTTATGCTAAAAGTACGTGAAAATAATGCCCATTCGATACACAGTTATTTAGTAACAACTTGTAGCTAAAGTGTAGGATTAATTGGAGTTGGGCAACGTAGCATGCAGCGGTGTTTCTCGACGTCCCATCATAAAACATTATGTTTTGTCCTTGATTTTCCGATAGGAACCTGGTAGCTGATGGTTCTTAGAAACGTTTTAATTTTAATAACACTGGTTTCAATGTTTTGATTGAAATTTGAACATATAATTTACAAGATATCGCATTTAAGCTATTCATCCTAGTACCAAGCACACAAGCTTCTCTATTATCTGACGTTAGCTTTTTATATTCACTTAGCGCAACATCCCAACCTACATTTTATAGGAGGAACTGTGCATCAGCTACTATTTGTTGTGCAGTTTACATGGCTCAAGTAACACATAAAAACTTAAACTCAGAGAATTGGTGTGATACAATCTCTTCGAAACTGAAGAAAACTTTTGGATGTTAAGGAGACTAAGAAACCGTTGACATCCGTTCCTTGTACAGTAGATTATTCATTTGCATTGTTGAATATGGGCTGGGACCTACATTAATTCGCAAATACCTACAAACAAGAGCAATTATTTTTTTCAGTATCTGTACCACATCGCTTATAGGGGTACCGTCAGCTAAGCTCATCAGTTTTGTATTCCAAACACAATGTCTGAAACAAGACTAGTATATAGTATGTAGTATGATGTATGTATGGTAGCGTATAATGCCGATGTGTATATCTGGCAACGTTTTGCCTGAAACCTGTCAAGCCGCATGGCGGAATGTGGCTCTTGGCCACTGGGAGTTTGGATGAAAAATTAAAGGAGTATGATCTTGACAAAATAAGGCAAGGTGAACAATATATTTATAGCTAGTTGTAAGTAGTAGGGGGATTTATTGGGTTTTTGTGTAGATTCGTCTCAGTTAGATTAAGTAGAGTAAGTAGAACTTATATCTCTACAGTGGTATATAAAACTAACCAGAAACTTTATACGACTATCATCTACCAATACCCTGACGGGTTTCCACATTCACATGAGAAATTTTGAATATGTCTGGTTCTACTCTTAGATGGAAATCATAAGGGTTGAATGTCATTCACGGATAAACGTTTTGTTACTCAAATAATGGCGAAATGTGAGTATAGGAATGCGTCGAATTTCTACACATATTTCTTTTTACCTTGCGACTAGGAAAACTACCTCAAACAGTTTAAACACGACAGTCAAAGTACTCGAGTCGGTCAACCTTTAAACCGACCCCAACTACCAATTCGGAAAGACAGGTGCACATGATATTGAGCAAAGTGCTCTAGTTAGGAATAATAATAGTAATAACTAGTCAATTCGGAGCTCCATACTATAAAGTCACAACTAACTTAAACTCTAGGGAAGATCGTGTTAAACAACCTGACATTTGTGTCTATGCGGTGAGTTATTATGGTCAGCCAGCACTTGCAGTATTTGGCATTATATACACTATCACTGCGATATGCACGCAAGAAGAAGGCCCAAATATCATCGGCTTTTGGTTAAGACGAGATGCAATAGTACCGTTACCCTCTGCAATTGACCTTTGTGTGTTTGTCCAGGCTTGCCTTAACATGGCCATGACTTTTCACACAAATTAAGCAAGCTTTCTGTCTAGCATTACAACTATTAATGTGGTCTGCCAACGGTAGTTATATTCCTGGTATAAGTCTCCAGTTGACCATAAAATTAGTATAGAATGTTAGAAGTCCGCTTGTACACCATAACGTTAACACCAGGCAAGTAGACAGTCTCGTCTACTTAGTTCTTTCATGTCCAGCTGTTTATTGAACCTTGCAGTACAGTGAGGTGTATTAATGATGTAAATTGTCCAATAGACGTGTGGATGAGGCTCTTAGACACAAGTTAGGGGAACTGTGTAGCATTCTATAAAAAGCTGTCCAATAGGTCAAAGTAGAACTATTAGTAAGGTCTACTTGTACTTCATTTAAAATAATCTGGGCTCGTTTCAGGATTGGCAGGTGCCTGAACCCGCGCTCAACATTGCTTGACACGTTCTAGAGCAAGTTCCTTGCTTTACTTATATAGGGGGTTGCATCACGGCTTGTGGCGCTGTAGATGACGTCACAACACATTGCAAAGACCCGCCTTGCATTAATCAAACTGAGACACCTATGGCGTCGTCGTGATTTCAATCTCATGCTCAATGGCAGGGTGTAGAATGCTTCCTTCCGTGCAGAATTCGTGTACGGCTGTGAGACGGCCTATTCCCTTGGAAGAAGTAAAGCTGTTGTCTGTCTCTGACAATTGCTGTCTACGAAAAATTGCTCCGGTGTGTTGGCAACGCCACGTAAGCAACGCAGAGGTCCGAGACCGAGTGCTTGGATCGAGTAATGCCAGCCTTCAGAACATCATTCGCCGACACCGCGTGCGTTGGCTCGGTCACGTATTGCGCATGCCGGCCTATCGCCTTCCCGGTCGAGCGTTGTTTGCGCTTTCCAGAAGCAATTGAAAAACGTGCCGATGTGGACAACCAATGACGTGGAGAAGCAGCATAAATAACACAACCACATAGGTGACATCCGTCGGACGGGTCCACCTTCCAGGATGGGACTGCCCGGACTGACTGATTCGGACTGCCCGTGGTTAGAATCGTTAGAGCCTATGACCCACAACCCGCATCAGTGGAGACAGCGCTGTTCAACCGTGTTACCTATTAGTTAACCTCACATGAAACATAGAACTCTAAACCACAAAAATATCCCAAAGCGGCTTGTGTAAAACCAAAAAGTCGTTTTCTTCATGTTGTATTTCGTATTCCCCCATTATTTCGCCGAGGTTCTGATGGGACATTATCTGTAATCCAATTGTGAATATATATATGTTCCCCTAACCTGGTACATTTCTCATAATAATATGGAACAACTATCTAAATGGCTGGCAACAATAAACATCTATATCGATTTATTGATATATGTCACTGTCGTTATATCGATAGGCGTACTTTTCACCGCCTGATCGATAGGGAGTTTCGTCGCACAGTTTGCCTATTGTGCTAACCTGATATAAAAAATGATCTACGTGCCAACGGTGGCAAAGTTTGAGACCATAGTTCGCGAAGGCAGACCAAAGTTGAACTTTAAAATATAAGGGCACGTTCTAAATAAATAAAACAAATAAATGGTTTATTCATGGGCGATGCGACTATGTTGTCTGATCAATGTCGTAAAGTAGCTACGCGAATGTATCTTGTACAGCAGCAAATACAACTGCCGGTATCGGTGTACGATGGGGTTCTACTCTCGAATCTCTGTTTCTGTGTAGTGGTTTCAAGGATGGAACGGAGCCATAGGGAATTACAGCCTATATGAAACCTTTATAGTTCAACACTACTCTAGCGCACGAACCGCGATTGTGATACAGAATAGAGTTATATATATTCGTAAACCACAGACAGAAAAACAATTGCGGAAGTGACCTAGCAATTTAACTGTTTATACACCAGGAAGGACAATTAATCATGTAGTATCTATCCTTAAATTATTGCCATTAAGTCAGTGATATGTGCAACATCATTTTTGTGCAGCATGCCAAAGCACATAGTATGAGAAGATCAGCAAGACTAATCTGATTACTCCTGCGTAGTAGATAGAAAAGCGTACTGTCTGTAAGTTAGTCCTACTTCATCAATAGTTGTTTACAAAAACAAGATCAGCACAGCGATTTTGATACCGAAAACCCTAATAATACAATGCATTTTAGATCCACAGAACCCACTTCTGTACAACAAATTTGAATCTTGCAAAATGCAGGTGGTACACCCTTGCCTAATGATTCAAATTTTGGAAGTTATAAGAATCGACCCGGTGGTAAAGTGGGATACGCACTTATTCAGAACCGTATGGTCTTATGAAACATCTTATCGCTTTGGCCGCCTTTACCTTAATATCCCATTAACGCCACACTTACTACAATTCATCTAATTTTAATAATAATTTCCTTATAACAGCCGTCCGTTTTTTGACATTTAAGAATAGTTAGGTTATGCACAATGAACCAATGGTACCATGGCTGTCGATGCAGCCCTTTTCTTTTCGATTATTTGTGGTTTAGAAATATAGTTTCCGCATGCTGATAAATCAGCTGATGTGATATTACGTTTCACCAGCAGTTAGGTTGTTTGCTCCTGTCTGCTGATATTTATTACAAAGGTTCATTGAAGCAACATTAAAAGTAGCAGTGTACGGTCACATTTAATGGTGTAGGACAGAGCAGTAGTTAGATGTTACTTTCAGCACGACGAAAAAACGATCACCATCATGATCATTAGTAAGTTGCATAAGGCGCATTCGCACGTGATCCAACAGACATAAAACAAAAGACAGAACAAATAGAACAGATAAGTTTGCTTAAAGAACGGTGCAAAACTTGTGTGCAGTGAAGTTCGATGTAATGTATTAGAAGGTATTCGTAATAGAGCACAGGCTGGATACCATGCATGCATCCGGAACAGCATTAGGCGGCTGTCTGGTCACACTAGGAGTGATCAGTAGTAAAAGTCCCGGATTACCTATTGGCGTAAGTAGCTGGTCTTGAGTGCTTATTGCTTCGATTCCTGCTGCTGCTTTGCCGACGCACCCACATAATAAACGGACGAGTGAGGACTATGTAACTTGCCATCTACTGCGAAATTATTGTTTTCTATTATGATGTGAAGTCTGCTCTTACCGATCGGTACTTTATGGCATACTTTTCTTGCAACTGAAGGCATTAAGTACCCTCATGAAAACAACGGAAGCAGGTCACAAAGCGTATTACCCATTTGAGCTTTCGAAGAGCTCTATTTTTCTGTCGCCTTTTAGATGCAAATGATATATTCCGGACCTTCTAAAGAGCAAATTCTATTGCAAGATTGATGTAATGTATGTGTGTTGATGCACCAGTTCACTAAACTAATGAACTCTCCAACGAGCCCAAGGTATCCAACACGGCTGCTGATATGTTTGTTCAAACATACATAGTAGGGGATCCGGAAGAACTCCGACCGCATGCTACATTTGACGTGCAAAGCTTCCTTGCATTAAAGCCATACCATCCGCATATAAACAATGCACGTATCAAGTTTTTGGTGAGATGCGAAATTTAGTTCTTTCAGAATATCAACCAGGCTTGGAACATACTGATCCGTTACATTTGCCGAAACGAGACTGAAGCTTTAGGCGGTGCAACGGTTTGCTTACCTCTTGACACGTTTAGCTACCCTGCGTAAAGCCTCCGTGTCTCTTAAGAGCCACTCCTTTCAAGTTAATCAGTCGTTACAGGTCAGGTAAACTCGGTCTCTTGGTCTCCCAGGTTGGGGGTTTTAACTGGCATGACGTCCATTTCTACAAAACTAGCTCACCAAAAGTTCTCCGCTGAGTTGCGGACACGCTTTTGAGCTTTGAGTCTTTGGTTGAGAACCCTAATCGTCCTCCTGTCTAGGTCTGGGTACCCTAGCTCTATCTCAGTCCACGTACAATCATGACTTCTTCCTCAAAATTCAATCGCATCTTTCATCTGCCTTCGCGCAGATTATCGACGGTCGCCTTATATGTTGAATATGGTAGCGTGGAGAAGCGAATATATCTTACTGCTGGCGTCTTCCTTTCTTTCTCTTCCATCTGTTTCTCTTACTAGCCTCCAAGTCCCCATCACTAGTCTTGCTCCTATAATTGCCAGGTTAGTTGACAGTAAACACAATGCCACTGGAGTCATACCATCTTCAGCTTTGTCCCTGCGCCACCTGCTTGAACTAATCGCCAACAGTTGCTTATAAAGCCACACTGTCCTGCTTCCCTAGCTGTGTTCAATTGTCATACACTGAGAAAGTAGTTTAACATGCTGCACTCTCACGCATGTTAGACAAGCTACGTATTGTCAGGTGATGTGTGTCCGAAAGGAGGATCAAGGATACTCATAGAGTTATTGAATTAACTGTACCTGATGTGCCCTCTTGCTATTGATTGCACGCATCCGGAGACGTTGATGGGGTAACCTCTGGTCAACCTGTAGTAGGCGTGGTTCTGAGCTCGAAGGTCTAATCGTCGTTGGTTGACTGGATTCCCGTGAACTACCGTTTGTGTGCTGTCCGTTTGAGGACATCGATCAAGAGTGATTCATGAATGAGTACAATACGATATTTGTTTATAGCTTCCGCTTCCGCTCCCGTCGAATGCAGTTCTGATGTTATGAAGGACAACTTCTAACACAAACTAAATACGCTACTTCACAGTGCAACCTGCTCAGACAGCATAGCCTTTGCACGGGATATGAATGCACAAGTAGGTGGCCTGGGCTCTTCAGAAGCTCAGCTAGGTAGTAATTATGGACTTAAATCCGAACGGACTGACATAGGCGAGCGTTTTCTGCAACCGTGTGTGGAGCACCAGTTGTTTCTTAGTAACACTGCTTTTAGACTGTGGACGCCGAAGTGCCACTTGGCGTCCTCCTGTAGCTGGCCAGCGATAGACTCAAATACATCACCTAGCCATCCTGCATTGTCGCTCGTTATGGAGTACTTGTGCCGGCTCCTATCATGCCTCGGTATACCGTCGATTTTACATGAAATTTATGGGAGGCACACCAAGCGTCGCCCCCGATTGCCAAAGCATCAATTATCCCAGCCCCCAAGCAGGTAAGTTAACTAAAATGCATTGCGTACCGAACTTCGTTCCCTTGTCTTAATGACACAGAGGTTCAGTAAATAGGATATCGGTCGCCATGCACGAGGCAGGTGCATATTCTTGTGGTTCTAGCAATCGTCAAAGCACCAGTCACTGGATATCAGAAGAGTCATTGAACCTGTAATAATCCAGAGAAAACATCCCGACTGGATCTGCGCACAATACGATAAGAAGGACCATTAGGCGCGAACTAAAGCGGAGTCTACGCACTGACAAGGAAACCTGGTGTACCAGTCGGGCTCAAGAAATGGAGGACTCAGGAGCCGTAGGGATCTATCGCAGCTGATCTGTGCCACAGGTCCCAGGAAAGCATGCGTCAGTGAAACACCCAGAGGTAGCGAGAGTGCACTGATTCACAATAAAGAACGCCGCATGGCTCGTTGGGTGCAACATTAACAATATCAATTCAGCTGGCCTCCTGCTTCCGGACCTTTTCTTCTTATATGATAAAGGATAAGCCATGGAGGTTTTGTGTAGAGCCTCCGTGGGAGGCTTAGTTGCAAAACGCGATTACAACCGTCAGTTGTTTTCGTGCTGCTGGTTGTGATTCCGTCCCACCTGCATTATTTAGGGATGGAGGTGAGGTGCTCTGCAAAGCGCTGACCTGACTGTTCGAATATGTCTGGAAAGAGGAAACCGTCCCGGCTAACCTGAGTTAGACGTGTATAGTGTCACTTTACAAGAATGGTAGTCGCACCGACTTGGATAAACGCATTAGCTCACCACCCGTCGTGACAACATTACTGGCTTCGACTCTCGCTTGTCCTCTCACTGCCGAAAGGGAATCCTGGATACGTGAAGAGTAGGCAGGTTTCCACCCTAGACGTGGTTGTGTAGACTACATCTTCACTCCGCGAAAGGTGGTAGAGCAGCGCCACGCATATCGCAGACCGACAATAGCTGTTTTGCGATGTTAAAAGTACGATCGATTTAGTCAATCGATGCATTCGGTTTGAAATGTTAGTGCAGAGAGATGTTTCCACGAAATGCTTGAACATCCTACGTGTTTTATATACGAAATCTACAGACCGCGTTAAGGTCTACGATGACTAGCCGGACTGCTTTCCGACCACAAGTGGCGTCCGTCACCGTTGCCTAATTTCCCCATTTTCTTTCAATTTTCTCATGGACTACATCATGGTGTGTTCTCTTGCGAAGCCTCAAGATGCAGGCATTGAGACGCTACTTTGTGACAGGGTACTTCAGCTTAATTATACGGAAGATATCGTCTTGCTGTTTGACGCTGCTGGGGTGGCGCAATCAAACGTGAATAGCCTCTTTGGGGTGGTTCCATTAGTGAGTATACGCTTCGCATCTTCAAAGTGGAATGTTTTGCTGTAGGACCACAAGCCACATGACGATCTTTTGACCCTATATGGCGAAGAACGCAGTGTTTGACAGATTAAATTACTTTGGCAGATATATCAGCAACGATGGGTGCATAGCTACTGAGGTCAGCTCATGTGTTGCGAAAGCCGGAACTGTTTTGTTGAATCCGCGAAAACTTTGGCGCCTGAATGGCGTTTCCCTCCGTCTACAAGGTCGTGTATACAAGGGCACAGTGAAAGGCGCCGTAGTGAGGGCCGTTCTACTCTATGGGCGTGAGACTTGGCGCCTTCGGTCTGAAAATCTGAGGCGCCTTCAAGTCTTTGGTTACAGCTATCTGCGGAAAGTTTCTGGTGTCGGGTGGAACCAGCATTACTGCAACAGTGATGAGCGTAAGCGAATGCTAGGCAGTTATACCCAGGCTAGTTTCTTAGTACAGTAAATGGCACTGAATATGCTACGCTGGCATAGGCACGTACTACGTATGCCTAGTTACCACTTACCTAGGAGGGCCTCGTTGATTCTGCCAGATGTAGGGTGGCCCAAGGCACGAGGTGGACAGAACATAATTTGGCAGCGGGAAATGAAGGCACTAACGACCCAACTAGGTGCCATTGGTCCGTATCTACTTCGAAGCGGTACTTGGCTGTAGAATTTACAAGACGTGCCTCGCAATCGACATGGGTGGCGCGCCTACTGCCTTCTCCTAATTGGATTTCCTATTTAAAGTGCGTTTGGTGCTGAGTTATCTGATTGGAATGGCTGATTATGACCCGGGGAAGTGAAAAGCGCAAGTAAACTGTCTCGCCGTTGTCACCTTATCATTGTACGATAGCAAGGTCTTTGTGATTGCATATTGTTATTAAAATGTAGGCACCTTGACCCTAAATTAAGCTTTTCAGTTAAGTACCCCTTTTCTCTATCTTGTTACTATTCGTTCCGTAGGTCGTTATGGTCGTATGACAGCGAAGCATCGGTTAAAATGGCTGATGCACTGCTGCTGCTGCTGCTGATGCTGCTGCTGTTGCTGTGGCTGCTGCAGATGATATGAGAAATGATTTTATGAAATAGCCATTTAATAGTTAAGTTTCTCAGGTAGCATCATGCTGCTCACTAGTCATAAAGGCTTAAAACATAGAGTTTCTCGGTAGTCGATTCTGGCTTGAAAAAATCAATTTGTAATAGTTTCTCAACATGTGAGCTACAGTGGACCACGAGCAGTCAGGATTATTAAATGACAGGCCGGCCCGCGATAGTCATTTTATTGTGTTGTCATCCTTTATCACACTAAAACTGGTTTGTTCAGACTACTGTGTTGTTGAAGAGGCTTTAAAACTGGGAAAAGTACAATGGAATCCACACACTTATTTTCTCGCATGTCTCAACGCAAGGACATGGCAGTTATTTGCCAGTACTCATGGTTGCTTACAATATGAGTAAAGTGATATAAAATAACAAAGAGAGAATTGGGAATCTGAAAACTTTGCTGCCACTAACCGGTTTAAGCTTCTGTCCAAACTCTTGGCGGGCGCCCACGACGACTTTGTGAGTGCGTTGACACCAGCCAACTGGCGAAGCCAGCTGTTCTGAATGACTATCAAAATACGCTGTCATGCGAGTTAAATAAGCACTCACTGGATGCAATTGAAGCTCACTAGGCTCATATTCACCAGAACTTACTAGCTGAAGGAAAATCCTCATGTGGTAAATCTAACCGCCAACATGGATTTTGGTATCTTCGCAATCTCTGGAACTTATAGATGCGCGCTGGCATATTCCGACTGAAAGCGAACACAAGGAAAATCGCGAAGAGCTCCGGGCAAAACTCCGTGCTAGTCTGAAGAGAAACCGCGAAAGCTGATGGTCACATCGTGCATCAGAAATGGAAACGGCCGCTGTCCTTGGTAACCATCGTAAGTTATCTCCGCTGATACGGGAAACTGGCAGAAGGAGACTTAGTGTGAGTGAAACTATACTTGACGAGAGTGGACAGTCTATTCGCAACTTGTCAACAGGCTTAGAGCGTTGGGCTGAGCATTTTGAAAGGCAGTTTAATCGGTAGAAATTGTTAGATTTCTCGCCAGGCGCTGATCACCTCGCTCCATGGACTGTCCCTTTGGATCCACCCTCGCGCTCAGAAGTCGAAAGTGAGATCGGATTGTTAAAGTTACATAAAGCCGCGGGACAAGGTCATCATTCCCCAGCTTTCTTCAAATTCGGGGGACTTGCTCTTGTGGATGATTTACACGAGTTACTGGTCAACCTGTGGGATCGGGAAACTGTCCCAACCGACTGGAGCCGCTCCGTCGTAGTCCAAATTATCAAGAGAGGCTCAGGGTCGGAGTGCGGTAACCAGAGAGGAATCATTATGATCCTCATCGCCCCCAAATTGGGTGCTTTTGTCATCCATCACAGACTGACTGGCATTCGTGAAAGCCATATCCGTGAAGAGCAAGCCGGGTTTCGTCAATGTCATGGCTGCATTGACCACATATTCACTTTGCGTCAGTTGTTGGAGCACCATCACACGTATTGGCGGCCCACCGTTGTCTTGTTCCTCGATATCAAAGATGCATTTGATTCGGTGGATAGACATGCACTTTCAGTTTGTCTATTCAGGAACGGTGTACCTGAGAAATATGTAAATATTATCCGAGCATTATACGTGCGTAGCTCGGACAGAGTGAAGGCTTACGGCAAGCTGTCGTCGCCCTTTAATATGTCCGCTGTCACCGTTCCTCTTTAAATTCGCTATCGATAACTCATGGAAATCGCGTTTACAGGACACGACTTTGAAGGTGTGAATCTGCTCCCAGGATAACGACTTCTTGACTTGGAGTATGCTGACGATCTTGCCTTAATCTGTGACAGCTCACAAACGTGCCAAGCGGCACTGGACAGGTTATAACTGGCCGTTCGTTACCTCAGGCTTTGCTTCGCAACCTCGAACTGCAAAGCGTTCCTCCAAGATCGGCCTGGTCCCCCTCCTACGCTGACTCTTAATGGGGATCAACTAAAGTCGTTCAAAAATTCAACTACCTGGGAAGTTTATCAGCGCCCGTGGGATGGAAGATCAGATCACGAACCGTTTAGCAAAAGCTCGAGGCGCTTTTGCTAACATTCGCCACTTATGGTGCCGGCGCGACATCACTCTCATCCTGAAGAGTAGAGTGTACAATGCAGCGGTAGGTTCGACATTATTGTAAAGTTGCGAAACATTGTCCCTTAGATCAACTGTGCTAAAGAGGCTAGTTACGTTCGACCACCGATGTCTTCGCAATTTAACTCACATCTGGTGGGAACACCGAGTAAGCACCGAGACTGTTTGACCTCTTGTTTACGGCACAGGAGAAGGAAATGAACCGTTCAGGACAGTTATTTCAAGCACCAGGCTCCTATGGCACGGCCACGTCTTATGCACATCAACCCACCGACTCCCGCGACGTGTGTTGTTTGCGCACCGGGGGTGTGGATGGAAGAAGAGGTGGGATGGCCAAGCAATGACTTGGTCGAGAGGAATGAAGGCCCTTACTTGGAAGCTGGCCTCGGTTGGAATCTCTCGGCTCCCTAGTTGGGGTCTGAAAAGCGATGAACACGTTTGGCTGGATACACTTGTTGATATAGCTAGGAGCCGACCTCAGTGGCGTTCGTGCTGTAAGTTTCTTTGTCCCACCCCATCCCTCTTAGCCTCCCCTGCAAACCACCATTTCACTATTTAGCCTTGGATAATGTTGCATAGTAATTTTCGTTTGTTGCATAGTAGCTGGATGAGAGCTTACCAGAACGATGCCCATCCGTTACCGGTAGCTCACCTGACTTGCACCTGTTGTATTTTCATTTAGTTATTGCGGCACACTAGCTGAGGTGTTTCCAACCTCTAGCTAACGTGTATGATGATGATGTTGATGACTATCCAAAATCAGTATATAGCTGGATGTACGTATCGCTGATTGTTTGACATCCTAATATTGTTCTGTTAATAAAGGCCGGGATTATTTAAGTGTGATTGCAGCCTTTCCTCTGATGGACATCAGTCATTTTCTAATTGATCCAATTCAAAATGTACCAAGTAGTGCGTGTACGTGATCGGTTTCCTTTCCATATATCGACCATTCACAATCGATAGATTGCATACACCTTCGGTCAAGCACGAAGGTGCGCGAAAAAGGTGTATCCGGTGGGATAGATTAAACAGGTCTTAAGCGGTAATTGTCGGCGCTCTGAGCATATATACTTTAACAAGTTTGGTACTCTGAGTAGTTGGCGTTCCTTGCCTTAGAAAGTGCTGTTATCTGGTTTGAAAAAATGCTGATGTTGACGGACTTCTTGTGATTGCTATCAATGGAGTATCCCACAAAGTTCTCACCCACAGTGCCTTCGGGTCATCCGAAACAGGTTTACGCTGGGATAGCTTCAGCACTGTTCTACAGGGCACAAACCTTGTGCACGATGGAGGAGGACAAAAAGCTGCGCGGAAAGTGGCAACGAGCAAACTATTAGAAATCGGTTACCTCCAGTGGCTAGTCAAACACTAATTGCATAAAGTGCTAAACCGGCACTCAAGGCCCAAAACCGAGTGGATAAGGACGGTCGGAATTCCTTACAAGAAAGGCACATCGGAGGCAATTCGAAGGGTAATATAAAGGAAAATATTAGGGTGATCTTTCAACGAGGTCGAATGTTATGTTACGCGCGGGTACAACTGAAGGACCCTGTTCCCAAATAGGACAACAAGCTCTGTTTATAAAATTTAATGTAAGGACTGTGCACTTGTGTAGATAGGCCAAACAGCGAGAGAAGTACGCACACAAATTTCGGAGCACAGGATGCGCATTTAAAGATTACCAAGCATCGCGTTTGAATACCAGGCAATAATATGAGACTAGGCCGTGGATGTGCATGCATTAGACACGGATCACCAGGTAGACTAGGAAAAAGTAGAGGTCATAAGGAAGGGTATACGTCCAACACCTAGCGTTTGCTTGCCGACGCGGTGGAAATTGCCAAATCTGATAAATGGTGGGGGTAGAACTCCCTAATGCGTGGCGAGCGATCTTAAGCTGGCCAGCCTGACGAGCTTCGGTGTGTGGATCAGATTGAAAAATGCAAACCGATTCCCATTATCAACACTATGGGTTTATCCGTCAATGCCATGACTATTCCCACTGTGATTGAACCACCTGAGGTGACATCATGAACTGTTACTGCAGTGACACTTTGGCTCAAGTCTCGAGTAACGAGGTTATTGCCCCCGTTCTCTATAAAATTCTAATCCAATTACACACTGATTCACCTGGTCTGACCTAGCCCTTGTGTCAAGGACCAAACGTTACCAAACTAATATACCAACCGATTTTTTCCAAACCTCTCTGAACTCATGACTACTCGATCGGTTACAAGCATCTTCCAAGAATTTGAAGCCTTTGGGTGTAGTTTTATTAGCACGTTTAGCCTGAATGTAAATACTTGCTTTTGGGCGGATATAAATATTATACCACACTGAGTACATTGGTTTTAGTGCTATTGCGTAATATTCCCATCGTCATACCACCTTTCAAAGCACTTAAATATTTATTCGACTCTGTAAAACATTATCTCATTATTTCTAAAAGAACATGATGAGATCTAGGAATGAAAAGGCGTTCAGAGCATCAAAGCGGAAACAAGGCACCCATTATATAATGTATTCACCTTACAATAACAAGATGTTTTTGTTTCGACTTTGGTACACCTACCGTGGACATGTTTATGAGCCAAGATATCCAGATAGGTAGAAAATAAGCAGGTGACCGTTTGGTTGTGGTAATATGCAAAACTTCTATTACGCAAGCTCTCATTCCGACTAGTTTTCACTTATCTTTCACCGTACATTAATTATTGGTTCAATTATTGCTTCAATTGTTTGGCTGTTGTACATCTCGTTTTCACAGACAGCGTTGTCGATTTGAATAATCTTTTCACTTTATCCGTGATATAATTCTGACATCCAAGCTAGTTTGCTTTCGGTATACATTTCGTAATATATATTGCAAATTAATTTTATGCCTATCATAAGCCACTGTGCAATTCTACACCACCTCATCGGTTGAAACGTAGTCTACAGCTAACACGGATAGCATATTTTGCATTCGTTTTGTTCATTGTCTCTTTTTTAAAAGGTGATAAATTAAAGTTTTGATATTCCTCTTGCCCGTTGGAGTTCTTTGCATAATGCCGCATAAACGTAGTACAGTCATTCCCAAAGTGCGTAATATTTCTCATTCAATTCCTATCTAAGCATTTCCTTGTAAGCATCTCTGCGTATAACAGTTTGCAATATAAGCACTGACATACGACTGCTTATACAGACCGGATATTTTCAGAAGTTAGCTGTAAGCCCCAAACTTTAAATTTCTTCAGTCTGTCCAACTAGATCAGTAACCGCATCTTGCGATTGGACACCATGAGGAATCCAAGCGGCAAAGATGGACAAGAGCCTACATCATGGTCGATTGCACTCTGTTACCTGTCACTCGAGGGGACCGGTTTTTTTTTACAACACAGTCTCCACTACAGCTTCACTGCTTCATGCGCCAATGAACGTAGCCGTCACGTGTTTTACAAAAGTACAGGTGCTTTCATTGCTTTTCGGAAGAATTCAAGTTAACTGCAAAACAGTTAACTGCATTAGGCTCCGTCTACTGCAAGACTACTCAATTCCCCAAGAAAATGGAGCTGCGAAATATGTCGAACCGTGTTTATACAGTGAAATTTCGAGGTGTTCACAATCAGCTTCGTAAATGACATACGACGTAAAACTAATTGTTGTGATAACGCGGTAGAATGTCAAAGGGCACCTAAATTTTGTCTGTAGTCGTTTCAGAAATCAGAATTTTATGAACAAAGTTTTGAAAGCAAACGCGCAACAGTCGATACAATATATCGTCTTTCTTAGCCGTTAAGATTTATGAAAGAAAAGTAACATGTTCTCTTGTGGAACAGCCTGAAGCGTGTTACGGATGAGTTCACGATTAAACGCCAGGTGTCCCAAAATAAATTCTTAAACGATTTTTGTCCCGCTATCTAATTTAGTGCGTATTGTTCGCACTGGACGAATGATATCGACAGTAATATTGAGACTAATCAGGGTAGTAGTAGTAGTAGGATTAGTAGTAGTATCAGTAGTAGTAGTAGTAGCGTAGTAGTAGTAGTATTAGTAGTAATAGTAATGGTATTATTAGTAGTAGTAGTACTAGTAGTAGTAATCGTAGTAGTAGTAGTAGTAGTGGTAGTAGTAGTAGTAGTAGTAGTAGTAGTAGAAGTGCTCGCCCTGGACTTCATTTAGTTTATTACAACAATAAAGCCGTGATATAATGCTGGCGAATTAGTGAAGGTTTGAGAAACCCGTGGGCTGGTCATTATGAAATTCAGATGCTTAAAAATGAAAATATTGCAGGGCAAAGTAAACCGCTTATCAAATCATCCATGTCGACACACATGCAAGTCCATCTACCTCGATTTCTTGAGCGATATTGTGTAGTGGTTTTCAAGATTTGTCTTCGCTTGATGAACGGGAGTCCAGTCAACTGTTATACCTCGTCCAGTCATTATCAAATTCGACATTATGGGAACAGACTTGACGTGAGAAAGACGAGCGCTCCACTGCTGACAAACTAAACGGGGAAAATTCCGAAAGCAAATCAGCCATATGTATATAGTGGCAGATTTCAGATGGTGAGTCCTCAGTAGGTTTCACAAGTTGTTGAAAACTTAGTTGGGTCTGCACAAGATGTTTTACCTCAGGATGAGTTTTTCAACGTACACGGCGAGTACTTCCGTTGTACAATCCGAGGGTACTCAGTCTTAGTTTGTATGGTGATGGTGACATGTCTTTTCCATTTGCGGTCGCTTAACGCTGTGGATCAAGTGTGCAGCTAGAGCGCATGTAGTCGAAGGTTGCCAGGCTAGAATAGCGTACTCTACTTGCGACCTCACATAGGCATTGAGCGTTTGCGGGAATACGGAATGATTAAACCGCCGAAACGCAAGCTGTAATCCACCAAGATTTTAGTTCTTAGTTTTGGCAACTTACACGGACTGTTTCGATCAGCCGAAGTCATCTTGAATTTCTACCCCAAGGTAAAGCTTCTGTGAGCAGTTCTTCACGGCCTGCCCCACAGCAAAAACGTGTTACTGAGATTGTGGTCATAGCCTTTAAAATTTGAACGGGATATTCATCCTTGACCACTCCAAGGTGCGGTTCTGTTCTCGTTGCGGCATGACGTGATGTTCCTCTTTACCGATCACTAGTTCGTGGACATATGCGAGTTCAGTAAGGAAAAGGAGTATAAGCGCCACTCCAACACTTACGCTTCCGGAACACGGTATCTTCCTTCATCCACATCTTGCTATGGGCACCGAATCAGTACCTGCACCCGTCGCTACAAAATGACGGTTTCGATTCATCGAAGTAAATGGTATCAAATTTCATAGGCTTGAAACTTATGAAGAAGAATGTGGTAATAGGCGGTCATAGGCTTTATAAAATCTCCTACCGGTAACTGTTGCAGTACTAATAGCGACGGCTTCTGTCCAGCTACAACACGCAAACAATAATTGTGTGGTACATGACCGAGGTAGACGGAAGTGACCTAGATTTCTGATTCAATAAGTTTGACAGTAATAGTGTCTGCACAAATGCACCCAAGAAATGCGAAGGGTGCAAATGTTATTCGTAACAAAACGAAAGTAAGTAGGTGGCGCGGATAGATGATAGAAAAATGCTACCTTAACAAAGGAGAACAGAGTAGTTTACGGTAACTTAATTGAAGATAGTGAACTTTGTTATATGGTCACACAATAACGGCACAAAGGTGGGTAGACCCGGTTTGCAAGCTTCAAGCTTATCATTCCTGATCCCTCGGTGTCCAAAAATTTGCTTTAAGACGCCTCTGCATTTAATAATGATGTGAGACCCCGAGAGCTAAATCAAATCGGATACCATTACAGCATGGGTAACACTAAGAATCAGAAAATTTCATCAGCCCAGAAGCGTACGTTAAAGGGCTATTGTTAATATTACGAAACGTCTGGTAATTTTGTCGCTGGCACGGTTGGAGCACATATAAACAAACGGCTTGGAAAGCTGGCTGATCGAACGGATTTGCGCCGACGTGATGGCGTTTGCTTAGTCCGGGGTACGCGCTCGTGAGACGGAAAATGGAGCGATGTTGAGAACGTTCCTAGCCGCACGTATTTGGGTAAACGCTGAGCCTTCGTAACGGACGAGGCTACGCACACGAGGGGGTTACGGTAGAGGCGCGTTAATGGCTTAGACGTCAACGTTGACCGGCTATCGACACACACAAAATCACGTGACCCGACAGATTCCCAACTACCAGTGAAGAGAAAGCAAGGATTGTGGGATTTAAAAACATTTAATCTGCGAAAGCCATCTTCCTTAGCCTCTACATATCTGTCACCCACTGTTCAAGAGTTTTCGAATAAACAAAGATGGCCTATATATGCCTATATATGCCTATATATAGATAAATAGGTGATTATAATGCCGAAACATTTACAAACCGAGACCGCGGAAGTTAACAAAAAACGCTGTGCTACACGGATATACTTATACAGGAATAGGCGGAGCGTTATTTTACCCATCTTGGTGCCTTACATATACACAATCTTGTGTTCCAACTCTAGTTCGTCTGACACATTTTCAACCACTGTTCCATGAGGTCGGATACAAAGCCACCCTTCGCCTCAATGAACTCTGCAGGTTAATTAGAATTCCAAAGGCAAATAAGATTAGTTGGTCTATTCCATATTTCTGATTGCGTTGATATTGTGGCTGGATGTCCATCAGTTACGTGTATCAGCAATTTCGTGCCACTTTTGTATTTTGTGCTACAGACATAGGTGTTTTACAAGTGCGAGAGCATATCACTGCTTGCGATATTTATTATGAAATAACAACCCCCGGAATCCATACGACAGCAATTCATTAGTGTGTGCTTCTTCCATTGTCTCAGGTGCTAGAATGTGTGCGTTTGCTCAGTCAAGATCTTCTTTACCAATTGCTCCCGTAGTGATTTCATTTTACTCCTTAATAGGAACATTGTCCTCGTTTCATCTTTAAAGATGGTCCTTAGCCTTAACCAATTGAACCATTTTGACTCAAATGCTCCTGAAAAACATGCTGTTCGTTTCCGGAACATTCCCGAATGATCTGCTTGTTTAAGGGATGTGCACGTAGAGTGGAGTGCTTTTGGTTGATCTGTGATTGTGCACTAACAGAGCAGCAGAATATAGGAGGGTCCAGGCACGATGATTGCAGTTTGATAGCGTTATGGACCATCTTTAGAGAGCTTTGAAAGGTCATTTTTTTTTAAAGAAATATCTGATAACGTTCTGAATGTAATTGACGGAGAAAATGTACCGGCCACCGTCACTGCGTGATTGTCAATACAGTATTTTGGGTAATCCATGAATGCCACGCTCTTATTGAACCCGAAGTTGTGTTACCTTATGGTTTTACTGGTGCTTTGCGATTGTCTAATCATTTGAATAAGTAGTGAAGATGGCCGTTTAATGTGGACCAGCCTCTAAAATCTAGTGCAATACAAAAGCCAGTAGTAAGTTTCACTCACCGAAAGCGTTGGAATACCCATCATGGTTAGTAAGTCGCGAGTTACGAGATTTTAAGCGTAGGTTTCATGGTTTAAACAACCAAAGACCCAGAATACTTTGCGACTACAGAGCAAATTAGGTATGTAAGGAGCATGTATGTAAGAAGCATGTGAAGATGCACCGCTTGCCCTGCAGAATCGAGTGAGTCTAATGATGATATAAGCTGTTTGTCGGGGGATGTGGCCTGCACAATAACCGACGAAGATTACGCGAAGGTTGCAAGAATAGAATATTAACATATCCTGTATTAATATAGGCTGGATCATGGGATTAGTCGACTTGGGTAAATAATAGGGGGCAGTCCATAATTACTTGGCAACCGGTATTGTGATGAATGCATTATGGTTAATGGAAATATTCTGGTGTAGCTCCTCCCAGAAGTGGAGCCACATTGAATTATTTCTATTTCGGATACGGTCTTTGTGATCGGAATGACCGAGGTCTCAATAAAGGTTGCTTGTCCCAATCCATCCATACAGCTGGTTCTCCAAGCCCAACTTTGAATTGCAGTTTGCTTGGGCGTTCAACATTGCAATAAATATTGTTATGGGACTGTTTACCTGCATTGGGTTCTGTGCAATTTGAATCAGATTCCAATGTTTTGTGCGTTCGTCGCCGAAAAATAATACTTTTATTGCATTCGGTGGGGTGAGCTAATATTTTTGTCTTTGTTCTAGATTTATTTGGCATGTTGCAGAATACATATTGAGCCAGGATGTTTGACAACCAGACATCGAGCTCCAACAAGTAACTTCTGTGAAGGTTATACCTGGGCTTTTTATGATACTTGGGATTCTACAGTTAGAACTGGTGTTACGGAAGCAGTCTGCAACACGGGGGTCATTTTGGTTACCAAGTGAAGCCAATTTATAACGTTGTAAGCAGGATTAACGCGTGTTCCAAACCTGTTGGCCCAAGCAGCCGTATTTGGTACATTGCACCTTATAATCCATGAGTATTACGAACCCAACTTATTCATGCCAATTGCAACAAGCCTGATTTCCCTGGTTATTCCTTCTATTCCAGGCAGGTGATGACTGATATTAGCTCATTTCTCTACTGTGAATCGCTCTACTTATTTGATCAACTCCTGTGGACATCGTTAGTTTGGGTAAACTGATATTTGTCAGTCTATTTCTTCACGACGTACAACATAAGCTGACGGGGCGAATGAAATAGAATAGAGCTCGCTCAAATCAGAAGTCGAATGATGGCTTAGGCTTCGTGTAATATTAGGGTAGACGAGTGACATCGACTCATCAGCTGTATTCCTCTAGAGAATATCATGGAACCTCCTTCGAGCAGTAAATTCAATAGTTATAAACACAAACTTTGCACTGATAATTCCGAAAGTGTACTCTAGATGATTTTGTTTTTATCCATTGGCTGGAGCGAGCAGTACTACTTTATTATTCAGGCATCTTATTGCACGGGCCGATTACCATTCATGCCTTAATCATCACCGTGTTGCTATTGATCTTTCAAATATTAGCTGAACCTGTACTGTTGGGAGCAACCCCTTTCATTGCTTCGCAAGAAAGATTCTGTGACACATGATGAACTCTTTTACATACCTAAAAGATTCATGATATCCTCCGCTGTCGATGATTGATTCGTTGTGATCAAAGAAGCATCAATATATTTTAGTTTATTAACCCTTGAGAAGGAAGCCACCCTGAGAATACTTGATCCAATCGTTTCTGAAGTTCAAATCTGCGTTCATGATAATCTTATGTAAAGCCGTTAGAGGTATCATGGTTGTAATTTATCTGATAATAAACTAGGCATTCTATTTGATAAACCGTGTTTGTGTCTTGTCATTTATCTGTAGTTTATATAATTAGTTTAGAATTCTCCATGTTAAATAACGACTTCTATGCATTTATTCTCATGGAACTCGAACTAGTAATACCAATATTGACAAAAATGGAAAGACTTTGTATAATTATGGTTACAGTAAACGTTTGGACTGGGCACAAAGAAGGCGTATCTTCTTCGGGATTACGGAGCCATAAATAGGTGCGTTTTTCTTTTGAGGAGCATACTAAAGTAGACTTGCATAGAAGTAACTATTATGATACTGTTAATTATTGTAGACATTTCATCAAAAATAAAGTTCCATTTCCATTGACCTGTCCAAGACCTTGTCGAGTTAGGCAAGTTAGTTCATAAGCCATTGACGAACTTTGCGTGCCAGTGCTGCTCAAATACTTGTTCTTCCTGATTTGAATGATCCAGCCTCAGCAAAGCAACCATAATGGTTCAGCTGAGGACTTTTTGGTACAATTTACTATGCTGCTTCAATACTAGAAAGGGCCTCAATAATGAAATCGTGCTCATCCCACAAGCCGTGTTATCTCCAATCAGATGGAACCAATTTCTATAGACCAATACATGATAAGCATAAGTATATTGTTAAAAAAATAGGTGGGCCATTTATTATGTTAATATAAACGTGCCATCACCAACCATACCATTATCCCTGATGTAGATTGCTATTCATCTACAGAGGACTGCTTGTCAGTGGGTTGCCAATAGCCAGCTAACAAGCGGGATAACTGCAACGCAAATCAGACGCACTAGTTCGGTAATTCAGGTAGCTTTTTACCTTAATTTAAAACTTGGTGAAAACACGAAATATTTCCGGGAAACCTCCGGATCCTGCTTCGGCTGCTAGAATTTAGTTAATGGTTAGAAGGTGAAAAATTCTCATTCACTAAGTACGCAGTTGCGTTGCAAATACAATCAATGACACTAGCCAATTGGTGGTTTTCATGATGCCCAACACAAAATACTTGGCTGCGACCTAAGTACAGACTAATAGACGGAATTGTTATTCGCTGTCAAACATTCCCATCACTGAGAGACAAATCTTAAACAGCTGGGTGCAGCTGAGAGCTCGCTGATACATACCAGCAAAAAAGATAGGTAATATTGCATGAAGATTGGATCCACTCATTTCTGAGGTGCACCATAATACAGTCGTAAATAAGCGGTATAAATTTTGAGGAACAACTAGACTGTGTGGATTCTATGTAAGTGAAATGGAATAAATAAATATAACAACGAAGTCGGAAGTAAATTTGGGGCCAGAAGTTGTGTAATTGGTCAGACGCAACAACAGATTTGCTTTATGGATGACAGCACATTTTAGGCAATTACCGGGTTTTTACTAGCTTTAAGCTTTAGGGGACCCAAAATGTTTTATTGCTTGGTTCATCGATAAAGCTGCTAGACTGTTGGCTGTTGGTGATTGCTGAGTGGTGATAAATTCAATTGGAATGTTATTCCTTGCTCAGTAAGTACTTGACAATTATTAACAGTGGGAAAATTGTTCGCATCCCTTCGCTGAATATTGGAAATCCACAACGGCTCAACTGTTTAGGCATAACTGGTATGTTTAGCTAATTAAAACATTGCCTATTTTAGGTATGTTATGATCCTGTGTTTCATTTATCTGTGTAGTGCAAGTATACTTGGGCATCCGTCAGTAACCGACCTCAGAATAGATTTCGGTGTTATTTTGTTCTGTCAGGCGATTAAACAAAACTTATTGATCCCTTGTGGTGGGTTCATTCTATTGCTTTTCTACATACAAAATATCGACCGCCGCATGGTGTGTCGTGTCTATTCAGACGGGCATACTATAAATGACAGCGGGTTCAGGCATCGTGTGAACCTATTCTGGTTGATTCATGACAGTACATGATTGCGAACTTCCAACATCCCACTGAACTAGAAAATGGATTTTGAATCCTCGTTTGACAGAATGGCTGCAAATGAAAGGAGTTCGACACTTTAAGAATAAACAACCGCTGCTGTTTTAAGCTAAACGTGTTAGGAATGTGTGTAATTAAATAAATTTAATAATGTTTAAGCAGCTCTTTTCTTCGGTGGATAGTTTTATGGTTCTGGGTTACTGAAGGCCAGTAGAGCATACAGTGTTTCATGATTGAACAAACAGATACCACAACACAAATAAGGTTAACGTCACAATTACGGTACGTTTTTTCCCATCATTAAAATAAATGAAGGTGACATAACAACTCAGTGCCCAAGTGCTAAGCAATTCACGTTGAGTGGTACGGTATGATATATCCCGTAACGAAATTAAATATGCCCATGTATGCGTTGTTTTGTGCATTAAATCTATCCTTCAATTTGATAAAGAATTATGCCTAGTAAAATAACACGCAAATGGAGCATACATTTTAATTGCTTGACGTGCCTGTGTACATAAATGGCACCACATTCTGACTACAGCGCGAGAAATTTCTCTTCCGAAATTCAAGCTCTATTGACTACTTAACACAGAATCTGGGAAATGGGTGCAGTTATACAGAAGCACCTTTATGATAAATTGTTGCTGTCTTGCTACAATATTTCATCAACAGTTAATTATGCACCAGGCGACGCACCATATTAATCCACCTCGCTGCTATTGTTAAGTCTTTGATAGGAAAGGAAACAATGTGCCCTCTCAAACACCTTGCTCCATTTTTAATTCTTTACCTAGATTGCATAATGTCACTGCTTATCTGGGGCTAATATGTTTTACATTAAAAGTGGGCAACTTCATATTTTTTAGTAAGAAAAATTGCATCAACAACTACTGCTAATTTAGCAGGCTTTTCAAGTCAGACATTCACTTTACTCAACTGCAGAATATTACAATCTCCTTAGCTTTTACGCTCACCTACTTGACATGATGACTCGGATTATGAAAAAAATAGAGGTTAACAGTAAGTTCGAAGTGTATCGATTAGAACCAAGCACAGCAAACCAGCGGAACTTGCACTGAAACGAATAAGTAAAGTATTATGTATCCAGAACCACTGCGCGTCGGAGAAAATAGGTCGTAAAAAGTGAGTTAGCGATTCGGTCAATTTCCTATAGATCGAGTAATAAGATGAAAGTAAGGTAGCGATAGTCAGTTTTAAGTATATAGCTAGCGAATGAATTAAGGCAAAACTCGTTCACTGTAATATTTTTATGAAAGTGTAGTATAACATTGATAGTGTGGTTCTGGGGTTAGGTATAAAAGCGGGCCAAGTAGAGGATAAATATTGTTAGTAATTAGCGAATTTATGTGCGCCCGATTTACTACACCTTTTTACAGAAAATATCTGCTGTGGCAACTTCGGGGCTACACCCTTAAAAGGAAAAAGGTTATAAAAATACACATATGTATCTATATATAAGTGTTGTTGGTAAGTCAAATACATTAACTGATGGTTCACAAAACCTTACGTAACGATAAGTTGCTGACAGTTTATATGCGTATTCCAGGATATCGAAGCAAATGTTTCATTCTGCAGCAACTCAAGACGCGGTTCGGTAGAATTGAAAATATCAGTGTACACTTTTTTCATAGTATTTGTGGCAGGTCTTTGCCGGTCCAGGAAACCTATCCCAAGTTCCATCAGCTCTCCACCAAAGGAATTTCACCAGCGATCACTGATCGCTGTATCAAATATCCACGCCGAATGGTAATTTGTCAAGCGGTGTATGGAAGAAGTGACATGTTAGAGAGTAGAATGGAACATGATTACTGAACTACAACGGAAACATGGTAGTTGCACTTGTGGTACAATAAATGAACAGAAACAGGATTTTACACCAGCGAATGGCAAAGTGCAAGATTAGTTTGGATTACCGGGGTGAGTTAAAAGGTTGAATACGAGGGCCTAACAGTCACATTTAAAATAAACCTGTGTTTTCATAACTCAATGAAATTTATTGCATTGCACATGAGTTGGAAGGCAAACAGCAAGTTAAAGATGGGAGAAAAGAACCTTGTTTTCCAAACTTCCCATGTGTCAGTGACAGTTATTACAACTGTAGTTTAATATTAGTCGCCGCGGTAGGTTAAAGAGATGAAGATAATGAATTGTGTATCCCACTTTACAAGTAATCTATATTCACGCTAGCCCGTGGTAGATGCAGAAGGCAAATAAAAACACAAAAGTGAAGGCCAAAGTAGACGAGAGAACCAGAATGTACTGGTCAATTATCTGATTCAGTTCTAGTTGTCCTTATCGTTTTCAAGTAAGTCCTGTAGACAAGTAATCTCGTTCAAAAAGCATTGGTTGCGATATTTTTAGTCTAAGTATAGGGGTTATTTTTGCAACGGTACTACATTGATTACTTCAGGTACGGAAAACAAGCCCAATAAATTATAAATAAAGTAAATCCGTCCCGGATGGTTGTATGTATGTTCAGGAGGAACGCTGCGCATATAAGTTTGCATAATATAAATAACTGTTGAGCAAGGACGTTTTCGTGTTGTTGACTATGTTTTACTTAGCGCTAGTTCCTCAAGCCGTATGTAGAGATTATGCGAAGCATAGACTTTGCAATCATAAGAGACTGGATCGAAAAATTGTAGACTATCAACCTATACTGTACGCACGGTCTAGCAGATTAAACTGAACATAAATTCTTGGTACTGTTATTCCTTAATTCAAATCAGGAAATTTATGAAAAAGCAGATACTGGATGACGTGTGGCTGCATGCGTAGCAGTTTACAAAGAACCGGCTGTTATAAATAGACTTTTCTGTACGTTTTGCTTTGGTGAGCCAAGGATATGCTAGTGCTGCGTAATAAAAAATACAGCGATTCGTAGTACTGATGTTCGAAAGTAATATGAGGAAACTGCTGCAAGAAAACCAGTGAACATTTTTGGAATTTGTATATGATATGCTAGTATAAGCAATCCAGTTTGGCTAAATAATGTTTTCTTTTGACCACACCATAAAATTTACATCAAACATTTCGGCTGACACTTCTAGGTGGTAGCATAGATTTACCGATTAAGCACAGGTAAGATTGGGTTTATGTTTATCATTCATGGATAATATGCTCGACCTTTGTGTCTGCATAAAGTAGTCCGCAATTGGCAACCAAAATTTTGACATCCATTATAAACTTACAGCAATTAAACTGCATACAAATCGGTGAATAGCCACTTGAGAATCATAATCATCAAAAGACGTTAGTGGAGGTTGAGGAACGCACCTCAGTTACAAGGGAATAACTGACACCACTAATCCCACGAATACGTTCATTGGTGCGAAAATTCAAGAATATTTTAACTAGTCTCATTCGTGTTATGACACCCTACTGGCTGGTTAGGAGCAGCAATTCTGAGATCTCAACTGGCGTACTTCCAGTGAACTAATATACTATTACCTAGCCTGGTTCTTTAAATGGGCTTCCATTAACCAACCCTAATCATGCGGCTGGGCCGAACTCAACCAAACCTATTGGTTGCACCTCTGTGTTACTTACTATGCTCAACAACAGTTTTATCATTTTGTAGAAAAGTACAGCTGTTGTGCTATTTGCTCGATATATGTGGTAATAAAAGTCATTAGCCCCCAATATCCTCCACCGCCTTACTATGCGAACAGGCTGGATTCTTGCAGAAATTGCGGCAAATATCCTGTGTTTACTGATTGACGGATCCTACAACAACGTCACACTTCCTGCACCAAAACTATTACTCTACCTCTGGACTACAAAATGTGTGGTTATTTCAGCTGAACGCCCTTTACTCACGACAATCTGTATGGTTCTCCTAGGAAATCTGTCGGTGCTTTATGTATCGTCTAACCCACCATCTCATATCGCATCATGGTCTAAGCAAAAACAGCTGACGCTCATCAAGGCTTTCCAATTTCCCACTTTCCTCTTAGTGCCACTTTTGACTCAGTCACTGTGTGTTCCCTTGTTAGCGCTAACGATGCGCATTCTGTGGTTCTGACGAGGGAAGACACTAGCTTACTTAAGCATGGCAAATCGTTATAGACGGAATAATTAAGCATAAACAAGAGTTCTGGTAGGGTTTCATACAGTGCGGTTTACAATTTCAACTTTTATTTTCTACTGTAACATGGCAAGTCGCTTGATCATCGATTGTGCTATGTAGCTAAACATTTTTACTCATTTTGAAGAATACGGTAGTCACTGCAAGTAGCTGCATTGAAAACTATTATTTTGCAAGGAGAATGATTAGGCATAAGCTCTCAGCAAAATTTAAGGAACTACTGTTAACGAATAATGCTGAATATCTATTTTCATAGTCCTTACTAACTGTGTACAGAAAATCAGGATAACCTCTAGCATCTAGGAGACTTGAGCAATTAAATTTAACGAATGCAAGCTCCCTTCAAAATGCGAACAAGCTAAGCTGCGCCCACTGTTCACGTCCAGTTATAGCAAGGTGTCCGTAGTGATAGAACGAAAGGATGACTTCACAGCAAGCACCCAAATATAATTTCGATAGACCAACGCATAGCAGTGAGTTAGCGTGAGGGTTTGTGTACGTTTACTGACAATTTATTTGCTTTCTGCAAATGAAATCCATCAAGTGAACGAGGTAAGTCTCTGCCCTCTCCGTCTTCCGTGCTGGGGTTAACTTAAATCACACTTTACCACAATGAAACTCGTCTTGCACCAATGACACATTTACAGAACTTCCCTTGTTAAGATTTCCTTGTTAAGATTTATTATGAACCCAGGCTATCTATCTGATATTATATATCACGATCAGCCTGATTGAAACCTGTTTTGCAACTGGTTTTATGTCATTTGTTTAACCTTGGATGTTGGTAAGGTAATTGTCACCGTATGATGTTGGCAAAACGTGGATATTAATGTAGTCGGTGTAATTGTTTAAAACTATACAGCACTACCCTCAAGCGACAAGAGTGCACCCAACGACAGCCTCGTCTAATCGAAATTTGTCAGGAAGTAGAACCCATTGATGGTGCGACAGGTTGCACATAATAATTCATGTCATGTGATCATGCGTGAGGTCGACTTCTATGAGGGTTTCAAACGAATGCCTACTTTACAGCCACACTTATGCTATTTGCAGTTACTCATGCGTGCCTAGTAGGATGCTACCGTACCAAAATAAGCTATAATACACAGCATTGTCTCCTCAAGGACTCCAATCCAGCCGTTGATTCTTGTGCCTTGGCCCGGAGATCGCCTGCAGTAATCACACAATGTGCAATGAATCAACCTTTATCTAGGTATAGTGCTTTGGAATAGCTGGAGACGACTTTTGGTTCTTTTCGATTTCGTAATGACCCACTGATTTTCATACAAGGTGTACACATGATCAACCATTGTTTAGAGGTAAAAAAGGCTCACGTAACCTGTTTCCACATAAGCAGCGCTTAGTTATTCCTCTGAGGTATAGACTTTAAAAGTAACCGCTGGAATAATGCAACATATCTATATAAGGAATAGAGAGATATGCTTAGCAACATCTAATACCTTAAAGCAGGGAATGTGGTTGGAGGGAGGATAATAAGGAGACGGTTTAGAAACCAAGAAAAGCACAACGCAAGCACCATTGGAATAGGCCACCTGCGATATCAGTATGTGTACCCAACCAAATGTGTTTATCTTCTACCGGTCCCTAAACGGGCAGTCGGGAAACTTCTACCAAGTCAAGTTTGAAATGAGAGCTTTAATTCCTCTTCACTAAGACATCAGCTGTCCTAAACTCCTTAGCGACAGATAGGTTGATCGTGTATCGGTTGCAAAATCTGTAATGATTTGTGAATACGATATTACTTAGAATTTTCCTCCGCTTGTGTTCCGATTACTTAAAAGACTCCACAGTGTAGCTTCAATGCTGGCAACGACAAGCTGAATTTCCTCAAATTGCACATCACAAGTCTTCTATTGCCAGAGAAAATTATATCGTTGCTCGGATTGAAATAATTTTTCTCAAGAATAGTTCTGAAATTATTAGTTCATTGTTAATAAGAATTACCACCCCATGTTTTGCCTTTGGCTTTTAAAGTCAAGGCTACGTTAGCTTTCATCTCAATGGAGGTTACGGACCAACTTTCAAAAAAGGTAAACTGTTAGTAGCGTGACTCCAATTTCACTAGGAGTGCCGCGGAGTAGGCAACGACTGAATTCAATGAGAAGTACGGCAAACAGAGTTTGCGTTGACACGATCTGTGCGGTTTTATTGCTGAATAAGCACTGTGCTGGTGTTGCACGTTCAATGAATATATAGATCAGTGACTGTTAACAGGTTACTAACTGATTAAATGATAATAACATTTTTGGATGAATCTATAATTCTGCTTACTGTTTTCTCAGTGTTATTCATCCAAAGCGGGTTTTCCAGTTCCTGTTTCGTATCTATACATCTAGATGGCGACCGGTAAGCTGAAGATCCCCGAACCAAAAATAAAAAGAAGCCCCTTGAAGAATGCCCTCCATGCGCTGAAGGACAAGGTTAGTTCTATGTGCATATTGACCTGAATCTTCGCAAACATCGGTAATGCGTCAGGCTATCTTTTGCCAACAGCATATGCTGTTACCTAGCCACATTTTATCAGATGCATTTAATGCAATTAAGATAGATTTTGGCGAAGGACATTTGATCACAACAACATTTTCTGGTGCTATCTCTGGAAAAACATTCAGGTTGGTCAAATATACGTGGTGTGCAAAAGGATACGAATTACCCCTACTTTGTGATGTTATGCCCTTCATCAACTACTATAAAGACAACATTAATCACACGACATACCGGCTTACCCAATGCAGCCTATGAATTCTCATGCGCTCACAATACTCCGATTGGCTTCTCTATTACAAATAAATGCAACACATGTAGTTCAGAACATACTTTGCAACCCTGAACAGTTAATGGTAGAAAAATTGAGAATTACACCGGATTTTCCGTACTTTCAGGTAGTCAAGGTTGTGCACAATCCCAGTTAAGGATGTTTGAAACGGAGTGAAGCAAGTTTTATTTACGTTGGACGGAACGCAGCTCGTTACTTATACGCAAGGGTGCAGTTCAGGTCTGTAAAATACACATCCGAGAAGGGAATGGCTACGTTGAAAATATGTTACAGGGTTTAATGTTTACTGAATGGTATTCTACCAGATAACACTAGCGCTGACATAATATTTCATGGGCTTTTTCCGTTACCATTTAGAGCCATGCACGAAGTTCGGTTGTTGGTGACGAATGTTTAGAATTCTGCTAGGATCTATGCAGTCGCAGCGTGAATGATTGTATTTGTTACGAAATATTCTTATCGATTCATTCGAATGAAAGAAGTAAGTGGACTCATAAGCACCAATCGAATTTAATTTAGCGATAACGCCTAAGTTGGACGCAATTGGCAATACAGTTGAACCCGCTTCATTGTCCACCGCCGGAACATTTCAAATTTGGTCAATAAAGCGGGGTTGGCATTTAAACGATATTGTCAGTTTTTACAAAATGGAAACAACCATTGATTTATTGGACAGTATATCACTTGAATTGTAACGTATTAAGAAGGACAACATACGTACTTTTAACTAAAGCCTACAAAAGCAGAAATGAATGACCTATAACTTAAAAAATATAATATAAAATATGTTGCTTGGATATCTATAGAAACTAACGCTTTTTTACATTTTTGCTGAGAAACTAATATGAATTCTGTTGTACTTTATTTTGAGCTGCTACTCCAGTCACTTTTGCACTGGTGAAGTCCACTTTGGACAAGAAATCGTTGCACAGCTCTTGAATGAGATACGCACTGATTTCGCTTACCCACGGAGGCATCCGGCACGTTATCCCCTGATTCGCGGCCCTTTACTTTTCGAGCCGGTTCTCTAAAACAGCACTGACGATCTCAACTTTAACTGTTGTCATATCTGAGGTACTTTATTATCGTTGTCGATGGCAACGAATTCTTCTGCATTGAAGACTGGGATTGTGCAAGCGCTGATCTCATCCTCGGGGATGATGGCGTCATCAGACAGTGCATCCGATGCCGATCGACTGAAGCCAACGACACTGTGGTCCCGGTACCCGTCTTCTGGTTGCACCACGAATTTTAATCGGGTCCGAAATGGCGCTAAGAACTATCACACTCAGCTAATGTTGAACGAGATAGTTACTTATCCAAGTAGGACAGAGTAATCGATTGCATAGCTTCGAAGCCTGTGGGGGAGAATCCTGTGTTCCATGCAATCAAACTTTTCTGAAACGTCCAGTCAACTGACGTCGACTCACACTTTGACATCCAAAGCTTCCATCTAGCTTGTTCGAGTTAGAGGAATATTTTAGGGTTAAGCCGGTTTCGGCGGGATCCGTGATAATTTAATACTATGAGGTTGCTGCTCCTACCTCTGTAGTACTAACTTCAATTTGAATGGCACTGAGAGATAAGTGCGCGTAACACGGTGCAAACACTCGTTCACTTTTCGTAAAGTGTTAACGAGGGGGAAACGGACAATTCCAGAGCCCACAAGTCAAGAGCTGCGCAGCTGCATTTGGGCGAGTAAACCTGCCGATATATTATCGGGCGGTTAATTCACAAATATGCAAACTGTTATCTGTCCTCTTATCCATATGCTCTTATGAAGTTACCCAGCTTGATAATTCAAAAATAGGTTTTTTAACAAGCCATGCTCTAGAGTACAGCGGAATTCTTTGGATTGCGGAGCAATCCTTACAACATGGGCAAAATAAGTGGGTTAAAACCGACGAAATGAGAACTTGTAAACGCACCGTCCTTTGCCAAATTCATTGTTGCCCCTTCCACTACATTTCAAAACTTTCATAGGTATATATTGATTCAAATTTATACTTAAACCCATTTGCACTCTTCTGTCATCCATCTCGCTTTTCTGCTTCTATTCTACTCCATCTTTACCAAAACTTTCTCTGATTATCTACTCGCTTGTATGAAACTTGTTTTATTGCACGTGTCGGTAATTTACACAGTTCCCTTTCCACCTACCTGTACCCAGTCCGTTTGCACACGTGATTAACGAAATTCGTAACCCGACGCATAAAAAGGTTAATTCGTTATTGGTAAACAAACCAAGAAAACAAACGCAAACGCTGACAACAACCGCTTCGGTGAACTCAACTATGCGCGTTCCGTGTCACACTCTTTTACCGTATTCAAGTTGTGAAAATGGTCTAAGGAACAACGGGTTGAGGGCACTGAAGTCCACTACAAAAATACCTAGCAAATCCAACAGGTTCGCTGGTTGAATTATAATTAACGGTGACTGTAAACTCACCATTCGCATATGAGTGAGAAAATATTAAATGTGTGACGATTCCTCAGCTGTTGCAATCAGACTTTTTTAACCTTTATCCAAACTTTTAGCTTTTGACCATTTTACCTTTTAGCACTTTTTACCTTTTACCTTTCCGTTTCTCATTGTCTCGCCAACTTGATCACCACAATTTAGTAATCAAAGCTGTGATTTCCAGTGATCATAGTATTATCTTTTGTGACGGTTAAATTTTTAATGCTGATATCTATTCTCCTTTCCTTGTAAACCACATTTTGAAAGTTTATAAACTAACGTTGACATACTTTTTGAAGCAACAGCCAATCACACGTCTATAAGTAGACAAAATTCCATATTAATATTTAACACGGTATATAACTATGGTAACCACTTACTTGGAAATCATAGAATGAATTAGAATGTCTAATAACTTGTTAACAATGCTTTCATCTAACTATAATTCCGAGCCATGAGTCCGTGGTCTTTGAGCAAGCTTAATTATGTCGGAATAAAGAATTGACAGCTAGAGTCGAAGGTTTCTTGCTGTGATGTGCAATATGTATCTAGTTTCTATCAGGAAAACCACTCTGCCAAATCCACAGTCATACAAGTATGTGGATGGAAATGCAAGCAATATATTTCAGCTATTTCCTAGTTTGGGAAATGGATTAGGTGAATCCTTATTCAACAAAAGTTCCCATTATATTGCGTGAATCTGGATGTTGCTTGTGTCACTTTGATGCCCCAATATTGCAGGGTTGTAGAGCAAATGGTTCTTAAATCCAAATCGGGACTTACTCACAGTCTGTGTGTATCTCTCTCTTTTCCTCCTCCTCCGTTGTTGTTGTTGAGAGAGATACACACTCACAGTCTGTGTGTATCTCTCTCTTTTCCTCCTCCTCCGTTGTTGTTGTTGAGAGAGAT
>OX104065.1:114408838-114424280 GCA_944474145.2 Dicrocoelium dendriticum
TTTGCTGCTGCATTCCTCGGCAATCCGTTTTCATGAGCTGACATTGTCGGCACGAAAGTACGCACTTCTCAACGTCCATTTTCATTCCCGGCCAATACGCGCGTTGTTTCAGTAGATCGTAGGTCCTGGAACAACCTGTGTGCGCCATCTCGTGACAAGAAACTACTAGATTCCGTCTTCGTTTCATTGGAATGACTGGCACCGAAGGGTTGCTACCTCCTGGCATCCACATTAAGATCCCTGCTTCGTTCACTTGCAGCTTTCCCAGGTCTTTTGCAAACGGTCCCAGCTGCTTGAGTTGGTTTTTGTTGAAGTTTGTCTGACCAGTTAATCGCACGGTGATCAACTTGCGTAGGAGTTTGTCGCTACGTTGCTCGGTTGCCAACCGTTCTGGATCCTGCTCGCACAGTATACCGTTAATACCGAAAGCTACGCTCGGCAAGTCATCCTCATCTATCATGCGTGACAAAAAATCCGCCGTCTGATTTTCCCTCCCCGGCACGTGTTTTATCGTGAAATCATACTCTTGTAAGCGCAATGCCCATCTCGCCACTTTTCCTCTGGGGTCTTTGGCAGACTTAATCCACTCTAACGGTCTATGGTCTGTTTCGACGTGAAATCGCTGACCCAGGAGATATGGTCGCCATTTATCTAACGCCCAGACAATTGCGAGACATTCTTTCTCTATGGTTGAGTATCTGCGTTCCGCAGGCGTCAAAGTTCGGCCGGCATATTCGATCGTCCCATGGTTTTGTTTCAACACCGCACCGATCCCGACATCGCTGGCGTCAGTGGCTACCGTGAACATCTCACCAGCGATGGGCAATTTCAGGGTCAACTCCTGCCTTCCCATTTCCTGTAGAATCTGATCAAAGGCTCGTTGAGCTTCTGCATTCCACGTGAATTTCCTATCTTGTTTCAACAGCTCGTACAAGGGTGAGGCCAATGTGTTAAAATCCTTGACGAATTTGCTGTAGTACCCGGCGCGGCCCAGGAATGTACGGAGAGTGCGTTTTGAGGTGGGAAGTGGGCTGCCTTGTATCGTCATTATCTTCTCAGGTAGCGGTTTCAGTTCGCCTTGTCCCACTTTATGACCCAGTAAGGTGACACAGGTCTTTCCGATCTGGGACTTTGGTCCATTTATACGAAGTCCCGACTGCTGAATGCGTTCCAGAACTGCCGCGAGATGATGGATATGTTCCGCTTCTGATTGGCTATACACCACGATATCATCCCCGTACACCACCACGTTTTCCAATTCACTCAGCAATCGCAGCATGAGACGTCGGAAGGTAAACGGGGCTCCTGATAATCCAAAGGGCATCCTCTTAAACTGATACTGTTTCTCACCAACGGTAAACGCCGTCTTCTCTCGATCTTCTTGTTTTATTGCCAGTTGCCAGTATCCTGATCTCAAGTCCAGGACCGTGAATATCCTCGACTGCTGCAGCCGATAAAAAATATCAGCAACTGATGGAACTGGAACGAAACGAGTCAAGGAAATTTCATTCAGTGTTCGGAAGTCGACACAGAATCGGTACTTCCCATTCGGCTTCTTCACTAAGACCACAGGAGAGTTGTACGGGCTAGGTGCCTCCTCAATCACGCCCGCGTCCAGCATTTCTCGCACTTGCCTGTTCACTTCAGCCTCCAGGTGGATTGGTATCCTTCGAGGTCCATGGGGCCGATACGGTTGGCGAGTTAGCAGGATGGTATGCTCGATCCAATCGCAAAACCCATATTGGCTGCTGTCATTCGTAAACAAGGGTTGGTATTTGTTAATCAGCGACTGCAATGATGGGCTCAAATGTAACACAGCAACGACCGACTGCGAAGATCGCATTTCTCCACGATTAATGAGTGGTAGTGACCCGCATTCCATTAGCAACTTCCCACGCTTTAGATCAATGACAGCTTTATTGATCTCCAGGAAATCTGCTCCTAATATGGTTTGTTTCGCATCTGGTGAAACGAGAAAGGAGTGTGTTCGCTTTCGTCCCCCGATTCCTACGGTGTGTTCTGCTATACCATCCATTCCCACTGAATGACCGCCAACCGCTCTTACGATCGTGCAGCACGACTGAAGCTTTCCACCTTGTCGATAGTTGATTAGTGACACCGCGGCACCCGTACCGACCAGACACGTTTCCATCGTTCCGTCTACTTCCACCATTGCTTCAACCGCACTCCTGCTCAACGCCCCAAGTACACAATCTTTGATTCGCAAAGAAAAATAAGGTTGCACACGTTTATTCGACACCCGAGTAACACCACGCCTCTGCGGACACTGTCTTTTCCACTGCCCCGGGTTCCCGCAGATGAAGCAACATCCCTTTGTGCGCACCCAATAACGCTGAACGCGAAGCCCATTGATGTCTTCCGTAAACTGCTCCATCATCCGTTCCAATTTGTCCATCCGTTCCACATTCTCACGTGGCTCTTCCTTCAGCGCAGCTAGTGGTGCGTCGCCCAGGTCTCGAGTAACTTGCGCTAGCTCCTCCAATTGCATCTTCCGAGTGGCATTTGAAAAACCAACGCGCTCCGCGGTTGGCTGTGGGAGGCCGGCCAAAAACTGATCCACCAGCAACTGCGTCCTTGACGGCCCATCCAACCCGGCAAGGCGCGGTCCAACAAGCTCCCTAGGTGCACCGCAAACACGAGGGGATCCGTCCCCGCACCAAGCCGCGACGCCTTGAACCGTCGCATCGCCTCCTGGCGGTCCGCTGGCGTGTCCAGGCCAGAGAGCAACGCTTCCTTCGCGGCGGCCCACTCCAACTTGACCGGACCTCTTCGCGCCGCCTCCAGAACCGCCTTCGCCCTGCCCATGAGGAGACTCTACAGGGCCGCCATCTTCGCCCGGTCCGTCTTCAGTCCTAAGGCCTCTGCCACCTCCACGAAATCCTCCAAAAACACCTTCACATCCCCGTCTTCAAATGGCTCCGGCCAGGGGATCTTCATGGGTTGTGAGGTCACGGCACCAAATGTAAGAACCCGTGGCAGGCGGTAATTGTTTATTACTAAAGTGGCTTATACTAGGTGTGTTCGTTCATACATTGGATGCGTCCGCTCATCTGCGTGATTTCCATACAGTTACTTTGGAGGCATCCGCTCATCCGCGTGATTTCCATAGAGTGTTTCCCAACTGGTGCTCGTCTCTGTGTTTACTCCTCGTGCACATGGAACTGGAATCCTGAGGTCATCTTCAACTTTGGGGAAGTCGGCAAGGCTCGCTGTTGGTGTGTCAGCTTGCATCACACTACTTATATCCGGTTCAGTAGTATCTACCTTCAATCCACCACCCTAGTACAATAATTGTGTGACAACTAAATATTCTTTTAACATAACCAAGTCGAACAGTGATGAGAAGAAAAACCAATAGAATATGTTCTTGCAAATGGCGCTGCTGAGAAGGACATGACGATGAGCGTCCATTAACAATGATGCGGATGTACCAATCGGGTGAAACCATTAGCGCGTTGAAACAACAGTCAAGAAATAGTAATAGGAAGAGTAAAGAATAGCTAGCAAGCTCGTTCACAATAAATGAGTGTCTAATAGCTGTTCTCCTAATACCTTCTTTGATTAACGCTAGACACTGCCGTTAGATGTTCAGTGTTAAGACTGGATTCAGACACAATATCGAATGAGGCCAAGGTGTTTTGGTGGAAACTTTAACATTCCGATCTTTGGGCCCATAACCAAAGTGGAGAAAGTCAAAGGTATTCTCTTCCGACACTGCACTCGAGGACCGACCGGTTTCGTCCTGACTTGCAATGGTCAGGAAAAGATAGCATGAGCCCTAAACTTTAGTTGACGGTTTTCATCTTGTTTACTTAACCAGAGCAGTTGATGTTACCAATAATACGGAGTTAGCTAGGATATCCAGAGTCTTCTTCATCAAGATTGCGGCCGTATACTTACTGCGGGCACGTCAATTATCCCCGCAAAAATACGCGACAAACGCCAGTGCTTAGGCTGTGTACACAGAGTTCCTTTGCTCCCCACAACATAGCAGGATCCAGCCACTCCGAGCCTGGGCACAACTGGGCTAAAAGGGGCATGGTTCTTTCGCAAACCACCAGCTTTACTAGGGGGATTTTATTTCACCCACAAAATGATGCATTGTGCCAACTGTGATTCGGCCTTTGTGAGTCGTAAAAGGTCCTCTTTGTTAATGGTTGGGACTGGCATGATCACGTGATGGTGAGCGTAGTTTTGGCCGGCTGCTGTGTGTGCATCAAAGTCTCTCGCGCGTTTAGTCCCCCCATTAATGTGCGTATCTTTGTCGGTTTCTGGGGTCTCCACCAGTCAAACGAATACGTGCGTAACTAGCGACAGTGCTCAAGTTACGCACAACTTTGTCTAAGCTAACGCGAATAGGTTTGTGCAAAACTGTTACAATACTCGTCCAAAAAGGAGAAAGCCAGGCAAAATTATAATTAACTTGCATTGAAGCTCTCCAGTTTGCTTGAGTCCTGGGCAAAACTGATCATATATAAACTACCAGACAATCGGAAACCTTTTGACCCATTGTGTTAATGAATTATAATTCCATCTAAATCGACTAGCATGAGTGCCTCGCCCGTCTTCGGAACTCTGACATAACGGTGATCCACCACTGCTCGAGTGAACTCTTCCGTTTTCGTGTAGAGTCTGTTCTCCTAACAGTCAGTCGTCTCCCAACTTCTTGTTGGATTGTTCATGTTCTTCCAGATGTTATTTGGAGTAAACCTTGTTAACGCAAATATACATAGATTACTTCCACAAACAAAACAGCGTAAAATCGATCACTGTCCACAATGTCCTGATGATACGGAATGGATGGGGCTAACAAGGGTTCTCCCTTCTGCTCTCTACAACGCAATGAACTCAACACTCAGACTTCGGGTAGGCTAGACCAGGCACTCTCAACCGTTATTCAGCCGTGACCCCCTTTTGAACCTTTCTATTTCTAAGCGCCCCGCCCTTGATCGCCACAATGTAACTCATAACAGACGTAAGGCTGTGATTTCCAGTGGTCACATTGGTATCTTTTGTTGTGGTCGATAAATTTTTAATGTTTGTATCAGTGCTCTTTCCCGAATAAACATCATGTTTTAAATTTCGCAGCCTCAAGATAACATATATTTTGCAGCGGCATCAAGCCACTTGTCTGCAATTACGCAAAAGTCATCATAAATATTTAAAATTGCATTTAATTATTGTTGGCTTTTAACTGCAAGGCATGTCATGAATTACGAGGTGTAGTAACTTCGTAAAAATGTGTTTGTTGATATTAATACGAGTCATGAGCCTGATGTCCTTAGGCAAACTTGCTCGTGCCCTGCTCCAGAATGGACAGCGAGACTCAAAGATCTCCTTTTGCTGCAAGGTCCAATCACTTTCTACTATTTTTAAAGAAGACATTGTTAAAGCCACATTCAAGCAAGTATGAAGATTAGAAGGCAAGGAAAAATATTTCAGCTATTTCTTACAGTCTGGGGTATCTTAGTTGTAACGCATTTTATCCAAAATCCAGTTTATAGTGCGCAAATTTGACGTTTGTTAATTTCACTTTGAAGCTCTAAGAGACTTTCCTGGGCTTTTAACCCCAAAATCTTTGGGCCGTACATCAAATGAAGCTAAAAAAACAAATCGGGATCTCCATGTTACTCAGGTAATAAATCCTGCCTTTAGAAGTTGAATGTTGCCCGCACGGAAACAATGCACTACTATGATGCGTTTCGATGTTATTACATCTCATCAGATAGGGTTAGCAGACATCGAACCCGGGACCATCGGGATGTTAGTTGTGACCGCTACCCCTAAGCCACCGGGTCACGACGGGCAACGCTTGGCACAACGGTTTAATGAATGATGTTGAGGGTCATTTTGAAGTACACCTTGTGTGGGTTCGATGCCTGCTAACTCTATCTGATGAGATGTAATAACATCGAAACGTGCCATAGTAGTGCAGTGTTTTCGGGCGGGCAACACCCAATTTATATTTGCATCAGCTACGGTCCTCGTGATCGGAAGACCAAGGTTCACTTCAAGGGAAATCGTGGTCAAACTTGAGATTGTGCGTCGCAGTCCATCCACACAACCTGTACTTCAAAATGAGCCTAAAAATCCTGTCTTTCATTTCCTTTCCGAATTGATGTAAATGACTGGCATAAACAGTCATGTCTTCATCCTTCAGCTCCTCGGTGACTGGAGCGAGAATTGGGAACCATAAAATTCCAGACGTTCCACTTTTTTTAAGAAAACTGATGTTGAATTATTCGCTTGAGATTAGATTATTCAGCTTACATTCGGGAGTTTGATTTACTACGATGTTTTTCAAAAACGGCCAGATAAAACACATCTAACTAAACAATTTTATCCATAATTATTTCCAGAAAGGAATGGGACCATGATGTCCTAGAGTGCAACAAAATAACGAAGACAGTTTCCTTTGAAGAGCTACCTAACTTCCGTATGCGACAGTAAAACCTGGAAATCCTCAATGTTTCCTCACAAAACTGCTATGAAGAACGAGCTTCAAGAGGGTGCCAGTTGAGATCGTTGACAGCTACCATATCAGCATCATCATCATCATCATCATCATCATCATCATCATCATCATCATCATCATACACGTTAGCTAGAGGTGGGAAACACCTCAGCTACTGTGCCGCAATACAAAGAAAAAAGGAGAGAAAAAAAACTGGTGAAAGCTGGCTGAGCTACCGGTAACGGATGGGCATCGTTCCGATAAGCTACCAGCCGGCAGCTGTGCACCCAAAAAAATTATTATGCAAAATTATATGAGGCTAAGTAAGTCAGTCTGTGAAGGATGACAGAGGCAAGCAATTTGGAGGCGATGGAGATCAGACTGATTCCTCTTTGGCTGCCGCATTCCGATCGTGAGCCACCTTTGAAAATTGGGACTACGATGGAGCGGCTCCAATCGGTTGGGACAGTTTCCTGCTCCCACAGTTTGACTAGTAACTCCAGTAAATCATCCACAAGAGCAGGTCCCCCGAAATTGTAGAGGGCTGTAGGAAGATCATTAGGTCCTGCGGCTTTATTGAACTTCAACAGTTTGATCTCATGTTCGACTTCTGAGCGAGAGGATGGATCCATAGGGACACCCACGGAGCAGGGCGATCACTGGTCGGCGAGAAACCTAAAAATTCCGACCGATTAAATTGCCTTTCAAAGTGCTCAGCCCAACGTTCCAGGCTTTTTGATAAATTGTGGATGGGCTGTCCACTGTCGTCACGTATAGTTTCACTAACACCAGGTGTCCTGCTGCCCGTTTCCCGTATAAGACGGAATAACTCACGATGGTTAACAGACAGCTACCATAACATTTGACTGAATCGTTTAAGCGCTCTCCCAAGTTCTTAACCACTAGATGCTTTTCATGAATCACACAGCAGGTGAACCTTTTTGATCGGCATTAAGTCCTTTCTATGCAATATAAGTAAGAACACGGATGCGCAAAGGACACGGCTGTAAGGTGTACAAAAGATGGGGTATTTTTTAGTTGGAACACTGCAGTTGGCGGTACTTTTGTAATCACTATATGCGAATCGATCCATCAGGCTTGAGTATTGGAACAATTAGTGCAGTCCAATCCGAAAACTGGACTAGCTCTATGACGCCGCTATTCTGTAGGTGCTCATTTTCCTCTACTAATTTTGACCTTATAATATACGGCGGCAATCAAGCCCTGATGAATCGTAATTGTGTGCCAGATACAATGTAGTTATTAACTTGTCTAGCAGTGAAAGTTTCTTCCTCCGGTGTCTCAATTACTGGTGCAAAATGATGACACAGCTTTTGTAACTCCGATGGTAAAGAAATATGGTTTACCTGTGGAACTGGAAGCTGCTTGATCTATTCGAATCCCAGTAGGTTTGGACCATATCCGAGTGCGATGTAAATCATCCATATGATAACTCAACGTCCTGCACCCCAGCGGTGTTTCACTTCACCCCCAGTGTATGAACGCAATCGCAGGGGCGCCTCGCACAACCTGCTGTGGCTCGTCGGTGTCAATTTTGTGACCAAGTTCGTTCGTTGCAAAACCTTACTACATTGCCCGCATCCATTTCGAAGTGCACTGGCCGTGGATCGCCAGATAGACGGTGGCTCTTGAAAAAACAATCACAGCAAAATCTTTCGACGATTGTAGCAGCCCTATCTGTTGCATACGCAGTTTTGTTCTGTATTGGAATGGAGTTTTCAGTCAGGGAGCTTCTGATTACTACAAACATGGACTGGCCCCTTTGCATGAGATTTAATTCTTTTGGCAAATAGCATCACTTCCACAAACTTTATCATTTAATAATCGGACGTATGCTATGAGAAGTGCGTCGTAGTCAGGTAAATTGCGACGAGAATTATTTGAACTGTAGTAAAGCCATCTCAGATATTCGCCTAGATACAGTTGAATCGCTGAGCGGAATGGGTTGAACTGCTTTTCGTAGATTTATATTTACCAACTCAGACAGTATTGTTGATACTAAATGTGCAGATTATGTTTTCTACAACATTATGTTTGTGATTTTATTATCAGAGCACAGTGAGCCAGATAGCCAATGGGAGCGGACATGACTGGATTCGGATTGGTCGATATTCGTGTGCGTGATTCACCCGTTGTTTAACTGAAGCAAATGAGTAACATCATTGATTAAGAAGGTCGGTAGTAATGGAAGTGCACCAGTAATTTATATCGAGATATTTGGTTTGCTTAACATGCTGTAATTTTCGCTGAGCTGTCTTTGCCGAATAAACTCTTGTACCTGAAGGACTGAGTTCTGTAACAGGGTGTCAAAGAAGACAAAGTTTAACCCCACCAGCGGCGAGCGGATGCTGTTTGGGGCACCAGCGTCTATTCAGGTGCCTGCTCCACTGAAGAAGGATGAACGGAACTTGCCGGGTAATTGGCGTACATGGAAGAGCAAGTGGGAGGATTTGCACCTTAATACGTTTGGACGAAAAACCCATGTTGTATGGCTTACCCCTTTTTAGACACGCAGCCGGGCATGACCTGCGTCTTGTTCTAGAGACATCACACTACGACAAAAGCGAACATCCCAATAATTTAGATACGGTCATTGGAAAGTTCACTAAATTTTGTGAAGGTTAAACCAATGAGACCTACCGGCGTTATATATTCTTTTCGCCTAACAGAGATCAAAACGAATCAGTTGACGCGTAAATCATTAAATTGAAAATTTTGGCTTGATCCTATTATCCTTTTAGTTGTTAGGGCGCCAGTATCATAGCTATCGGATCGTTCTAGGAAACAATCATTAAAGTACGACGAAGCGCCATTTAAGACAACGCAACTTAGCGCTCCATCTGCGCATTGATATCTGTAACATTGAGTCCTCGACCACGTGTCAATTCCAACAAACGAAGCTCGCAACGGATGTAGAATTGTGTGCGGTTTCCGGAGGCGAAGCAGCGAAGGCTACTAAAGTGAGAGGTGTAATCTGCAAATATTGCGCCACGCGACATCCGAGCAACCGCGGACAGTGTCCGACGTGGTAACGGAAATGCGCCAAATGTGGAAAAAGAAACCAATTGCTCGTTGCTGCCAATCAACCAATGTGAGTAAGCTTGTTCGTGATAAGTCCCCCGCAGATGCAGAACATTCACTTGACAACGTGTCTGGGAGGGTACCTCAAAAATTTATCTACGCAAGTCGTTTGGGCAAAGGCAAAGCAGTACAATTCCAGTTAGGCACAGGTGCTACTGTCAATATTCTACCAAGGAAGCACTGTCCCGGAGTGTGCATTCGATCTAATCATGGTTGCCTGCGCACGCGGAATGGCTTCAGACTTAATCGAAGGGCTCAGCTACAATTGAAGTCGTTAACCCAAAAGACGGAACCTCATATCGAATAGAGTTTACGCTCAAGGAGATGGAGCACGTGCCGATTCTCGGCATTGATCCCATCCAGTATCTCGGTTTTGTTGTTAATCATGATAGTTTTGTGCATGTTTGCCGGGAGAAACCGAGAATGGTGCCCAGTATTTGACTGTGTCTTACCCAGGTTTGGAAAGGTTTGAGGAAAGCGCTCACTTGTCCTTCAGTCCTTTGATAGAACAGACAGCGATACCGACTAGGAGAGTTTCATTTGCATTGCGTGACAGATTCTCAGCTGAATTAAGCAAATTAGTGAGAGAGGGTGTGATGATCAAATCTGACGAGTCAACCGACTGGGTTAGTCAGGTCCTAATCATTACGAAGAAGACGGGCAACTGCGTGTGCGTAATGACCCAAAACCGTTGAATACGGCCATGCGTAGAGATGACTTACGCGCTACCTACCCTAGAAGATATTTTGCCGCGTTTGGCCAAAGCTTAGTGTTTCAGGAAGGTAGACCTCTCTTTAGCATTCTGGCATGTGGCTGTGGATGATGAATCCAGTTTCCTTATTAACTTTGCAACACCGTTCGGCCGTTATGGTTGGTTGCGTTTACAATTTGGCATAAAGGAGTCGAGTTCAAATTTTCAGCAGCGATTGGTGCAAGCGATATACGATTTAAATGGTGTAACATGCGTGGCAGACGATATTTTGATCTATTGCTCGACAGTAGAAGAGCATGACGCTAAGCTCTATCGTTTCTTAAAGCTTCGTGCACAAAAAATTAAAAAAATATTGTACTTCAGAAAGAGGTGATTTTCCATGGGCATTTGCTAACAATACAAGGGGTCTGAGTCAGTCCAGGAAAAATTAGGTCAATTCAAGTGATACCGTCTTCTAATGACGTGAAGGGAATCCATCGCTTAAACGGTGTGGTGAATTATTTGGGTCATTTTATGCCAAGGTTCGCTATTATCATGACGCCGATCAGAAAGTTGTCTCACAAAGGAGTAAAGTGGAGCTGGGGAAAAGAACAGGAAACCGCATTCGAAACTATTAAGCACCTTATCAGCAACGCGCCTGTACTCGGGTATTACGATCCAGAGTAGCATTTGGTGGTACAGGGTGGCAGTAGCCAAGACGGAATACGTGCTGTTCTCTTACAGAATGAAAACCCTTTGTATTTCTGCAGTCAAGCACTCACCGTGACCGAGCAGCGCTATGCGCAGATTGAGAAGCAGATGCTTGACTTAGTTTATGCCATGGAGCGTTTCAACAATTATACTTTCGGAAGAATGGCAAAGTTGTATGCCGACCACAAACCGCTTGTGCTAATAGCCAGGAAACCGCTGCACGTCATTCCTCGTCGCCTTCAATATATACTTATCCGGCTTCAAAACTATGATATGGGTATTGTGTATACTAGAATATTGTACCCATGGAATTAATAAAACAAAAGGTAGCGAAAAGTACTCTTTTTCGGTAAAGCTCATCAGGCGCTTACAATTATAAAATAGAAGTCGAAGCGGGATACGCTGGTGAGGCGCGACAAAGGTTGGCAATTCAAAGCGAGGCAGAAAGTCAGCTGTACAAATCGATAAATTGGTCGATCCACTCAAGCTGCGGCTACCACAGTATACGTACGCAGACATGGTTGGCGGCATCCGGTTTCGGATTTGCCTGTCACTGTAGCAAGCCACAGGACGCCTGCGCCTACAGAGGGACCATGGATGGCTTACGCTGCACCATCCACAGCTCCAACCACACACCGCATTTACAGTGTAAACCCGAAGGAATAAGACCGGGAGGCGTGTGGATGGGAGCCACGTTTCATCAACGGAGCCGGCCAACACTCCTTCACAGCAAAAACAAGCATAATGCATTTGGGAATCAAGCGCACACAAGGCGGTGGCTGGACCGTAGTCCGCTCCACACTGAGTGCATGGAACCACTCTTTGAGCGTAGCACGGCCACAAGGACCGTGCACCCCGTCCCCTCCAGCAACGATCAACTGTCTCCTGGAGGCAGTATGGACGAGGTAGTGGGTAATAGACAGGTAGGCATCTTGTCAACATGCACATCAAGCGCAGCCACATCGGGGATATCAAGCAATAACCACTCACTTTAAACGATACGCTTAAATAAAGTAAATCCAGTAATGCATACAGATACGCTGGCATAACTCTTCCCTAAATTACCATATAAAGTAAGTTGGTTAGCAACGCATCCACGATAAGTAAGAAATGTCCACAAGTTACTTAAAAGTGCTACAAACACAACAAAATTACCGAAGGTTAGCACAATTAGCATAAGCAACGTGGCCAGTTAATAGAACATTATTCAGGTAGGCAGAACAAACCAAATAAAGTGGAATGAAATTTATCCAGCTTAAAAAGACCTAGTTTAAGTGTAAGTTGGTTTAGCCCAACTGCGGTGAAGAAGCATCAAGAATGCAACAGCAGCCTCAGCATGGGGCAGACATGGATACACACATACAGACACACAAGTATGCTCACGAGACATATGACGTGCTTTTCAACTGATTGGGTGACGCACTCACCACCCGGTGATTGTTAGCGTGTGAAGTGGAAGCTGTTTGGAAGTGTGTTAGCCCCAGGGCAGAAGGAGCGCTTGAATGAGCGCTCTCTGTTTGCATAGTTCAGGTTGTGTAAGCCTGATGGCAATGGCTTCGGCCGTCCGTGACATTCGTTTCTTCAGCCTCTTGGGGTAGCGTTTTTGGACAACATAAAACACTTTGAAATCCTCAGTAGCTTTAATTTGATGTCCACTGTCGACCAAATGTTCTAGGATAGAGCTCTTGATACAACCGACAGTACCTTTCTGCAATGCCGTGGGACAGTGCTCCGATATCCGTTTAGACAGACGCCTAGTAGTATGTCCGAGGTACTTCACACCACAGATGCAAGTAAATTGATATATAATATAAGATTCGGACTGCACCAGGAGTCTGTCTTTGAGACGTTGGGCAACAAATGGCATAGTTTCAGCAATGGTGTGTGGATACGCAGCTGGAAACGTTCGAGCTACTGCAGCGTAAAGTATTTCGTTCAGCAAATCGAAAGCAATATCTCACTTAAAGGGAAGTGATAGAAACACACATCACAACATGCAAGACAGTGGAGGATTAGCCACGCTATATCGCAGTTAGATATCAGTCATGGCGGTCCGCTGCCGTCGCACATGGCTCAGTGACATAAGTCGCTGACACGCAAGAATGAGGTCGGGGTTCGAATCCGGCAGGATTCGGCGGGTGCGCGCTACTGACGAGTCCCAATAGGACGAAACGGCCGTCTAGCACTTTTCTGGATGTGTGGTGGCTGTCTGCCTGTGTCTAACTGCGACGAAATTATACAAAACAGTTGTAACTAATTCATAATGAGCATAAGTCACTGCGTGCTTTCCGATGAAGTGGGCTGGATAATCGTTTACTTGCAGCGTTTGGAAAATACGGTTCTTTTCGGCCTCCAAGGGGCTGAGGAAACGAACGTTACGGACGGACGAAGCCATTGCCATCAGGCTTACACAACCTGAAATATGCAAACATTAACGCTTATTCAAGCGCTCCTTCTGCCCTGCAGCTAACGCACTTCCAAACAGCTTCCACTTCACACGCTAACAATCACCGGGTGATGAGTGCGTCACCCAATCAGTTAAAAAGCACGTCATATGTCTCCTGAGCATACGTGTGTAATGGCACGAAGCTGATGGTGTACAAATCCATGGTACTGTCCGTTCTTCTATAAGGCAGTGAAACGTGGACGATGTACCGTCGTGATCTGCGATATCTCCACAGCGGTTTCATCAGCAGTGTCTGCGACGAATTTCGCGGATCGGTTTGGGCGCAAGAGTTGCAGACACGGAAGTGTTGCGCCGAAGTGGGATGTATGCAGTGGACTGCATACTTTTACTGAGACACCTGAGGTGGCTAGGTCATGTGAGCCATATGGATTCGACTCGGATACCGAAACAACTATTATACGGTCAGCTGAGTACTGGGAAGCGGCACGTGGGGAAACCAAAGTTATGTTACCAGGACATGATTAAAGTGAGCCTCACACGTTCCAATCTTGATTGCAGATCATGGGAATCAAAGGCGGTTGATCGGCGTGCATGGCACGATCTAATCACGAAGCCAGTTGCTGAAGTGCCGGAGAAAGCCCTCATGAATGCAGAGAATAAGCGGCAAGCAGCGTTGGATTGTATTTTATCTTCATCGAGTACATGGTGCTGTAGAACATGCGGTCGCGAGTGCCTTAGTCAGGCAGGCCTAGTGAGCCATGAGAGAGGTCACTCGGGACCAATGCCGAAGCGACGACGGGTCCCGCAGTGAACGTAGGCAGCACCGGCGCAGCGATTGTAAGTACGCTGCTTTCGATTTTCGATTTACTAACCGCGTACTTGCATGCTAAGTCTGTTTATTTCAGGTGGTGGGTTTTCGTTTCTCTCCTAATGCCTTTCTTTCTCATATAAATGTCCAGTGGGCCATGAGATAAGGCCACTCGGGACCACTACAGAAGCGACGACCGGCCCTGCAGAGAATTACAGCGAGCCGGCGCAGCGTTTGTAGGCACGCTGAATTCGATTTACTAACCGCGTGCTTGCATGCCAATTCTCTTTATTTCAAGTGGTGGGTTTTCAATTTTGCCTTAATGCTTTTCTTTCTCATATAAATATCTCCCTGTACTCTATTCCATTAGCTTGCACACATCGCTTCAGCCAATTGTATTCGATTTCCATAACATTTTTGTGTTTGTGGCATTCCGTGAGCTATACTTCCTGACCTCGTGCACTTAGCTAGGATTTGTATGTAAACAACTTATTACGTATGCCATTTAATTAAGGTTTATGTCACCGTTTCCTTATGCATTAATCGAGTTTTTCTTTTCTTTCTTTCTCTCTTTCTCTCCCAAGTGTTTGGCTGTTGTTTGATATCCCTGGTGTGGCTGCGCTTGATGTGCATGTTGATAAGGTGCCTACCAGTCTATTACCCACTACCTCGTTCATACTGGCTCCAGGAGACAGTTGGTCGTTGCTGGAGGGGACGGGGTGCACGGTCCTTGTGGCCGTGCTACGCTCGAAGAGTAGTTCCATGCACTCAGTGTGGAGCGGACTACGGTCCAGCCACCGCCTTGTGTGCGCTTGCTTTCCCCAAATGCGATGTGTATGTGTTTGCCTGTGAATGAATGTTGGCCGGCTCCGTTGATGAAACGTTGTTCACATCCGCATGCCTCCCGGTCTTATTCCTTCGGGTTTACACTGTAAATGCGGTGTGTGGTTGGAGCTGTGGATGGTGCAGCGCAAGCCATCCATGGTCCCTCTGTATGCGCAGGCGTCCTGTGGCTTGCTACAGTGACGGGCAAATCTAAAACCGGATGCCGCCAACCATGTATGTATGTATGTGCCACAGGCGCGTACTATATTTCCATACTGGTAATCCGAACACACATATGCCTCTATACGAATGCCCCTATGCTGAGGTTTGTTGTTGCATACACCATACTTCTTTATCGCAGTTGGGCTACACTGGCTTACTTACTTACTTATTTATAACATGTTACCTTATTTTACCGTACCT
>OX104065.1:114424777-114458245 GCA_944474145.2 Dicrocoelium dendriticum
ATTTCAGTGCTGCTCAACCACACTTTGCTAACACACGACCGCGGTTTCGTCCCTGTTTGCACATATAAAGCGGATATAGATTGTGCTAAACAAGATACTAGTGCCTAGATGTTTACCACTAACGCCATAAACACTATATAATGAGATCTGTGAGCATCGCTTCTTACAGGGGTGAAGGATTTAAAGATAGACTTGGAGAATCCGCTGTGCGTTTGGGTTGTTACAAGCAAACTCTGTAAATAACTAGGTCCATTTGAGCTGGATTACGGTCATTTCAATCAGAAGGACCGTAGGTGAAATAGAAATATTTCGATGTTGGTCATCCCAACTCTAGCACCGAACGACGACGGTTACGTCGTGGATTCGACCCATCAGGTGGAGTTATCATGTACTAGGTTACAAAACAGAGCCCAGAATGCTAAGTCTGACGCCATAAACACTAGGCAACTGAGATTCGTGAGCAACTGTCGGTACAGCGGAAAAAATTCAAAGTTGGTCTTGGAAAATCCGTTGTGCGCTTGGGTTGCTACATCAACGTCTATTTAGACCTCGGTCTTGCTTGAGGTGGGCCTCGGTCATTCCGATCACAAAAACCGTAAGTGAAATGGGAATTTTCCGTGTTGCCCACCCTATCACTGGCAATAATTACCGTGGTTTCTTCTAGTTTCGAATCATCAGGTAGAGATAGCCTACGCTAGGTTAAAAACATAGCCTAAAATATTACTTCTGAAGCCATAAACACAATGCCACTAAGATCCGTGAGCAAATCTTGGTACAGCGGAAACGAATTTAAAGTTAAATTTCTAGAATCCTCTTCATACTTAGGTTGTTACGTACAAAAGCTTCTGAAACTTCGATTCACTTTAGTTGCTTTACGGGCATTCTGAAAAAGGGACCGAAAGTTCTGTAGAAGAGACAATATAATATTTATGCAACATCATTCGAGCACATCAGTTGAAGATCGGCCTTTCGAAAAATCGGTTGCAACAGCTACTCATGCTTTGTATTTGCGACATACTATTTTAGTTTAATGGGCTAATATACAGACCTAAATACGGAGTAGCGATATGCTCATCGTTAGGACCGCTGCTGACCGATGTATTTATGAGCAAATTAGAAAACAACTACCTGAGCGGAGTCATTAGCGTATGTACACCATTACGGTCGATATGTAGATGATATATTTTGTGTGACAGACAGTCAATGCTACACAGAGCAAATTCTATCCCTTTTTAACATTGCGTATGACAAGGCTATGTTTATCCTGGAATCTGAACGCCATGATACGATTTCTTTCCTAGACGTCCAAATTAGCAGAATATCAGAAATGTCGATCCAACGCAGGGTGTACAGAAAAGCCATGTGGAATGGACAACACATACATTTTGGCAGTTTTGTCCCACTAAGACAGAAGCGGAACTTAGGTCGATGTTTAACCGAAAGGGCAAGAAGGATATGTAGTAAGTACATGCTTTCGGAGGAGCTAAATTTCTTAGCTTGCCTGTTTGAGAGAAACGGCTATCACGAAAAGTTTGTTGGGAGAAATATGGAGTGCCGAGATTCAAGGGCTAAAACCAATTCTGTTGAAAAGAAATTGGTTTATCTGTCGTCGCCGTACAAAGGGGATGGAATAGCGCAGGCAACGTCTAGAAGGCTATCCGACGCCATAAACCGTAGTACTACGCGACAAGCTTACTGCTAAGATTTATTTTAACACCAATCGTGAGGCTTCAACTCAAGGACAGACCTCAGTCAAGTACTTCCTTCTTTGTTTACACCTTTACTTGTTCATGTAGAACAAATTATATCGGAAGAACAGCCAGGAGTCTGTCTGAGATAATGCGCGAGCATTGCCCGAGTTGGCTATGTGCAGGTAGAACTAAAACAGTGGCAAGCGCCGTGTTGGCACATCTAGTTGATTTAACCACCAGATCGGTAGACACCAATGTTTTCAGCCAATTTAGGGCGTATCTGGATCTTGCACACGAGCGGTAAGCTGTCGCCTATTAGCAACAGCCGAAGCGATCGCCATTCGTCTCCAGAACCCAGACCTATGTACGCAGAAAACAATTCGTTCAGATTCTCTCTCTTCCTTTGTTTTCAATACAGTAACCCCTGCGGAGAAACATGCAACTGACATGTCATTAATCGTTTGGGAACCAAGCCCTTTACCTTGTCATTTAGATGACCTAGACTGCGGAGGCCCTGGGATGAGAAAATATTTTATGGAGGCCAACGTTGGCCATGCTGTGAAAAGTGGGTTATGTTAACACAAAAATAATACACCTTTTAATATTTTTTTGCAGTTTCTGTTTGTACGCTAATCTCATCTGGTAACTACCTTTCAGTGAAATGATTTACGCGCTTGCAAGCGGCAGTTAATGAAGCTGTGAATGCCAGCTCCGTTAAACTTGCGCAGATTTCGCCGGGCTCACCTCGAAATTAAAATCACTGTACGGCGACTTAGGTTGCGCAACTGATGACCGACGCCAATCTAATGTGAACCAACTGAGCTCTACTCAGGACACTGATACTTCTGTTGTGCAAATTGAAGTGGACCCTCTGAACTTTCCTCGGCCCACTGCGGCATTTACCGCACAAAGTCACACTGACACTAACTGAGATTTCCTCAGGACATTACCACTGTTTTGACAACTCATATACCGGTCAGTCATTCTCTTTCGGATCTCAGTGCTGTAGTGTTAGGTTACACGATTTCTGTCTAAAGTCTCAGCTCCCGTATACACCTGGCAGTTAGGTCACGTCAGCCTGCAAGGTCCCAAATTCGAATGACTATTCTGCGCGCGTGGTGTACTAGATCTGAAAAACTTTCTTTCAGACTAAGAGTCCAAACAGCTATGAAACGTTACAACGCTTTGTTAACATTCAGTTCAGCTGAAGTTTTCAAAGTAGTGAGCAGTTATATCAGATTACATCACATGCAAAGTCATCCGGTTTCGTTGTTGTGTATACATAAAACACAATGTGTACATGGAATGACTTCACATAATACACAAAATAAGGAAATACCTTGCCAACAGACTTTGGGGCGCCATGTTGGACAAGGCCTGAGCTGAGTTATTAGTTTCATTGTTGACCCACCCCCTCCTGATGGTTTCTTGAACCATCCGGTATTTCCTTCCATGTTTCTCTACGCTGTTCTTCATTTTACCAGTTGTCACTGTTTGCTACAACTTTCCTGTAATGCATGTGTATCCACTGAGCATTGTCATTTTCTGCTTTTCATTTGTTTTCTTCATTGGCTTTTGCCAAGAAGTTTTGTGTAGTCATTTTTGCTATCCACGGTATTTGCATAGTCATCCTCAGAAACCACCTTTGGTTTGCCCCTAACAGTGTTACTACAAGTTTATTTGCTAACACTTTAGCCACCAGCAAATGTTACATGTATGCTTACCATATGTCGTATCTTATGATCTCATGCTAAAACAAGAATAAATTTAGTGCCATCAATCATTCATGATACCTGTAGGTTTCGCTGTGTCAAATGATGTCATTTACTACCCATGAGCTAACAGTGAAAAAAGTAAAACAAAAACAAGATATGTATATATCTGAAGTGCATTTATCAGCAATAAGCTACTCAGTAGTGTCGGTATACTCCGTGGAATACCTGTTATTTGGCTTTATTTCATCACCTAAAAACCTCACTTTATCTATACGTTTAAATTGCCAAAACACTCTTTCAATTGAAAGTATGCGACCAACTAAACTGAATAATCATTTAGAAAGTGCTCATAAGGACGAAAGGGGAAAGGCAGTAGAATTTTTCCGAAAGCTGCGAGATAGTTTCGAAAACCGACCAAATTACAAACAATGATTTCTGACAGGGCTAAAAGCCTTTCGAACTTATGGGGTACCGTCAAATCAGCTCGTTGATTGCAACAATTGCAGTCTACATCGTTAAAGCATTCAGTCCTTCAGGGACAAGCATTTATTCGCCAAAGAAAACTCAGAGAAAATTACAACATGTTAGGCAAGCCAATCTCTTCGATATTAATTGCAGGTTCAATTCCATTACTAACGACGCTTCTGAGTTGATTTGGTTCAACATTTGCTTCAGGTAAACAAACCGTGAATCACTCACAAGAATAGCGGCCAATCCGAGTCCAGTAATCCGATCAGTCATGTCCGCCTTCCACTGACTCTCTAGCTTGTTCGGTTGGTCCATCTGCTCACTCTGATCTGACGCTACCATCACATCCTCCATTTTTTCGTCTTCTTGCGCCTCCATGTTGTTATCCACCCCGCACACCTTGCCATTCCATGGCATCTACGTTGTATCTTCGGCCGTGGTCTCCTAGCCACATGCCATCTGCCATTCCACTCCCAATCCACACTGTTATCTCCCGTGTCGTCTCAAATTCACTCGATTTCTTCTGAACATTTTCCTTTCAAGCTTTATGTCGTATGATCTGACACCGAGCCTCGCAGTCCCCTACCTTTCTGCCACCGCACTTGATCATCGGGTAATGGTTAAACCCACACTGTCTCCTCCACTGTTAGTTCAGGTAGTACCCGTGCACCGCGGTCATAGTACCGTTTTTGATTAGTCATTCTTCGTACAGATGGTTCTGGAATTCTTCGGGCTTTGCCAAACCTGGGCGAAAAAGTGTGTCAGGTGCCGGTATCAGAATTCTTTTCATTCGACTGCAAAGGCGTTGCACTGGGCTCAAACCGAATTTCGTTGAAGGAGTGTTGCGATTCTCTGGTAGTGGGTCCTCGCTGTTTGTTCTAGCCTTTGATACTAGTCGGTTGGCCTGCTTCACCACCAACGCCGCCTTTCCATTCGATTGACTGTGATATGGCTGGTTTGGTGGTGCAAGAATTTCCACTTGATTACGAACGTCTGGAACGCACCGTTGATAAACTGAGGCCCATTGTCGGAGACCACCTACGCTGTTATACCGTGCCGCGTGAACTGATATCTGAGCCTGTTGATTACTGCCTATGTGGTCACAGTGATGTGTAGATCGATTTCAAACTAATCCCTATAGTAATCCACAGTGAGTAAGAAATCTTTCGTTAGCACTAAATAAGCCCACCGCCATCTTCTGTCACAGTCGATCAGGGACGTCCTGCAGAATCACTGGTTTGTTCGATACATGATCTTTTATACGACCTATCATTCCTGGCCAAAATATCAGTTCTCTTTCTCTGTTAAATAAATAAATAAAGTTGTATATTTACCGACAGACGGTACACGGCCCCATAAGTGGGCGCGATCATTTGTATGGTGAATACATTTCATAATATTAAAGAAAGTTTGTTAATAGAATTTCGGATCATGATTTTTTTTCTTGGATGCCAGACCCGTGCACCTCATATGTAAAATATACGTATGTTTTTATCATCAGGAGTAGATAATAAAGGGAGGGACTACTAGGATGCAATGACACAGGATTTGGTATGGTATGTAATGACATGTAGTGGGTAAGCTAGCTGTAAGCCATTATCTTCTCATATGTTTTTATACCAGCTTCTGTCAATGTTTCTAGTGTTTGCTGTGAGTCAAATATCTTCAAAGCATTTGGTATAGTGAGGAAGGTCTGAAGGAGATTCCGAAACGTGACATGGCTTGTGCACATGCGTATCTATAGGGTAGTTTGTTCCGCAGATCAATGTATCACATTAAGAAGAAATTCGACCGAGGTTTATGACTTGAAAGGTTTGTACGTATCAAGTAGCTGCCATTACGTGTGGGTTACACTGCAGTCTTCCGTAGTTCAAGTGCGGTGCGGTCTGTGTAAATTCGTTGGTTTATAATATTGTAGAAGAGAACGAGGTTGTTTTTTAAGCGTCTCAGCCAAAGTGGATCCAGTTGGAGTCCTCGACTGCGATCATAATAAGTCAGGTTTGTGCAGCGCCCCATGACCAGCTTGGTAAATGATTGTTGGACATTTTCCAGAGCTGTTTTGTCTTTCTTTCTCAATTGGCTGTGAACGATAGTACAATATTCTAGAGTCGGTCGCACTATTGTCTTGAACGACTCAAGTCGTGCTTCTGGTAGGGAGAAAGTTCTGGTGATATATCCGCATAATTGCCTTGTTTTCGCAACCTGATAAAGAACATGTTCGGAGAAATTGAAAGAGCTGGAGTATCTAATTCCTAAGTCCCGAACTGAATCAGATATTGGGATCACGTTTCCGGCAAGTATGATGGAGCCTTCTGGGATGCCGGATCTGTACCCAAGAGAACTTCACTAATAAACGCTCAGTAACTATATATAGTACGGATAGGTATTCAGTGATGTTCCCCAAACATATATGTAGTTGGTCTGGATGAAATGAGTAAACCAGTTTGACATCATCTGCAAACAGAAATGGGTGTCCATGTTTGATCGGGTCACATATATTGTTTACATAGATTAAGAAAAGTAGCGGTTTGAGTACACTTCCCTGGAAGACGCCGCTGGTTATTGGCTTCGGTGTAGAATGTTGCTGACCGATTTAAACAACCTGAGTTCGACCGTTTAGGTATGAGTCGAACCAGTTAAGCAGCGGATTTCCAAATCAATATGAATCTAGAGCAGACAGCATTGGCTTGTGCGGCAAGCGGTCGAATGCCTTTTGCATGTCCAACAGAATTATAATAATTGCCATTCATCTGTCAATCATAATTGTGACGTGATCGGGAAATTGTAGCTGGTATGTAACGCAGGAGCGTTTTGAGAGAAAGTCATGCTCTGAGGGGTTGATCAGATCCAGTCTTGTAAGATATTGGTCAATGTTCTTCTTGACTATTCGCTTTAGGGCTTTCGAAGCAGAAGATGTGTGATTTATTTGTCGGTAGCTTGACATTTGATTTCTCGGGCCAACCTTGTGCTTAGGCATTATAATGGATTGCTTCCATTGAGTTAGAAAGCAGTCGATAGTGAGTGAGAGTGTGAAGATGTTTGATAACAACAGAACGAGATTTTTCCCCCGAGTTTTATAACATTTGGGGAGATGCCATCTGGACGAGTTGATGGTTTTATAGCTGCGATGGGACTTTGTACCTCTCTTAACGTCACAGGGATATTGCAGTCTGGTTCGGTCGTTCTTTATGGAAGTGGAGGAAGAAGTGTCTGAATGCTGGGGACAAAAGGGAGGCAAAACTGGAGTTCATGGCCTGGCATATACAGGAGATGTCGCGCGTTATTGAACCATCGTCTAGAGCCAACGTTTCAATATCCTGAGGTGGTTTAGGGTTCGTTCTTTTGAGTAGTTGCATCAATGTACGTACTTTCTCAGGATTTCTGAGTACCCGGCTTTCTTCTTTGATTTTGACCGTTTGGGTTAGACGTTGTAATTATAGTAAGTTCTCGTGTATTTGTAGCAATGTTGCGAAGCTGTTGTTCCTGCGATTTAGCTATTCGAGTTTCTTTAGTTTGATTTTGGCTTTGTACAGAAGCTTGAGTTCACCACTATGCTCATGGGTATTTCTCCATATAATACGTGCCAGGAGATCCACATCAAGAGCAATATTGTTCATAAACTCATTTGTAGCCACAGTATGGTTGTGAGTTCAATTCATGGTACTGATCAGTTGGTTAAATGAGTTCCAGTCCACATCATGGAGGTTTCGAGTGGGTTTTAGCACTTTACTTGGTCGTTTAGTTGAATCTATAGTCATATCACAAAGCACCGTGTTGTGATAACAGCCAGGTAGTGGATTATCAATGAATGTATAAGCGTAAGCGATTCCCATCGTGAATACAAGGTCTAAGGTAGTGGCACTTCTGGTTGGTACTCTAACATGTTGAGTCCAGCCATTGAGGTGAATACATGAGATGATTTTCTCAATCTCCGCAGTGTTTCTGAGTGTGGGCAGCGTCCAGTTAACATGTGGTAGGTTGAATTCTCCATACATAATTTTGGATTTGTATGTGGTGCTGGAAGCAACATTAATCATATCGATTAGCTTTTGGGTTGTACATTGAGATAGATACTACCCACTAGAAGATCAACAGATGGAATCACTAGCCATAGTGTATCTTCTAAGCGATGGAACACAGGTTGATCTACGGGAATGGCAGTCAGGTTATTTTGAAGATATATAGCACAGCCACCATCACGTTTGTGTGAGCGATCGTTGCGAAAAAGCTTATAGTCTAAGATGTTAAGCTGAGAATCACTAATTTCTGACGTGCACCAAGTTTCAGTGATAAAAGCAATATCGGGGGATCTCATAAACTTAAGTGTTGACAGTATATCTAATGTAGGTAAAAGGGAAGGAAGGTTAATGATGACAGATTTGAAAGACATTGTTAACTTGGAATGAAAGTAGTGGGCGATGTTTGTTTCATCGTCATTGTATCTGAGAACTGTGTGTTGTGAGGTAGCTGCGGCCCACTGAGCTCTAGATCGTTTTGGATTGAATGAAGTACATACTTCAGTAGTTGGATTATTATCTGATTCGTAATCGCACATGATAGGGGCAGGATTGGTGGGGGAGGAAGTGGTGGTGTGCGATAGTCTAAAAAAGGACTAACATCCGTATTATACAGGGGTGGGGGATGCTGAAGTCTACAAACTCATTTCGCTTCGGTATTTATTGTTGCCAATTGAATAATACAGCGGGTGGTGGTGGGTGAATTTTGACTTGAGGTAGATAGGGGTTGCACCCTCTTACCTGTAATTCCTTGTGGCCTACCACATTTATTTTTGTTATTTCGGTGTCGCACACATAAGGGCTTTGCCAGCTGGAGGTTGCGCGATTTGTAAACGTAGTCAGAGACATTGTGGGTAAGGTATTGGGCCGGCTCTCTGCGACTTATCCCGATAAAAGTGTCGATGTTGCATGTAGAAGCATGAAGACGTACACTTTTTCTCAGTTGGCCTAACTGCATATACGTACGTTCTGGTGGTGACTGCTTCAGACCTAATGAGCTTTGATTGCTTATGGGTGAAATTCTGGCAGGGTGCTTTCGCCTGTTTTTGCCTACGCCTCGGTTGGTCGGAGATAACCTATAGCTTAGTTCATTCTGGTCGGATTGAGATTTGTTTTTCGTGCTGCCAACGTTACGATCTGATTTTTTGTCTCGCTCGTGATAGGTCTCAGGTTTGGAGAAGGGATAAAGGAGTTGAGTGTGTGGTCAGCAGGTGTCTGTGTCGTTATATTTTCAGCTTGGTTGGTAGTTTTAGTTATGGACCCATCACTACTGCTGTTTGAGAATTTTTCAAGAGGCCGCTGAAGACTGAGATGTCCATCATCACCTATTTTAGACGACGCGGTTGACTTATCAAGGTCGATATTGCTGATGACAGCGTCAGTACTGGCTTCATTAGTAGGAACATGGGGTGTATGATGGGCGGAGGGGTTTTGTTTCATTGTTAATCGCCTTTGAAGAGATGCTTGGTCGTGTTTGATAATAATGTTTTCAAAATTAGTTTGTGCAGCAACTAGCCTTTTACTGCGTACAAATTTGGATGCGCTCCTATCGTCCGGACATGTAGTCATGTTTTCCTTTTTCCTCAGTCTGAGGCACTGACAGGAAATTCCATCCATATTGCATGCTTTTAAGAGGGTATTTGTTACCCTGTCGATGTTCGGTTTATCAGGCACGTTAAAAATGATAACATTATGCGAGCTACGGAGGCGTTCTTGCGTTTCGGATGTAACTCAGTCTAGTAAGGAAGCAGCTGCGCTCAATCGGTCCAGTGTAACAGTTTCTGAACCTCTAAGCAGTTACTGGTATAATTGGCACAAAGTTACGCTTGATGGACGTATTTCAGCATTTCTCCTCTGTGCGTTGCCGGAAACAGAATGCGTCTTTACTTGAAAAGCAAACCATCATAGACAGAGTTCATCCCGAAAATTGAAGTAGTTTGTTAGATCCTACGATAGATGCTACTTTTTCTGTGGCCACTCATTTAGAATAACTTCTCGTAAAGCTTAAAACGTTGCAGCTGCTGGTGTATGGCGCCTTATTTACTTTCGGTGATCTCCTGTCATTGCCACTTGCTATACTAAGTTTAGCGCTTTGACCTCTTCCGGATTATGCTTGCGTACCGGCAGATTAGCTGTTGACAGCGGATTTGCCATGAACCTCTGTCCACCAGGCGTGTACACAATATCCATATCATAATTTTGAAGACGGATAAGCACGTACTGACGGCGACGAGGAACCACATGCAAGGGTTTTCTGGCTATTGGAACAAGCGGTTTGTGGTTGGTATACAACGTCGCCTTTCTTGCGTTAGTAGAATTACCGAAGCGCTCCATGGCATAAACTATCTCAAGCATCTCCTTCTCAAACTGCACACAGGGCTGTTCAGGCATGGTAAGTGCCCGATTGCGGAATTTCAAAGGATTTCCATTCTGTAAGAGAACAACACGTATTCTGTCTTGGCTATTGCCACACTGTACACCCAAATGCTGCGCTGGATAGTAATACCCGAGTATAAGCGCGTTGATGATAAGGTGCTTAATAGTTTTGAATGCGGTCTCCTGTACTTTTCCCCAACTCTAGGTTACTACTTTGTGATACAACTTTCTGATCGGCGTCATGATAGTAGCTAGTCTTGGCATTAAAAAAGACTCAAATAATTCACCACAACGTTTAGGCGATGGATTTTCTTCACATCATTAAGAGACGGCATCCATTGAATTGACTTAATTGTTCCTGAGCCGACTCAGACCACTTGTGCTGTTAGTAAATGCCCATGAAAAATCACCTCGTCTTTCTGCAGTTCAATTGTTTTCAATTTTTTTGGTCACAAAGCTGTAAGAAACGATAGAGATTAGCGTCATGCTCTTCTACTGTCGAGCCATAGATCAAAACATCATCCGCCACTCATGTTACACCATTTAAATTGTATACCGCTTGCTCCAACCGCTTTTGAGAATTTGCACTCGACGCCTTCAAGCCAAATGGTAAACGCAACCAACCATAACGCCTGAATGGCGTCGCAAATTTAGTAACAAAACTGGATTCATCATCTAGAACCACATGCCAGAATGCTGAAGAGAGGTCTACCATCGTGAAACAATTAGCTTTGGCCAAACGCTGCGAAATATCTTCCAGGGTAGGTGGCGCGTAATGCAAGGCCGCATTCAACGGTTTTGAGTCAACGTGCACACACATTTGCCCGTCTTTTTCGTAATGATTACGATCTGACTAAACCAGTCGGTTGACTCATCAACTTTGATCATCCCACCCTCTCTCACTAATTTGCCCAATTTAGCGGAGAATTTGTCACGCAATGCAAATGGAACTCTCCTAATCGGTATCGTTGGTTGTCCTATCAAAGGACCTAAAGACAAGTGAGCGCTCCCGTCAAACACCTCTAAAGCTGCCACAGACACAGTCAGATATCGGACACTAATCTCGGCTTCTCCCTGGCAAACATGCACTAAACAATCATGCTTAACAACAAAACCGAGAGAGTGGATGACATCAATGCCGAGAATCGGCGTGAACTCCTCCTCCTTGGACATAAACTCTAGTAGATTGAGGGCTCCGTCTTTCGGGTTAATGACTTCAATTGTAGATGAGCTCTTCGATGAAGTCTGGTGCCATTCCACTACGCAGGCAACCATGATTGGATCGAATGCACACTCCGGGACAGTGCTTCCTTGGTAAAATATTGACAGAAGCGCTTATGCTTAACTGGCATTGTACTTCTTTACCTTCGACCAAAGGAGTTGCATCGATACATTTTTGCGATACCCTCCGAAACACGTTGTCAATTGCGTGTTCTGCTTCTGCGGAGGACTTATCGCGAACAAGTTTGCTCACATTGGTTGTTTGGCAGCAAAGAGCATTTGGTTGCTTTTTCCACATCCGGCGCATTTCCGTCCCCACGCCGGACACTGTCCGCGGGTGCTCGGATGTCGCATGGCGCAATATTCGCAGATCACCTGTCTCACCTTAGTAGCCTTCGCTGATTCGCCTTCGGAAACCGCACATAATTCCTCTTCTGTTGCGAGCTTCATTTGTTTGCACTGACAGGTGGTCGAGAATTCAGTGTTGCAGATATCATCGCACTGCTGTAGCGCTAAGTTGTGTCGTCTTAAAAGCCGCGTTGTCGTGCTTTCATTATTTATTCCTTGACAATCCGATCGAGTATGAGACTGGCGCCCTAACAATTAAAATATTACAGGATCAAGCCAAAATCTTAAATGCAGTGGTATACATGTAAAGTGCTTCGTTTGGATCTTTGTTACGCAAAAAGAAAAGAAAGCGACGATAGGTGTCGTTGGTTTAACCTTCACAAAATTTACTGAACGTTCCAATGACCGTATCCAAATTATTGGGATCTTCGCGTTTGTCGTAGTGCGATGTCTCTAGAACACGGTGTACGTCATCCCCGACTGCGTTTCTAGACACGGGCAGGCGATACGCCATCGGTTTTTCGTCAAACGTATTAAGGTGCAGAAATCCTCCCACTAGGTCTTCCATGGACACCAAGTACCCGCCAAGTTCCGTTCATCCTTCTTCAGTGGAGCAGACACCTGAATAGATTCTGGTTTTCAAACAACATACACGCGACCGGTGGGGTTAGACTTTGTCTTCTTTGAAAGTATGTTACAGAACTCAGTCCTTCATCGACAAGGGTTTATTCGGCAAATTCAAAAATTATAGCACGCTTAGCAAACCGAACATCTCGATGTAAATTACAGGTGCAATTCCATTACTAAGGACCGTTCTTAATCAATGAGATTACTCATTTGCTTCAGTTAAACAACCGGTGAATCAGTCACACGAATACCGGCCAATCCGAGTCCAGTAATCGGATCAGTCATGGTCGCTCCCATTGGCTATCTGGCTCACTGTGATCTGATACTATAATCACACACATAGTGTTGTAGAAAAGATTATCTGCACATTTAGTATCAACAATACTGTCTGACGTGATGAATATAAATCCACGAAAAGCAGTTCGACCCATTCCGCTCAGCAATTCGACGGTATCTAGGCGAATAGATGAGATAACTCAAGACATAGAAAGTACCTTATTTGCTTCACTACAGTCCAGAAAACTTTCGTCGCAATTAGATGGATGTAACTTACCTGACTACGACGCTCTTCACGTGGCATTCGTCCGATAATTTGTGGAATTTGTGGAAGTGATGCTATTTACCAAAAGAATTAAATCTCATACAAAGGGGCCAGTCCATATTTGAACTAGTCAGAAGATATCTGACTGAAAACTACATTCCAATAAAGAACAAAATTGCACATTCAACAGAAGGTGTCACCGCAGTCGTCGAAAGATATTGTTTTGATTGTTTTTCACGAGCCACCGTCTGTCTAGCGATCCTTGTCCAGTGCATTTCGAAATTGATACGGGCAATGCACTAAGGTTTTGCACCGAATGAACTTGGTCCCAAAGATTGACACCCACGAGCCACAGCAGGTTGTGCCACGTGTCCCTGCAATTGTTTTCATACACCAAGGGTGAAGTGAAATACCACTGTTGTGCAGGACGTTGAGTTACCATATGGAGGATCTACATCGCACTCATATATGGTCCAAACCTACTGGGATTCGAATAGATCTAGCAGCATCTGAACGTTTACGCTCCATTTTTTTTAATTTTACACTGATGTACTTTATCAAAGTATCCATCTAGGCCAGGGTTTCCCAACCTGGGGGTAATTACCCCCAAGGGGGTAAATTGGCATTTTCCGAGGGGTAAATACCGATAATTGGATTTGGTCACAAATCAGTCGCGAAATAAGCTTAATAACGAAATCACACATCGCAACTAGCTCAGCATTTGTAGTTAGCCATCAGTCAATGCAGCTACTACGGCATGGCGCCTTTGTCGACTGCCACAACTGCTGCCGTGTTTTCGAATAAGCCAGTCGTTCACCGGGTCCAATAAAGGGGGGCATAGCAAACTATCGTTTCAGCAATGGTCAAAGTACCAGTTATGTTCACACTTGAATGTTTGACAGTAGGAACGGCGAGAAAGGGTCATTAGTGTTCACAAGGTATGGATACAGAATGGTGTCGGGAAAATGTCGAGGAATAACGTGGAACGGAGGAATGAAACACATGTTCATGTTTGATTAGGAATCAGACACGATGGGGTCAAGAGAGGGCCTGAATCGGGATAACGGTAGGCGTTTGGAAGGGCAGAGAAACGATACAATTGGGGTCACAACCAACATAGAATCAGCAGATTAGACGCCAGTGACCATTAGGTGTTATGTTGAACACTTTCATGAGCAGTTGTTTTTGACGAGAAGTCATGGCAGGTGAGCATTTTCATTCAGTGGCTTTGATGCCGACAAAAATATATTTGTCTGCGAACGTTTGCGATAATGTCACCTGCATGGAATGACGAGATTAATTTCTATACATGATATATATCTATAACATCACTTACTTAATTGTTTGCAGGGAATATGTCTTCCAGAAAAAAGCGGTCCTACAAAGAAGCATTTCTGCAGTGGGGCTTCACTAACTTCGCTGATAAAAATGTTGGGAAACCGCAATGCGTTTTGTGCAGCAAAGTGCTCACGGCGGAGAGTATGAAACCTAGTAAAGTGAAATAGCACTTCGAACGAAGCCATGCTCATTTGATAGGAAAAGATATTACATTCTTTAGAAAGAAAGAAGCTGCGCTAAAACTTTCGCGCCTGGATACATCGAGTTCCTTTTCTCAGGCAAATGAGGCTGGCCTTGAAGCTTCGTATCGCATTGCGCTTCGAATCGCCAAAAACAAGAAGCCGCATACCATAGGAGAGGACCTCATCAAACCTTGCATAATGGATGCGGTTAAGCTCGTTCTTGGAGAACATCATGCAGTGAAGATTAATATGATATCACTTTCGAACAACACCATCAAAAGTCATATCGAGGACATGAGCAAACAAATTTTGAACACGGTGCTCAACGAAATAAGATCAAGTCCCTTCTTTGCAATCCAGTTAGATGAGTCGACCGACGTAGCGTCTTGTTCCGAAATACTTTTGTATGTTCGGAACCTAAAAAGTGATAGCTTCAAAGAAGAGTACTTGTTCTCAGAATCCTTGAGCGCGACTACGCGTGGCGAAGATGTCTTCCGAATAGTGAAGAAGTTCCTCGAGGAAAACATGCTACTGTGGTCGAAGTTAGTGGGTGTCTGTACAGACGGAGCACCAGGCATGTTGGGCGTCCGTTCCGGATTCCAAACATTGGTCAAAAGCGTTGCTCCACACGTTACCTTTAGTCACTGCATCATACATCGTTATGCTTTAGCAGTGAGCACTCTTCCACCTGCTTTACTTGACGTGTTAACCAAAGCAGTAAAGATAGTAAATGTCATCTGCGGTAGTTCGACCCACACAAGAATCTTCAAAGAGTTGTGCAATGAATTTGGAGGCAAATTCGACGTGCTACTATTGCACACAGAAGTGCGTCGGTTGTCACGAGGCAGGGTGTTGCGCCGAGTGCTTCAGCTTCGAGAGGAAATTGCAATCTTTCTTCGAAGAAAAGAGATGCATAATGGTAAGGGAACCGAGTTACACGTTATTATAACGGACAGCGTGTTTATTTCGAAACTTGCTTATCTTGCTGATTTCTTGATTCATGAAAAGCATCCAGTGGCTAAGAACTTGGTGGTTTGCGAAAGAATCATGTCCACTTTAGCCTAGTTGCGCCTCGTTTCGTAGTGAATGGATCCTGTTAGGTTGTGAGGAGGAATGGAACTCTGCGTACCACAGTCTACGCACTGGCTTCTGTAGCGTATGTTTGAGGGGATACTTGACACACTCTAAGCAAGTATATAGCGGCAATGTTTGTTAAGAAGACTCGCGATATCCTAGTAAGTCGGTATTATTAGTAGCACTAACTGCTATGGTTAAGTAAACAAGATGAAAACAATCAACTAAAGTGTAGGCTTCATGCTATCATTTCCTGACCCGTGAAAGTCAATACGAAACCGGTCGTTCCTAGAGTGTAGTGCCAGAAGAGAGCACCTTCGATTCTCTCCACTGTAAGTATGGACTCAGCGATCGGAATGTTAAACTTTCCGCAAAAATATCTTGGCCTCATTCGATATTGTGTGTTTGAATCCAGACTTAACACTGAACTTCTAACCGCAGTGCCTAGCGCTAATCAAGGGAGGAATGCAGATGACTAGCTGAAAATGTATCATACGGAGATTTGTTTTTCCATCGTTCTGGCCTCAGTTTTGTTTAATCATCCCAGACTTGAGTTTCTCTCTGTCTGTTGGGTCTAGCGCAGCGCGTACATGGATCTTTAGACCTTTCAACCTACTAAGGCAGGACAATAGTAACCTAGGACTTACCTCGTCAAAGATTTCACCCACAACCGTACGATACCCTTTGTAACTGGAACTTTTCCGATGGCATTTCATGGACAGCATTGCTGCTCCTCGATGGCACTCGAACAAACGGATTCAGCCACCTGTATTTCTTTAATAACATTTTGCTCTTTCATTTACCTGCAGCTTTTGCGATGGCATTTCATTGCATCTTTATTTAACTATGGATACAATTAAACTACAAGATAACACGGAATGGATTTTGACCGTATGTTGTGGACAAAGTACTCTTTTACTTGGCCTGGTTTCGGCCTTATGATTTTTGAACCTACTAATCATGGTTTGAAAATTTTGCTCCGAACTTCGCAAGGATCCGAAATGAACAGAAGAATGGCATTTTCGGCTGATATGGACCTATATTAACCACAAAGATCAATTGCACTCACCACCCGCATGACAAGTCCAGTGTGGATAGATAGACTCGACGTCTGCACCATCCGGAAAAGTGTACCCCCGAAGAAGCCAGCCTCTATGACCTCGAAAGTTTTATTCACTTGCACCATTCACCTCCTGACTCCACCACACTTTTTCATCTTTGACAGGCCTCAACGACTAATGTGGTATCTTGACTAAGCCATTCCGTCAGCCAAGGCAGAAATATGGCCGTCAACCGACTAAGAATAACTGAGTGAAACATCGGTTTGTATGATACATTTCCAGCTTACATTGCTGTTCAACGTAAACTACAACAGTGTTCCAGGACGTGGTTGGTTTTCATTTGGCAAGCTTTCTCCCTATAAAGGGCTTAACAACACTGCGGCTTAGTGCATTTGACTCACCACTGAATAAAGTTACTGCCCACAATTTCTCATTGGCCCAGTCATCAAGCTTCTACACGTAGTCTCTGCAACCACTTGATGAAATGAGTAATTCAAGCGATTTTGATAAGGAGAATGTCTTGATGGAGACCCCAACACTCTTGTATTTTAATAGATAACAATTGTACTGAACTTTTATCTTGACTCCGGTGCTCATGACACCATGGATTACAACGTGGTGCAAACACCCGAAGCTGAATATTGCCCCAACCGTTGTACTTCGGATTTTTCCACGCACCAGCACCATCATGTTCTTGGATCCCACTATTTCCTGACAATATGCTTACTCGTATAAACTACAAACATTTCGGTTGTACCTTTTATAAATTGGTATGTGTTACTATTCCCAAACAGCTACGTCTGTATAGACATTTGCTTACGCCTTCACTGTGTACCTCGTTGTATAGAGAATATAAAATTTTATTAAGTATTCCTTTATTTAACTTTGTCCCCAATTGAGACTGCGTTTTGAAATTCAGATGTTTTTGAGACTGTCCAAGCTGCCCTCGCACAACATTACACCGCAAGATCAGTTTCGTCCTGTTTTGCACTCGCCAGTGAGCGATAGCCCGAGCCGAAAGGGGAACCTAACATTAAGTGGTTCACTTCTTACGTGTTTTCGCTAAGTCAGAGCTCCGCAAGCGGCGCTTAACACCGAAGTTAGAAGTTCATTGCGCCGCCTGGAGTTCTTTGCCCATGTGTCGGGATTGCGACACACACTCTCGATTGAGGCCAGGATTCGCTTTGAAGCCAAAGACACAACAATGAATCAACAGCTCTTAAATGACTACCGTCGATGTTACGATGGACGATGTCTCTCTCATGTGGTCAACAAAAAACATGATCTTTTTCTCATTCTCTAAGCAATATTGAATGTAATAACGGTAAGCTGATGAAATATGATCAACAAACATACCATTAATTACAGATCCTGATATCCGCTTTCCAGTCAGCTGGGTTATGTTTCCTATATCTCGATCACTGCCCTTACCTCTGGTATGGATAAACTTTGCGGCATATATAATCTTGTTTTGGAAGTTGGATTCTAGGTACCAATTCGGCTGTGCTCAGTGGAATATATTTTATGGCAGTAATTCCGGCTCTAATAATTGTAGGTCTGTTGCACTATTTGTAGAGAAAATTCGGACGTCGCGATCCCAATTCCAACCCCCTCCCATATTCCTTTCCCCTACCAAAGGTTACGAATATTTTCCCCATTTCGTCGTGAAACCCAATCTCCACCTCGTTCCGTCCTACGTTCCCTAACATTGTTTTCAACTCTAATCTCACGATCCTAAATTGCCTCTACACTTTGGTATAACTTTGTTTACAATCGTCAACACTTTACACCGCACCGATTACGGTCGTTTGATGATCTGCCCGCTGAAACTTTGTCCCACCAGACGAGCCTGTCCGACCATCTCCTCATTTGTCGATGTGCATCTGTGACTTAGTTGGTGAACGCGCCGCACAGGCCAAGTTCACACCCCCTTGAGGCTTACCCATTCAGCATCCCTTTTTGGACCGGCGTTCAACTAATCTCACTGCTGTACATGTCTTTTAAACACGTCATGCACCTTAGTAGTGTGATCTCGTAGGGTGCGAACTGAAGCTGGACTTGTCAACTCGGACCAAACGGTCGTCATTGTAATGGTCCTTAGTTTAGAAGCATAATCGTTAAGATATTTATTCTATATGCTCATTTATCCATTTGTATATAGTACCGTTATCCAATTCCGGACTTGATGTTTCTTTGATCCCGGAGGAAACGCGTCACTCGAACCTTCCAAGCAACTTTTGTTGCTTACAGTACTTAAGGTGGCATTCTTTGGAATCTAAGGACTTTGGTCTGCTTCATCCCTTTGAATTGGCATACATCATTCGAAGTACCAGTGCTGATCAACGGGTCCACTACGGTTCGAATCTCAAGCAATTGATTTTTTAAATATTGGTCACTCAGGACGTCCAAAGGTCACTCCAGTGGACGCTTTTTGGTCACTCGTGCGGACATGGCTTTATCTCCCAACAAATGGCACACATTTTCACCAGTTAAAAATAGCTCGTTTTCACTCGCAGTTCTGAGTGAAATCCGAACAGAATAATCGTACCTGGTTCATTTGACGCTTATTTTTCTGCAAACAATACATGGCATTTATTTAGCGTGAAAATCAGCGGAATTCTGTAAGTCACACCTGCAAAATAAAATTATTTTCACTTTGGTGGTTTAAGGCTAAACACAAATTATGAGTACCACCAACTAAAAATTAAAAATGGGATGAATAGTGAAGCGGCACTATTATCTTGAAATGTAGCGAGGAACTGACAGAGATCAGAAAGATGAACTAGATGAGCTGAAGTAAGTTGCATCCTTAGGAGCGCAGAATCTTGGGGCTCTCTGTGTTAATCCACCGTTTCACTACAATAAAAGCTTCATAATGAGTCAGACGTTTGATTTTGCCAGTTCATAACATTGTGCTGTTGTGCGTAGTTAAAAAACAATATCAGTTTGCTTCAGTTACGATCCCCAGTGATCCAATTAATGCAGTTTCACTTCAGTTAGGATAGCGGTCAACATTGAGACTGAGAGCCTCAATTGTTTCACACAATGACTAATACAAAATGATCTCTCCAATCGGCTTCGAAGTGGGTTTGGCCATTCGGAAACCCGGAACTCGAAGTCAGAATTGTCTGGTGTCCAACAGATGCTCTTACAAACAAGCAACAGAACTTCGTAAGCCACCTGGCTGGTGAAAATCCCTTCTGATTTGTTAGTTTCACAAATAAAGTTGCACTCAGTTTAAGTCCAATTAAGTTGGTTTAGAATGCGGTCAGCTCAGTTGAACAACTACGACCTGATCACCGAAGTGCGGTGGACCCAGCTGCCAAGATTGTACGAATAAAAATAAATAACACTAGTAGGATAATGCAGAGTTGATACAAATGTAAGGCCAGCAGGAAATGCTTTGGAATAATCAGAGTATAACGATAAGTATTAACAAGAGCAAAGAAACCGAATGTAGGAACGTCACTGACTACGTGACTGTATCATCTTACCAGCAAATGTTGTTGCTTACACTGCTAGGCCATATAGCTGTGCACCGATTTTGCGAATTCGCCTTACACACCGGGCAGAACCCGAAGAAATGAATCTCAAGTTACCCTTCTTCACCCCGGTTAGCTGTAATTGAAATCAGTTTGCTTAAAAATTTTTTACCATTATTTTAACTTTTGTTAATTATAACAATTTTAACGCAACCTACTGCACCACAATCAAGTTTCATTTGCGACGGTTAAGGCTTTGCAGTCCGTGGCACAATGTTCTTCATTTGAGTTAAGGCTAGCTGCAAGTGGTTTGCCACATGGATCATGCGATCAGGCTTATCACAAAGGTGGTCCGTCAAACCGATGATAAAGCAAACACACGTTATTTGAATTAATAGTCTATGGGACAGTGATGGACTTGAGTTAACACGGCTTCGCATACCCTACCTTCAGTTCACATATTCGGCAAAACGCTTGCACTAGTTCAAGTGAATGGTGGCTGATCAGAAAAGTAATGACGACAAAATTGCATTCATTACAAAAGGCACGTCTTATCCATCGTTTCCAACCTGGAAGAAATCCGTTAGCCAATGCGAGCTAAGCGTAACTTTAGGACCTAGGTTACTGTTACAGATACGTTGTTATGCGTTGCGAACTTGTCTGCAACACGGCACAAATTTTCAGCTACTGGTAGCAATGTGCTTGCTGAATATGAGTCTGTACAGTAAAGTGTCATTTTAGAATATGCACCCAGAAATTCAGGCGTTTAATTGAGTTTCTGAGGAAGTTCTCGGAAACTAGCAAGAAGAATGTAATGATGAAACTACAGAATCATTTCCGTGCTAAAGATCCACAGGATAATGTTGATAATTCCTAGTAGTGTAAGAGCAAAATGGCGTGTGATAATTTGGTGATGAATCGATCCACGAAAGCGGTATAGCGATTAATCCGTGAAATTGTATGCCGGTGACTGGTGTTAGTGCCGCTTTCTTGTACATTGTCCTCAGCTGCGAAGTGATTAACAGCCGGGCGGCCTTCTCCTTGCATCATTATTTCACAGACAACTCGACTAAAGGCCACCGCTGAGCTTCACTAGTTTTGTATACCAAACTTAGAGCCGACATAACAGTCTTTGCATAAGGGTAATAGTGGGAATCCCCAACGTGCCACCATCTTTTCAGGGTTCGTCCCTCACAGACCACCTTATTATACGGCCAACTTAACTATGCAGAACAGATATCACCGTTCAGCGGCAGAACGCGTCCTTGTTTGAACGGCTGTCTTAGCTCTGAACCTCACAATCGAGTTCAACACCAGGTTTGTAGCCCTTGAGCCAACAGGTTTTGAAGAAGTATAAAAACCACATGCACCAGAAACTGAAGCAAATGAAGCAAAACACTTTTGTCACATCCCATGCAGTTTTGAAACAGGAATACGTCAACACCGGCATTTTACCCATCGCAGGTTAACACATCAAATCAGTGATCCGCATGTCGTAAGCCCATGCGCGAATCCACTCGATCGAGTTCGAAAACGAAGGTGATGTGAATTGGAATTCGCTAGTCATCTTCGTTCATGAATGCAATCAAGTAGAGTCGGGCGCGGGCCTGCGACATGTGGATCACTGATTCGGTGTGTCAGACTGTGGTGGGCACAATGACGGTACTCATGGATTCCTGTCTCAAATGTGACTGACAATCGTCAATATCTTTTCTCATTCATTTGACTCGGTTTCGGGTGGATGCTGTCATTAGTATAGATAAGATACTGCTTTAACGCCTCTTGGATTAAGGGCTGAAAATCTTGTGATGAAACCCAAAGGGAGCAGTCCCGAGCTAAGACAGCCGTTCAATCAGGAAAGCTGGATCTTCTTGCGTAAAGTCGGAATGATGAGGCATGTGATATCCGACGACAAAACCAGCAAATATGTTGAAGCGAAGAGGAACAAAATTGTCATGAACAATGCAGACAATGTTATAACGAATTAGATGCACGTTATCCAAGATAGTAATGTTTGGGTCATAGCCAGCGCCAGCAGGATTAGCGGTCGCACTGATTGTGAAACACGCTTGTAAACTGGTGACGGTGCCCGCCATTATCACAAATATATAATGGTGTTCTAGGGCCCCGTACGTCGAAGTAAGGCCTATACAGTTCACATTACGGCTATCATCAATGAGACAAACTGCTCCGACCTACAATCACCACAGATCCAAATTACAGTGTAATCTCCAATCATAAGGCTTCGATTGACATGATTAGTCATAATAAAAGCATTGGCACTTTTAGTGATGGTGAAAACATCACGTGGAACAATCTGTTCGGCGCAGTTCAAAAACTGTAATTTGGCCCTACTGGGTTACCGTAATGAAGAGCATTTACATCGAAACGCACTTGGTGCTTCTCACTAGGATTGTTATTCGCTCCACTTTTCAACAGAACACCGCGAACCGAAACTCTGTCGATCGAATCTGATGTGTCTTACAAGTGTTTGGGCAAAACGTCTTTTGACCGATATACCGTTCCACTGCTATCAATTATTTCGCGGATCATGGAGTTCCAACGGGCTCAGTCCATGCAAAGCGAAAACTAGCATGCGCTTTGCAAGAGCGCTATTAGCGCAACAAACTTAGCCCAGGTCAGAACATGGCAGAGGACGTTTCACTTACAGGGTAGATAAAACGATTACTCAACGAACAGCTCAATCTGCTTGGTTCACCTTTTGAAAATAATACGAAATCCTCTAAGTTCTAGTCGGAATGCATTGTGACAGTTGTTCAAATAAATTCTTGCAGTAAGGAACGACAATCAGAGATGGGTTATTAACTTTGTAAAGACAGATTGAATTTGTGTAGGCGGTTGATGCCGTGAAACGTTGGAAAGCAAGGTTCACGGGCAAACTTCGCCTCAGATGGCAACAAACCAATATACATAGGAGCTGTGTAAATTAGTTGAAGGGAGATCAGCGCAGCTGTTGGCTACTTATTATGTTGTTCCATATACTCCACCGGAAGTACAAATAACAAAATAAGTGCTATCTTCCTCGACTGTGCGAGGCACAAACTTACGTTGCTGGCATTAGCCACAACAGCGACACATCAGCAGCCATTCGAACTGATGCTTCACTGCAATACAAACACAACGAGATATGGAACGAATAAAGATAAAAAGAAGGGAAGAAGGGAAGTTTTAAGCGAATAACAGGGGTCAAGGCTTCTAAACATTTTGTCAACAATACACCGTAACAAACAGCCGACCATTATGCAAAGATTAGACGACGTCAGCGAGACAGCTTCCTTGCGGATTTCACTACCATTCGTCATTATCAGCCATTACTCCTCGGCTGATTCAGCAATAAGCATACTATAAACAGGTAGTTAGCAATACTAGATAACAACAGGCCCAATGCTGGTGTCGACTATGAGCCAGGTCCTGTAACCTCTGGAGCCAAGCGTAAAGAGTGTCATGTAGACTCCAGCCTGGCAAGTGAGACGGGCTAAGGACACCCAACTTGGTTGTCAGTGAATTCATTTTCCGCTGCCAAGTCTACTTATATCCACCACGAACGTTGCGCCACACTACATCTGGCAGAAAAGTAAACCCATCCACAGTAAGCTGTGGCCAAACAGGCATAATAAGTGCCAAAGCTAAAGCAAAGAATTCAGTTCTGTCTCTCGTTTTAAGGAACTATCCTGATTGTCACTGCCTAACACTCGCCTGTCCACACCGTCTTTGCAGATACGCTAGTTACATCTAACACCATCAGTGCTTCGCAGGTATGGATGATCAAATACTTGGTGGCGCCTCAGACCCTCAGACAATAGGCGTCAAACTCTTGGTGCTGCAGTAGAGGATGGCCCTTATTATAGCCTCCTCACTATGGTTTTCCAGACAGAAGGGAAGCACTTCCGGACGCCAAAGATGCTGCAGATTCAAGAAGCTAGTTCTAGCTTTCGCACTCATGCAACAATTGACAATGATGCAAATACCAAGGCTAGTGAATTGTTTCACTAATTCGAGTTCCTTGCAATCATGGGTGGCCTTACAACAACACTTCGCATTTGAAGAGGTGAAGCGCATATAAAATAGGACCACTCTATAGAGGTTATTCAGGGTTGACTGGGCTGCTCCAGTATTGAGAAATAGCAAGACAATATCGTCCGTATAATCAAGATCATCTAACTTTCTACGAGGCAGCCCCACAATGCTCGCATTTGGAACACTCAATAGTGGAGTACCCAACGAAGTTGAACATAAATTGAAACTGCAACAACCTTAATGAACGCCACTTGTTGTCAAAAGATATCTGATAATCCACTATCATGACACAGCCTGTTGGCTTATAGTATTATATTTGTAAACTTTTTCATATATTTCTAAGAATAGCCATGCGCAAGTAATTAGAATAGAACGGATTAATGGACTGAGACAAACTAGTCTTAAAGTCGAGAACTACAGTTATTTTCTGCCTGCTTTACGTGCAGCACTGCTGTAGCACCCGCCGCAAAATAAACGTGAATTATACTGCCTCGTACTACAAGAAAACATTCACAGTAGGTTCCCAAATTCAACTTTGAATTCCTTGCATCTGTGCCGAGCGTTGCTCGCTGATCGCAATAACCTAATTTTCAGAACGTCGGTAGTGAACTACTAGGCACTGAGTTCAACCCCAGCTCAGGTTATCCCCATCTGATGAGTCCAAACCAGACGAAGCAGCGGTCGTGGTGTGCCAGTGTGGAAGGAGCAACACCGAAACATTTCCATTTCGTATACGGTCTTTGCGATCGAAGGACCGAATTCTACCCCCAAGTGAAACGAGGGCTTAAAAGAGGTTGCGTGTCGCAACCCAACTACACAGCGGGTTTTCCAATGTCAACTGTATACTTGATATTCCGGACTTCCCGGTACTTAGTGAGGCGAAAAACGAGAAATGAGGCCAGTTTTCGGATTCTACCGAGGTTAATCTAATACCTTGTGATTACCTTAGCCGGTGCGGCTACCCTCCATTTCTACTGCAACTTTTGTCGATTCACCCTAGTTAGCTCATATTGCCTTCTCCTTCCAGACATGTTCAGTCAAACGGGATTTCGGACCAGCACCTCGAAAGCCACTATGGACTGTGGTCGCATTTTTGACCTCAGCTGCTGATGGATTTTCTAAATTGACTGGTCATGGCTCAGTCGGAACTTTCTGAGGAGTAAGCTTTTCTGGAGCAGTGGGCCAGCTGGACTATTGTCAAAATCGCTCCACCCAACGAGCAACATAGTCCTACTTATTGCGAATTTGAGCACAAGCTCCGTCACCGATTGTATTACTGACGAATTATTCTCCGGTAATATTGATACGAATAATTTACAACCGCCTGCAATAATAACGCTCTGCATCAACTGCCTCCAGCCTCTACCAGGCTCCCTCTTCAGCAAGTAGGCTGCGCTTTAGTTCACGCCTAACAGTTCGTTGGGTTATAGTGTGCTCAGATGCAGTCTGGAGTTTTCTTCCGGATTCCAACGGTTTTGCCGACATCTGCATTAACCTGCGGACAATGCGGTGACCAAGGATAGTGTCGCAATCATAGGTACCCGTCTCGTGCGTGGCGATCGAGATCATATTCCACAGAAGCTAAGTGTCTTTAGCGCAAGTGAGCGAAAGTTCGGGACACACTACACATTGATAACCTAAATGATCAAGGGTTTAGAAAACTTTTCGTTACTAATCAAGCGAGCCGCTTGGTAAGCATCTTGGTACGTTTCATTACAAATAGATAGCACGCAAGGCATGATAACAGTAGACGCATGTGTTCCAGAAAGAGCGATAATTTGGAGTGGAACCAAGACACCTGTATCGTTGTGTAAATTAATCTGCTTGAGTCCATCTGAAACATGATATAAATAGATAACCTACATGTACTCCGTACCTACATTTACTCACTGGATGCTGCTGAACCTATCATGATGAACTTGTATGTTATTGTCCTCACTGCACTTTATATATGTTATAACTGATATTACCAAAAGAGTCTTCTCCGTTTGCACCTGTTTACCGTTCTATATTTCAGCATGTCCGTTGAAAATTTCCAATACGCTGTGCTGCTTAGATTATTGATTCCATATAAAAAACAAAACAACAATCTCTCCACCTCAAGCCGCTTTCGACTACAGCGCTTCGTCTAAATGTAGTGTCATCCCTCACTCCGCTGCAATGCCTGGTTTCACCACAAACCGAGTGTACTCCTGCATATGACTGACATAAAACTGCTACGTTGTAATATCTTCGTGAACTACCAACCAACCTGTGCTTGATATTATCCATATTCATAGTTTGCATAACCATGTTACATGATGCGTGCTTTACAAAAGTAAAACCAAGCGCACTTCCTCCAGTTACTTCATTAGGCAACAAAATTGTGATTCCTAGGTACGATTAGATGGGACCAACAAGTTGGGCAGTGTCATGCACAGACAAAATATATTCAATTTGTTTATTTACTTCCTGCGAAGCAACCTATGGTATACGCTGATAGTCTCTTGGAATGAATGATAGCTTACTCAGGTAAGGACCGCTCGATGAGGTTGAAGAATATGGAGAGAGCGAACAGACCTGTCGGATAGCAGGACTGCCAATGAAATCATACACCAACTTCGCGAATTTGTGCATGGCGCTAAGAACGTGCAGACAGTGATGCTGGATGTTTCAGACTGCCGGGCTCTCAGTAAGCCCCGAAAGGAAGCTGATATGTATCCATACGTTTCTGGAGATACTGATAGATCACAGGTGATGCAAGCGGTCTGCCTACATAGTTGTTATATGTGAATCCCTACTGTCTAGTGCATACCCGTCACTTGCGTGACTGAATTAAATATGATCCGTCCGCAACCGAAGGTTGCCAGAAGTCTTCGATCACCAGATTTTGCATTGGCGCCAAGGTCGTTGGAATTTAGTTATCAAGCGAAAGTATTACCAATCGGTCCACAACTGATGCACGGGACCGCCGTTTTCAGTTCTGCGCGTGCTATGGCCATGTAAACTTCCAGAATCACGTTTCTGAAGTTTAAGGATGCCAACTGGCGTGTTCATCGCTAGAGGAGGACAACGATTTCCGTGTAGCATTTTACGATAGAGGGCGATATTTCAGTTGTAAATATCTTTGACCAAGTCCAAGCTGCAGTAATGGGTCAAGTAAACACCCACAGCTAATACGCTACATATGTGTGTCCCGCGGCTTGGCGACTATCGTAAAGTAGCTAACTGAATTTATAGAAATCTAGTCGAGCAACAGTGTCATTGATCTTACGCTAAACAGAAATGCAAAACGGGCATAACTGACAACATCGGTAGTCTCTTCTCCACATAGACTCCAGGTAAGTATAACTTGCAGACGGTGAGACCAGCGTGACTCGCCTCAGCAAAGGAGGTTAAAGGAGGCGAAAAATATCGTTGGTGAAGGATTCTAAAGTACGAGTAACGAACGCCCGTAAACCAAGCTGTATCAGCGCCGTATACCGAGGTTGGAAAATATGAATTTGCTACAGATGGTAGTAAATAATTGTAATACAAAAGATACTCTGTCAGTTTGGAAATAGATTTTGAAAACATATGACTAATACCTTCGCAGAAGGAAAGGTGGTTTTCATGACTTAGAAATGGAGGGATTTACCAAGGACAATCAGTTAAAGTTACGCGGATGAATACTGAGTTTGTGGTGTGACACTGCGTGGTTTGGCGGGTCATGGGAAATCATTTCTAACGTTTTCGATTTAAATGTATCGTTGAACTAGTTGTCCAACAGTTTTTGAGTTTTGGTGCTTCCAGTTTATCAAGTCAAGAGAGAAGGCTGTATCGGTGACCTCAGTTGGGACTCCAAACGTGAGTTAATACGAGCAAAGCATTTCACGAGGTCACTGATTCTGGTAACACCACTTTCGAATCGCGTCAGGTTATACATAGGATCCATAGTTATATGTTGGCAATGAGAAATCAAAAAGCCACATTTTTGATATCATAATTATCCATCTCAAACAAGAGTCATTGACACTATAAAATCTGGGTCCGGTAGGACTAAACTGAATTAACACAAATGTGGCTAACGAAAACGTGCTGTGTTCTGCAATCGCGGGAGCCGCTGCGTTCATCGGTGCGTACCACCAAGATACTAAATGCATTTACTCTCAAACGTTTTGAGGCACGCCTCGCTAAGCATGATCATATTGTTACAAGCACTGATGTAGTGTCAGGTCCAAGGCAAAAAACGGTTATGAAATGTTTATAATTGATGTGAAGGATCCGTGGATTTATTTTGAAATAAATAAATAAATAAATTGTATATTCCTAGACGATGCGAGAATCTGTTTCATAATTGGGCCTGATCAAGTAATGGTACACATTTTCCACAACATTTCATGAATACACTTTCAGAGTTAAACATAACCGCAATTGCAAATTAGGTAACACAGAGTAATCAGAATCCTTCTGCTTTTTTCCTGTCATTGAATCAGCCTTCTTCATAATCACATGACAGATATTTGGGCCCAGAAAAATGTAATGAAAGGGACTGTTGTCCGAAATGTTATGTGTATGTGTTTCGGAAATTTATTCACGCATAATGGATACCGTTTTCCAAAGCGGTATCTAGGGAATGTGATGTCCCGCACATCTTAATCACGTTTTGTACGCCTAAATGCTTACTAATCGCAAGCTTAAAATTGCAAATTGTATAGCATGTTCTGCTCTCACTTGGAACTTTGTTCCAAATCTTTGAGTATTGGATTAGAAAGAAAGGTTCTCTGATTCTTGTAGTAAACTTTGGAATCAGTACATTTACCTCTTTGTTACGTACTGGATATCTGCTGTCTACAGGTATGTGAACACCGTTTTCAAGACTGCGAATTTGACAATTTATGATTCTGTAAAGGAAGATAGGTTCAGCTTCAGTATCCGAAGCCAAACTTGGTCAAATCCAAGTTTAGCACATCGTTCTCTGTATGTCAACTTTGCGGAATATCCACATAGCTTTTTCTTGAAGCGTCTCTGGACCGTCGAAAGAGCGTGCTGATCAGATTACCGCAGATTAGACTGTACCATTGAACAGTATTCTATACACGGTAATACATATGTTTTGTAAAAATATATGTGAGATTCCGTGAGGTAAAAATGATGGCAGATATAACCGATGGTCTTCATGGCTGTCGAAACTTGAAAGTCCCAGTGTTCAGCAAAATTAAACGTGACTGAATATCGCACGCCCAATTCGCGAACTACTCTGCAGTACGAGATACGTGCGCCTTGTAGCAATAAACTGTTTGGTGGTACTTGGCATTTGTACGACAAAATATTACACTTTTCCACGGCAAATGACATCTGCCACAATTGGCACCAGGAGTCAAGGGCGGATAGGTCAACCTGAATGAGATGTATGGCTTCCTGAGTATTTACAAGTGATTGTGAGTAATAAACTTTAATGTCTTCAGCAAAGATAAATGTAATACCCTTTCTTTTTTGCTGGAATATATCGTTAATATAAATCAGAAAAATAAGAGGGCCAAGAACACTCCCTTGAATCACTTCACTATTGATTACTCCCGTTTTAGGGAGATGGTTGCCTATGCGCACCACCTGCTATCTACCAATTAGATATGAATACAGCCAAGAGAACATCTGCTCCAATATTTGTTGCCTTCAGTTTGTTTCTTAATATTCTGTGGGGCACTCTATCAGAGGTTTTTTGCATATCCAGGAAGAGGATTACGACACTGTTTCCTTTGTCAATGGCAGCCGTTGTGTGATTTAAAAAGTCAGTCTGGCATGTTGCGCAGGATCGACATTGCATGAAGCCTTGTTACAAAATGGTGATGATGTTAGCGTGGTTCAAGAATACAAAGAGTTCGTCTTTCACTATCCTTTCCATTATTCTAGATACCATGGGTGTGTGTGTTTGATGGGACGAAATTTTTAAATTCTTGGGCAGCACCATTTTTATGTCACGGGATAACGACAGAAGTTTTCCATTGAGTGGGGTATATTCTATTGTTAAAAGATTGCAAGATGTTGAGCAAAAGTAGAATAAAGTCACAAGCTCTGCTTTTTAATAAACAAGGGGGATCCCATCAGGGCCTGCGCACGTTGATGAGTATAAGCGAGAGACTTGACCAGTGATTTTCGCTATAGCGAATTCTACTATGCAAATACCTTCACTGTTTTGCGTCATGATAAGTGCTGGTTTGTCTAATGATTCATTGAGCATCAATTCGTTAAAATAAGCACCGAAAGCTTCGCAGATAATACCTGTTGCATCGTATTATGACCCATCAGGCTTGGTGATAAAATTGAAATTTTCGCTGCAACGCGAACCACGGTCACGGAATAGTATACAGATGCAATGTTAGTCGTACGCGCTAAGGTCCGATGTGGATACAATGTGCTCGCTAATCGCGGTCGAATTGTGAATCTTACCGCCTCAGACCCACTAGAAGCAGGTTGCGCTGGACGGCTAGCCGACATACTAGTCACGAAAGCCATCTATTGGGCTGAATATAGAGGATGAATCTACAGAATTAGGGAGGTGGGCTATTCAGGATTATAAAAATAAAATTTGGGCTTGCTTTAGTGGATGATGTTCACTGTCTTCGGGAGTGCTTGAGATCGTCAGTGTTAATGTTTGATTCCCAGCTTTGCGATCACTGTGAAGCAATTGATTTGGGAAACGGTCAAATTTTGTGAGCTGGACTGTACGCACTGCCATTGAAGATACGCAATAGAGGTGGTTGGTAATGGGGCGGTGTTATTCGTTTTTAATCAAACATAAGGTTGCGCAGTTATCCGCACTGGGTTTGTATCCGAGAGGAGTTGACTGCACGTGAGTGCTAATCTAAGCAGCGGCATTGACAGTTTTTAACTGCTTGCATTCTGGTCATTGAGGTACATACTATTCTATTATTCTACTTCCTTGTGTACGCTGTTGAATAAACATGCGTATACTACGCCGCATAATCCAATTCGTTCAATGCATACTGAATTATCAAGGAACAAATATAGAACTTACATATGAATGCCGTCACATGGCGGTAAGTTGTTTACAAGGAGTGCTTGCTATATGCCATTTTATCTCGACTATATTATTCGCCATGTCTTAAAGTAATACGCTCGATTAGATTTCTCCAGGGTTACAAAGGATATACATCACTCTTAAACTTATAGAGTGAAAACCAAAAGAAGGATATGCTACAAATCTTGTCACGCGGTGCTGAAGCGAATTGTTGATGAGTCCAGCGAATTATTGACGACATCAAAACATATTGGAAAAACTTAGAAAAGTTAATCATTAACAGTCGAAACAATGCATTGGAGCATCTTCACAAAATCAACTTTCTACAGCAGTTCATCTAATTGAGGTAGACCGCGTTTTGGACACATAGTTGCCAGCAACTAACAACTAATCTAACACGAAGTAGCAACCTGCCTGTACGTTGCGACTGAAAACGATTATTCAGTTTTACATGCAGAAGTTAAACTGATGCCAAATATCTGCATTTTTCTCATGTAACTTCCTTGCGTATGCCTCGAACTTAAATGAATCTCACTCGCTTGTATCCGATACAACCGCCAGACTCATATTAGCAATGGTTGCTTTTACGTGCCTTTCACTATCGGATTGCAAGTCTAAATAAATTTCCCTGATTACACGGACCTCCCAGTTAATTAATATCATTAACAAAATCTAGTGGACCAGGTGAGATAGTATTTAGCATTGTGCCAGATCGGAAGAACAGAAAAAATGTTGGCATTATAAATGATCAAATTAAATCAACGAACAGCCAGTAACAATCATCTCCAGAACCACGCAGCTAAAAGTTTTTCATCTTTGAGTGTTCGAGAGAGTGAACATGTTCTGTCGCATTTAGTTGGACGGAACTAGAACATTTCCAACCTAAGCTCATAATACGATGTCGCAAGACAATTGATACATTTAAATACTGCCTGTTTGTCAGGGTTTGCCACAAAAATATCCGCTAAGCTGCAAAGTGGATGCGGCCTCTCAACGCCTTCGATTGTGAGGATAGCAGTTGTAAAAAAGGTCAGAATAATCGGCTGCACAAATCTTAAGTCAATACTGGATTTACGACCGCGGAAATTGAGACCCTAGACAACAACACACTTACGAATACTATCTGGTAATTATGACTTTAACCTAAGCACTAAAGCAAAAGCTGACGGTTGTGGGCACAAAGCTAGGAAATATCAGAATGTTAGTAAGTGAGTTCTAGTAGGAAAGCGCTATCCCGATCTTTTCTCTAATAATAATCTACTTTTATCCGTTGCATTTGTGGATTACGGTAATCAACTAACCATATAGTCATTTTGATTTGGGTCAACACATTTAGCGAAGAATCAGAGGTTAAACAGTCTGGAATATGCTTATGGCATCAAATTTCTTTACCAGAACCTATATCTTGTACTCGTTCAACAACCACATGCATAAAACTAATTTAATGACATGCGGCATGTCTGCTTACTTTGCTGCCAACTGCAAACTGAACACATTTTGTACTCTTGTCCTATTAAATGGATCACCCGGAGCGAAAACAAGCTAAACCTCTATGTGCCAAATTAATTACTATATCCGAAGAGAGGCAAGCATTTTACCTGCGGCATTCTGTCACAGCAGAATCAAAAGCTAAAGAGGATATCCAAAAATAACCTACCTCAAATACGTGGACAAAATGAAGGCATGCAAAATAATTATGTGTGATGGGAATCCGAAGCAGCTGGCACATTGCGAGGCGCTGCTAATCGAGAAAATCCGTCCAGCCCTGTGCGCAAAAATATAGTGCTTCAGTCCATTTGAATGCCGTCGTTCAGTTTGCCTTGTTGCATTTCTCTCGAATTTTGCTTTCATAGAAGTACACTAGTTTACGTAATGTTTGTTTTGCATATTTGGATGAAGAAAGAAATCGAAATGTCAACATCTCGCAAAATTTATCTTTTTGCAATTATGAAGTGGTTGAAATGGACAACTTTTTCAATTGTTTCTGCTGAACTTGACAAATTTAAAGCAGTTAGTTCACTTCAGAAAAGCACGGTAAGAAGACAAAAAATGGTAGATGCTTGCATTTTGTACGAATGTTTGCATCTACCAGCTTTCGTCTTTTTACCATGCATTTCGAACTTGACAAAGATTGTACCTTACACCATAAAACACGATACTTGTCGATTAACATACCTGCATAATTCCCGTTAAGTCAGAGAAAAATCACCGCGCTTACCTGTTTACCCACAGAGATATTGTCAGGAATCTTACTGCTACCAGTACCTTTGGGGGAATTTATTATGCAATT
>OX104065.1:114458586-114484336 GCA_944474145.2 Dicrocoelium dendriticum
GATGTTGCGGAATCTGGGGGTTCCTCACCTAGTAGCATACGTTACTCAGATGCTGACCGTACTGAATCGTTTTTGAGAGTGATAAAGTGAAGTTTCGTGTTTTGGTATGCGAAACGCGAACCATACCTTTGCAATTTATTAAACATACTGAGCCAATTGTTCTCCTGTTTCTGCTGACGCAGCCTCACCCTTATATGTACGGACTTCATGCCGTGTGAACAAGTTATTCTATCAGAATCACTGGAACAGATGGATAAATTTAAATCGGATAAAAGACAGCATCTGATTTGGCACACTTCGTGGCCTGTATAGGAAAAGGAAATTAACTTGACGTTTGAAGTTGGAACGTTAACTTAGCTCACAAGCGTACATCAGTAAAGAATGAAACATTCGCTGAACGTAAATCACAATGTGTTGAGTTGACTGACAAATATGCTTAAATAAATCGAGTAAGCATGCCAGATGACTGTGTATTTGGGCTAGTTATGACACTCCAGATTTCTGCGCTGCTGAGTTTTGCAAAATGCTTCATCACCAAACAAGGTGAATTCCTCTGTGTGTTATTATGTCTACTGCCATCTCGCTGGTTTGGTAGTCGATCGCAAATTGCTGGACAGCTGACTTTTGACTTGCTTCCAACTGTCAGGTTCGCGTGACCTACACTCACTTGCCAGAAGTCCTGATAGAACTGGGCGGTTTGTGAGATGTGTTCGCTGCCGCTGTTGCAGTTGTTCTGTTGCCGGTTTGTTTGGCTGCTCGTGAATGATAGATATCGGTTTGAATTCTCCCCATTTGCCTGCTTGGTAGCCAGGATTAATGTCTACACGCAAAATCTTTGAATGCTCGATGAAGTACCATGCGAAACAAAGTAGCAACAGGACAACCGCAACAGCCGAGGCGGACTCCTCTCACGGACCAGGCAAATCCGAGGTCTCTTAAAGACCTCGGGTAAAGTTCATGGACCTGCGATCTGCGACCAAATCAATAAAAATGCACTTTTGCAGTAATATTGTTTGGTAATGAAGCGTTTGCAAAACAATTAAAAGACTCGGCAACACATGAACTTAAATAGTTCACTGCGGTGCGTTCTATTTTTCCTTATTAAATCGCACAGTTTCCAGTAGTTGCCATTTTTTACCAGCATTATATTAGGCGTGGATTTTCGGTTAAGTATCCAACTTTAGCACCCGTTGTCTAAGCTCCTTTGATTTTGCTTTAGTGCATCTTACCTCGGTTTCATTAGCCTGTCTACAGTAATGACACGCTCGAGGAGGAAAAAGAGTATTATTGGCCAGCATTCATCCATTTTATTTCAAAGTCTGGGACAGCGAACTAAGGTACTTCATACAAAGACTGGACGCAGTAGTAAAGAATATGCCCAAAGCAGTGTAGGCGCTATGAGAAATTCCCTTGGACTACATGCTGACCTGATAAAGACACCTGAAAAATGTCCATCAGTAGCTGAAACTGCATACGCTGAACTTGCATTAAAGGTTGACACCGTTGCAGAATTTAGCTGTCTTATTTGAATCGCCTCATAATATTGATAGAAAGAACCTCATGAAGTGCAGTATACTGACAGACTCCATTTCGACCAAAATACACATTCGAGTACGCTGTTCACGCAATGCGGTGGTTTTTAATGTATCAGAAAATTTGTCATTAAAACGCTTCAGAAAAAGCATCCCACTGCATGTGGTATGCAATCTTGTTGGTCCAACTGCATCAGACTACGAAAAAATGTACTGCGTTACACGTGTCCCATACTTTTCCAGTTTCAAAATGAACTTATTGCTAAACAATTCATTCAAAAGCGCAATCTCATTGTGCTTAATACGACTTTCAAAAAATATGGAGGAAAAAACCCCGCTACAACGAGAGATAAGGAGGAGAATGTCTGAGGTAAATCAGAATACCCAACAGCCATATGGCGCCCCGCATCCAGTTGATATTGCTCCACTTAGTGGCCAACACAAATGTGAAAATAATACCGCGCTTGCTGCAAATAGGGACGAAGCGGTGAATGATAAAGTGATTTTTGAAATTAACAAGGGATCACATGAATATGCGGACCACTCTATTACATTAGATGCTGTGTCTGGTAGAACACCTAATTCTCGCACCTCGGAGCTAAGATCAACGTCAGATGCAAAATTGGTTACTGGAGGAACTCCACTAGGCCGCAGTTTCACGGTTAAGCATGATAAGCCGACCAAGCTCAAAACCACTACAATCAACAAAACTAAAGATGTGCATGGTGCCTCCTCTTGGATAATCAGTTCTGGCAGTCATATAGGGTTTTCTAATGCTCTTTCTTGTATGCGAAGTGACAACAATGGGGGTCAGCGAACAACAACTGAATTGCCTGCTAAATCTCTGCTGCATGCAAAACCGCTACCTCAAGCCTCGAACTGTCATGTCCCGCCTAAACTATGCTCTGGCCGGTGTCCAAACTCATCAAGAATATCGATGGATCCGGTTAACTTGATCGACAGTAAAAGGACGGTTGACTTAGATTTATCACAAGCATCATTGGGCGACTCTGCGTCGTCATTTTGTTTGGATAGCTGTACATCCATTGGTCATAAAGTTATTGGACACGTGCCGCCATCTTTGCAACTTACACACGGTGTAATTGGGTATCATGACTTCTGATTCCATCCAAGAACCACGTGGATTATGCTGATGTTCGTGTATGGATTGACACTAGTGTGCCTCCACCGCGTATAGTGAAGCCTTGTATATCGAGCGCAATTAAGCGGATTTTACCCATAGATAGAAATGACAGCAACCAACTGACTCCTATCAATGCGTTACGTAATCAACCGCCTATTATCGACACGATGCAGAGGACATCATCTAACTCTCCATCTCCCACAGGCTACTGCAGTAATCATGGACTCTTTCCCTCGAACCATTTTCTAGAGGGCCATACTCAGTCTCAACTCCCTCCGCTGTGGCCATCTCCAAATCATTTCCAACCTCTGGCAATGCGCCTACTTTTTCTAAAATTTCTAACTTGGGTCCAGGTACACGGTTTGAAACCCCAGTGTTTATAACAACACCTAAAGAATCTTCTTCATTTCTCATCTATCTCAGTATTTTTGATAAACATTCGCTCTCTTTACTCTAAGATCCACACACTACGCTCGTTGTTTTGGTGAATAATCCTGATATAATATTTATAACTTAATCTTGGTGCCATGATGACCTGTCTGACACACCGTTAGCTATTTTGGGATATAACAAGTTTATGAGAAATCGGCCTGGTAATCGAGGTGGTGGCTGCTTAATTTATCTGAAAAAGTCACTCGCAGCAGCAACATTCGATAACCCAGTGTTGAACAATGTTCATGAATTACTCTGGCGTACGATATCAGTTAATCAGCAACAGCTGCTTATGGGCTGTATATACAGCGCGCCAAACGGCAGCCAAGAAGACCTAGAGCTAATGACGCAGACATTTGAATGCGTTGCTGGCCTACCATTTTTACATAAGGTTATTGGAGGTGATTTCAATCTGCCTTCGATTTCATGGCCAATGTGAACCGCTCCTCTGAAATGCCAAAACCTTATCTCCTGTGTCCAAATGAATGGTTGGCAGCAATACGTCTCCCAACCTACCAGAGGTGAAAGTACTCTGGATCGCATTTTTTCATTGCGCATACCTGCAATCAGTGTTAACGTTCTTGATGAATTTCCGGGGAGCGATCATCGCGTGGTCAAATGACGCCTATGACTACGCATGGCCGATATACAGCAAACAATGCATTACCCTCTGTTCAGTGCGGTCAACTGGGACTCTTTCAAAAACCTGGTCCGTTCGATGAATTGGGATAACTTCTTTCTCTATTCGTGTCCACAAAATGCCACGGAACTGTTTTATAGTACAGCTGGCTTCTGTATTGATTCAGCAGTATCACTAAAATGTGCTTACCAAACTAAACATAAATCCGATCGCAAGGCGTTGAAGGCAGCACGGTAGCTTCATAAGATTCGGCAGAAATTCAAATAAACTGCTGATTTTGCATTATTGCCACAGCAGTTGAAGCTCGTCGAAGAACAGAGGCATCACAGTGACAAAACTCTCATTCTAGAAGAGTATAAAGCTTCAAACGGCAGTAGCACAACTGCTGAGCTAGCCAAAGTATTCCGTGCCCCGGGGTTCGCGTTGCAGCGAAAATGTCAATTTTATCACCACGCCTGATGTAACATAATACGATGCACCAAGTGTCATCTGCAAAGATTTCAATGCATATTTTGCCGAATCGATGCTCAATGAATCATCAGACACACCAGCACTTATCGTGCCGCATAAGAACGAGGGTCTATGCACAGTGGAATTCACTATAGTGAAAAATCACTGGTCAAGTCTATCGTCTATACTCCTCAACGGGCGCAAGCCCTGATGGGATCCCCATTTGTTTAATAAAAAGCAGTGGTAGTGACTTCCTTCTAATTTTGCTCAACATATTTACACTCTCTTTTAACAACGGAGTATACCCTACTCAATGGAAAACTTCTGTCGTTATCCCGCGACAGAAAAATGGCGCTGCCCATAAGGCTAAAAACTTTCGCCCCATCAATCACACACCCATCGTATCTAGAATCATGTAAAGGATAGTGAAAGATGAACTATTTGTATTCTTGAACAATGCTAATCTCATCAGCAATTCGCAACACGGCTTCATGCGAGGTTGATCCTGCGCAGCATAGCAGATTGACTTTTTAAACTACACAACTGCTGCCATTGACAAGGGAAACAGTGTCCTAATCCTGTTCCCGGATATGCAAAAAGCCTTTGACAGAGTGCCTCACAGAAGGTTACTAAACAAACTGAAGGCTATAGGTATTGGAGAACTGATGTTCTCTTGGCTGTCTTCATATCTAAATGGTAGACAGCAAGTGGTGTGCATAGGCAACCATCTCTCTAAACCGAAAGCAATCACTAGTGGAGTGATTCAAGAGAGTGTACTTGGCCCTCTTCTTTTTCTAATTTATATTAACGATATATTCCAGCAAATAAGAAATGGTGTTGCATTTATCTGTGCTGAAAACATTGAAGTTGTCTACTCACAACCACTTGCAAATACTCAGGATGCCATACGTCTCATTCAGGATGATCTATCCGTCCTTGACTCCAGGTGCCCACTGTGGCAGATGTCATTTGCCGTGGACAAGTGTAATATTTTCTCGCACAAATACCAAAAACCACCAAACAGTTTATTGCTACAAGGCGTATAAATCGCCCGCAATGCAGGGTAGTTCGCGACTTGGGAGTGTGATATTCAGTCACGTTTAATTTTTCTGAAAACTGTGACTTTCAAGTTTCGACAGCCACGAAGACCATCGGTTACATCTGCCATCAATTTTACCTCACGGAATCTCGCATATCCCTTTACAAAACATATGTATTGCCGTGTATAGAATACTGTTCAATGGTACAGTCTAATCTGCGGAAATCTGACCATCACCCTGTTTACAGGGTCCAGAGACGCTTCACGAGAAAGCTGTGTGCATTTACCTCAAAATTGACATACAGAGAGAGAGAGACGTGCTTAACTTGGATTTGACCCAGTTTGGCTTCGGATAATAAAGCTAAACCTTTGTTTTATTTACCGAATCATAAAATGTCAAATTCGCAGTCTTGAATAGGGTGTTCACATATCTGTAAACAGCAGATATCCCATACGTAACAAAGCGGTAAATGTCCTGATTACAAAATTTACTATGAGAATCAGAACGTTTCTTTATAATCCAATACTCAAAGATTTAGAACAAACTTACAAGTGATATCAGAACATGCTGTACAATTTGCAACTTTAACCTTGCAATTAGTAAGCATTTAACCGTCCAAAACATGATTAATATGTTTAGGACATCCCAGTCCCTAGACAACGCATTCGAAAACGGTATCCATGGTACGTGAATAAATTTCCGAAATACATACACAACATTTCGAACAACAGCCCCTTCCATTATACTTTTTTTCGGCCCAACTATTTTCATGTGATTATGAAGAGTGCTGATTCAATGACAGGAAAAACTAGCAGAACGATTCTGATTACACTGTGTAACATAATTCGCAATTGCGCCCATGTTTATTTCTGAAACTGTATTAACGAATTGTCATGGAAAGTTTGTACCATTTTTTGATCTGTCCCTTTTAGCCAATAGTTTCTCGCACCGTCGAGGAATATACAATTTATTTATTTATCAAATTGAGCTGAGGTGTTTCAAGTTATTTTATACTTAGGACGCTAATTTCCGTATGAACACTGGTGATTACATCTACCTGATTTCATCCACCCTCATGTGGTTTGCTCTCTGTTAACTGCTATTTTCTATTAAGGTAACTTTGTAGTTTTAGAAGACATCCACAGTCGTAACTTCTGCGAATGAATTCAAACTGAGCCCAACCATTTCATTCTCAAACAGCTCGTCTGTGCTGGCAAATCTTTCCGATAACCGGAATTTCCACCGTTTCATCGTACTCTTGCCCAGCGAAACAATGTGGCAATTCCAGATGGAACCGGAACTCGATTTAATAATTTGGGAATTTGTTGTACATTGGCAATTCGTGCACAGAGCAAGTAGGGCGCTCGAACAATGACCATGGATTTACATGCAGGTGTCTAAGCCACTGGCTCACAGTAAAAACCGGTACCTGGTTTACCTCGCTAACTAATAATGATTAATCGCAGTTGCGCTCATCGTACACATGGACTTACCAAACTGTTTAAACGCGTTGTATCCATTAGGTGTTGCATGAATCTAACGTATTCTGTCGGCCTGGCGGCGACCTCTTGTAAAAATAATGCTGCTGATTTGTGCAACATGGTCAATTGATGGGTATCACTGTGCATTAGGTAAATGTGTGAGCTACGCCACGTTAAAAGTGGCTAAGCTACTGCATGAGCTGTCGAAGCTCATGGTGACTAGAAACATAATTTCAAAGAAATGAATCGACTCACTACTGGGAGCGCCTATCAAACCAAAATGAGTAAACCTTGCAGGCAGTATCGTTAAAATACCCATCACGGGTGGCCGATTAGTATGTACCCGATAATCCCAAAGAAGTAGGTTTTTGTCAAATAACCGCCACCAAAAATGCATTTCGCAACCTACACAGCTTAGGTCCTAACCAGTTCTCTAAGTTGACCGGTTACTCATGGTTTAAGTGTTCATGTTGCTAACCCTGCGAAACAAGGCTTCTTTATTTGGATCCGATCCGTAAGTGGTCGGTTAACAGAATATACTTAAACAGTCATTATGAACCTAGCTATAATGACGAATATGTAAAAGAGTACAGTGCGTCGGACAATACTCGAAAAATTTGTTCGAATACTATTGAGTGCGTGATGGGATTTTGTAAAATGTGATTAGGTCCTGACCCACAATAAGCACACATTACGGCTGCTCGGAAGTTCGAACATACAATCTGTACTCTGTCCGTGTGCATAAGTGTGCAACTTTTATCCCTATCTTCTGCGTTTACGCGTATGCGTTTTACCTCCAGATACCCGCATCCACAGATTGATCTTGCTGGTTTTGGTGTGAAGCACTTCTCATCCATCTACATGCATAGACAACCTTCACGTCTACGTTTTGGAAAATATGCCCCCTCATTGCACAGGTCACTTTGGGCTTTGAGTGGGTAGTAATATTTGATTAAATAATGTTAAGATAACCTGTTCATTTACGTTTGTGATAAGAGCAAGAGGCAGGCAGAGTTTGTCTTTTTTAAACGGATTATGTTTAAGGAAACCACACTGCGTTTTAATGAAACACGATGCTGTATGAATAAACTGTATTTGTCGTTATGAATGAGCTCATCTAATGTGATTGAAAGGAAGATGTACAGGAAAATTATCTTCACAAATCAGTGCTCACAACTGCGAAGTAAGGTACACTAATTTTGTTGGGACCACCATGTGTTGACCGGCGCTCTGCTGTGGTCACTTGCGTCCAGTCGTTTGTGTGTTTAGTTTAAGGAGATCATGCTCACTTCTTCTCATGCGTACATACCGTTCGTGCTATCATACGTCGATTCGCAGTAGGTCCTAATGTGATGCAGAAGATGCATTATCAAGAAGAACATGTTGTTGGAATGATATTTGGCCAGATTGTATGCAACTTGTACGCTCAGAGCACACAAATCGGGCCGACGCTTGAAGTGAATCCGGTGTCGGCAACAGGGCATTTTGCTTTCTCTAGTTAGATATCTGATGTTAGATATTTTTTCTATCTTTTTAGGCCGCAGTGAATCACGTGCCCTCCAACCCTCCCTCACATGGTTCTATGCTAACAACCTAACGGATGGGCAGTTTACTTTGTGAAATAAATGCTCGCTTAGACATCAGTTAACCTCCGCTACAATTCCAAGTGCCAGAATTAATCAGTGAATGTGACACGTTAAGCAGGTTTGCACAAAAGGTCCTGTGGTGCCAAGTTGCTGCAGGTCATGCCCTCGCATACATAAGGTCCTACAGTTTTTTTAGGGAGCAATGTGAAGTCTGCGCTCTGAAGCATTCCGAATGATACAAGGCTTGTTCCTTGCATGAAACCATGTTGGCTATTGTGAAATTAGTAAGATACTCGCAGTGAAATATATGTACAGATGTTGCGTATACCCTTAGTCTGTGGCAACATGTTTGAGTTAGGCTGTGTAAATTTATAGGCTAGGAATGTATTTATAACAAATCCGGATTCTCATTAAGTGTAGCTCCGACGAGTTGTATGGGTTACTTCACAATATAACTTGCAGTGTTTCTTCCATTTTCGGGGACATATATGGTTAACTGTAAATGCAGCATTCCATAATGAATGTGCAGCAAGGATTAATTTGAATACTATCGTCTTTACTATGTTAAACATTGAACTTATTGCTAAAATGCTACCGCTAGCGTTTCTTAAACATAAGTTGGAATGGACAACGCTAGATAATTAGTTAAATGGTAAAATTTGTTGAAGGATGAAACTTGCATATCGGATATGTGATGGGAGCGTCGATCAATGACCGTACAATGAACGTCTGAGTTGCTGTAGCATCGGTCGAAATCGTTATCGTTGCTCTATCCACATGTCTTGTGTAACAGATGATCATAGTTTGTCTCTCAGTAGCTCGTCCAAAGTCTTGCGAACTTAAGAATCAGGTGCGGAACTACAGTGGTACTGTCGCCGTACTGCAGTAAAAAGCTACATTCTACGTGTAATACCGCTAAAGATGAAATATTTGAGATTTCCTACACTTATTTCCCACATTCCTGTACTCCAATTGCAAACGTCTAATGATCAGGTTAAATTTCCAAGGCTCAAATAAGGTTTAATTTAAGCCATTAATATCTGCTGTTCCTTTCGTGGTAACTCAACGGAGTTAATAAATTAACGCACATTATTCATATTTGTCATATCAGAATAACCGTTATGTGACAACCCATGGTAGAACAGTTGTTTATTGAATGCCCATCACCATTTTATTTACTGAGCCGCTTCAGATTTTCGCACGGCAGACGGGCAGCTACCGAATGAGAAACCATTCGTGTAGCTGCTCCACACCATTTTTCGGTCAAGTTGTCGACTTGGGCAACAGAATTAATCTTAGGGGGCATACAACATGAGCCTTATCAATTAATTTGAACCGTGCGTACGCTACTTATTCGTGCACGTGTGTATGTGTGCGTATATAGCCCGTCGCCTTCAGCCAATTGGACCTAGGACGCACTAAGTCATAGGGGTGCAGGTGGGACGCTTCAGCTCCTACCAGCGAAAGTGTCGCTCGCCCATGCACCAGGTTGGTCATTGTTTCTCTGTCCTAGGAAGCGATTCCCACCAATTAGAACAAGAGTAGGGATTTGAAGGACGATTGGTTTGGTATAACGAGGCAGAGCCAAATAAGTTTGCCGTATGCTTTTGAATGTGCAGTTCACCTAAACGCAATAGTTGGCTCGTATGTTCGGCCCTCGAGGGAGGTGAAGAACGTCGTACTGAAAGCGTACGAGGAAGGTGACGATTGAAGGCGGGTCACTTGCATACTGAAGGTGAAGGTGAAAACTTGCTGCAACTGGATAAGGGCATACGAATCGACGGAACCGGTAGGGCAGCACGGGAGCACTGGGAGAAAGCCACGTCGAATCTGTGGTGGAGTGGATTTCAGCAGAGCCTACCTTTACCCTTGAACTCCTTTGTTTGCGGTTGAAGGCGAAGTTCGAACTTACAGTAAGTACCAGCACTGTCTCGCGATACTTGGATGGTAGACTTACAACGATGAAGAAATTGCATATCCTTCCGGAGTCCATGAACACGCTGGAGAACAAAAACGACGCAGATCTTTTGTCTTGCAGTTCACGGATTACAAGGTGGAAGGAAGGCAACCGGTGTGGATTGATGAGACCAACTTCAACTTATTTTACTCCCGAACACGTAGCCGCTCACGAAGTGATAGTCGAGCGCAGTGTACAGTGGCGAACAGCCGGGGACCAAATGTTCATCGTGTCGGCGCCATGACAAACAACGGCTTAATAAATGTTCGGTTATGAGAGGAAGACACAACAAGCAAAGGTGCGCTCAGTGGCTGCGACAAGTGCTTGATACCAACGGAGCATGGTTTGTGGAAAGGTGTCTTCCGATTTGTGACAACGCGCCCTGTCACATGCACCTGGAGCAGGTTTTTCTGGAGTAACCGTACCGCTCTTGGAGACTTCTATGCCTTGCGCCATACTCACCAGCTCTCAATCCCACCGAGGGAATCTGGAGCATAATAAAAGCTCATGTAAAACAGGCAATGAGGGGAAGGTTCTTCGAGATGTTCCTGGGGGATCCTGAAGGCATTACGAATAAAAGCGAGTGGCGGATTCGCTTTTGGGAGCACACGGTGTCTGAAGCACGAGCCTTAGTGACGCAGCAGCTCTGACAACAAATAGTTCAACATGTCAGTAAGAATTATGGACGTGTTGTTCATTTGGTCGATCTGCAAAACATCCTGTTGTCAGTAAACTACCTGTTCTAAGCGAGTGTTGTTCTTACATTATTATGATGACGGGTCAGAGTGCACTTTATGCTATGTTAGATATAGCCAGCTCTCTACTCGGGAAACATCGTGGATTTCCGGTAAGTTGGTACGTGTGGTCGCATCGCACACCCATTTTAGTTGCCGGGTTGTAGAACAATCATGTGGGAGTTTGACAAACGGGTGCCACTCTAGCACGGTTGTGTAACAAGCACTTATGTTCTATCGCCTGTCGTGGATTGTATTTGGAGAGTCAGTGGATAAGGACTTTGATAAGGGTATAATAAATATGAAAATTGAACTATGCAAGCTTGACATACATGGGTAGTGTGTGTAGCCGTTTACCGGATTGCTTAACCCGTTACACCGACGCAGGCGGCTGGACGCTGTATGCGGAAACGCAGAACATGTAGGACAAGCACAACTAACGTTCATCAAGCTCTCTAAGGAAATGTTTCCCAAAGGGTATTTGTCAGCTGTGGACTCTCTTCGGCGAATCACATTTACTCGACGGGTTGTAACCTCTGCACAGGGAGGAGTGGCTCCGCATGACGTAAACCAATCCGTGCGTTCATATGACATTTGCCATTTGCAAGTGAAAGTTGCTATTTCGCTTCATCACAAATCTACGTGGGTAAATTATAAGGTTATAGCCGGACATCTGTTGCAATCATATCTCGTGCGTCTTATCGTCATCCATCCACACACCTCTGGCTCCGTTCCCCCTAGCGCCAGCTCTGACTACACCGTGCAGCTAATCACGAGATATAAATCAGGCGCACTCTCCATCCACCTCGGACTCTTAGTAGTTGGTTGATATGAAACGGTCCAGCCGCCTACCAAGTATCTGTTTCGCCTTTCAATCCCCTGGGTCTTTGACGACCCAATGTACGCCTGATTACGGAAGCCCTGAGTACTCTCGCCATGATACATATGGCATTAGTCGAGCTATTCGTCGAATATTTTTCCAGTGTTGTACTCGGGAAAATGAGCGGTTACCTTACGTCCTTAATTGCTCTCGACTAAAATTTCACATGCTTTACCGGCACATTCAATAAAGCGCTTTTTATCAGGAACGTCATCTACATGGTTGTTAACCTGGTGATGCCTCTCCAGTGTAAGCGCTTTGGTTTTCAGTGCACTCAATTTGCGTTTGGATGAGCAACTATCCATGATTGAGCTATGGTGTCGTTGCTGGACTCCCAACACGTGCTCGTTCTTAATGACGGGGAGTTGCATTATGTAGACGAAGAGGTGACTAATCCGCTTTTAATACATTTCGTTGGTTCGTTTGCAGAGGGGCATTATGCGAACGCGTAGGCGGTCCGTCCAGGGAGGCACGTGGCACGGGGCCGCATTTTTATTACCATTGTATTTTGGGTACCAAATATGAAGGGCAAATTATCCAGATAAGCTGTGGGTTGATTATTTTAATGTTACTCTATATGATCAACAAAACATTTGCGCCATGTGTCACATTTGTGCAAACGTTCTTCCCAGTTCTCCTCTTATTTGTTCCATAGTGGTCACTTTCATCACATTCACCTCAAGATCTCAAGAGCATATTAGTTTGCATCGAAAGTTAGTGTGCTCTTTACCGATTGTTTGGCCTTCAAGTGCCAATGCTGCCCTCAGTAAGAGTGATAATGTTACCACCCCCTCGGAGAGCAAAGTAGTCGGTCACTATCCACAGTGCAAAGTGGCCCATCAACGGACGGTGTGTTCGTAGGCTGTTGGGGAAATTTCAGAAAACTGGGAGCATGTGCGACGCCAAAAAGACAGGGTGGTCTTGCATCATCACGGATGACTTTTCTGCTTGTGTGGTTATTTGTGTGGTTTCCAGAAGCTGCGATCTAAGCATTCGTAAACTCGCCCAGCATTGCGACCCCACCAGATATGCTGTCCATAGGGCTTTGAAGGAAAGGTAATTCCGGAAGTATAGCGCCCGTCAAATTCAAGGTTAAAACCCATGTGATTTGGAGAAGCAGCTTCATTTTTGCCGCTGGTTTTTGAGTGTCATGGACATCCATCCAATTCTTTTTCACCGATGAGACTGCTTGCCCTTTGCACGTTACGGAGAAATAACAGTTTTGGACAATGTGTAATCCACTTTGATGCAGCGCTTCACATCTAAGTGGCGCGATCCTCATGGTATGGGCTGGGTTAACTGGCCAAAGAATCGTGCGACCATTTTGCTTTTTGGGTCATGTGAACGGTAGGTTGTTGTTTCGCAATAATAATGCATTACGCGTTCTAGCATCCTCGCACAAGGAAATACTGGAAAATTGTGCCATTCCGGAACTGAAAGCCGCTGGGTTATTAAGTACCGTTTGGTTGCAACAAGATGGCGCGCCTGCACACTATGCACAAACGGTGCGGGATTTTCTCAAGCAGGCGTTCTCTTGCCGTTGGGTCGGGCGGGGTGGATCTATCTAGTGGCCTGCTTGGTCAACATATTTGAACCCTTTGGATTTCTTCTTCTGGGGTTGCTTGATACAGCGTGTTTACAAAACGAAGCCAAACTCTCTTGAGGAATTGAAGCGGAGCATTTTGCAAGAATGTCGCGGGATCACAGTTGATACTCAAGAGAAACTGCCAGCAAACACCATCTGGCGAATGCTGCGCTGTAGGCAAAACTCCGGCGTACAATTCGAACATAAACTTGGCTGACAAATCTGAGCATTACACTGATAAGCTGTAAATAGATGTACCGTGCATGTATTTATCGACTGAATTCGTGCGCTGGCTAATGCTCTCTTTTTCTTAGGATCGTCAGTTGATGGTTTCTCCTGGCGTTTTGCGTGCGCGCGTCGTGTTATAAATAGCTCCAGATATTCGTTCTCCCGGAGGTCACCCACAACTTGAAACTTGTCCTTCCGGTTCTCTTTCTCTATTCCATCAAATCCATGTGGAAGAATAGCAATCAAGTATCACTTTGCAAATTTGAACGAATATCTTCCCAGTTGAACACAGACTAATGTGGAGACAAGCGGTTGCCTTACAACTAAAACGGTAGAACTTACCAAAGAGTCATGCGCTAGTGACACCAAGAAGTGACGTACCATGATGAAGGATCATTGCGAGTCCTTAACGTAACAGCTCAGCAATGAAAATGTTGTAATACTGAGACAAGATATGGAATTAGGTGTCGTCATAATGCAGAAGCAGGGCTACATCCAGAAAATGCATACATTTCTTGCAGACTAGTCGATTCATTTTTGATGTGACAGATAACGTTATAACGGAACATGTTATGAAATCAAGCGTTCTTGAACTAAAGCCCCTAAAGACGGTGGGATGGAATCACGCAAAAACGTTGACACAGCCGGTCACTCGAGCATCTCGGCTTCTTTATTTGTAAGGACTGCTGAAAATCCACAACGAAGATATCCCCTTACCACCGATTGTTTCAATGGTAGGCGCACCGTATCAGAAGTTGGCCAAATGCCTGACCAATGTAATCCAACCTATCCTAAGGGACTAGCCGACTACAGTGTTGAAGACAGTTTTGTGGATAGAATACATGCTACCGCAAGTACAGTGGGCCTACTGACAATAGGCTGTCAGAGAGAATCGCAGAGCACAACCCTAACAGGTTTGCAAAGGGTCCCAAGCTACCTACCAGTTCGGTTGCCCCCTACATACTCGATTGCTCCTCTTGCCAAAACCTTGTTGGATCGTTCAGCGTAATTAGCTAACGAAGAGACCCCATACCATTTCCTACCTATGTTCTTGAATTGTCAAATTCAATTCGTTTGATCACGAAGCCTTGGCGTAGGCATCAGCCGTGATTGCGCACATTGATCTGATGCAGGTAGCTAATCACATCTATATCTTACGCTGTGTTTTCATTCACAAGCTGAAAAACAGGTCCCATACCTTAATTCGGCTTAATTTATATATGGTTGCGTATCGAAAATGTTGCTCTTGTGATATGATGCCCTAAGTTGCTTTAGTTTGCCTTCGGCCTTTCTCAGTTGGGTATGTTTGTCGCATTACTTACAGGTGCAACTGCTTACCACAGGTGTCAGTACATCAGTACATGCAGCAATTTTGCTGACAAATTCACCGGGGGCCATAGTCGGGTTGCGGGTTCAGAATGCTGACTTCCAATTAATACTGCAGATAAGTTCGATCACAGAATGTCAACCAATTGGAACACGATCCGCAATCTAACGATTGGAACTTGTCGAAATGGTTTACGCATATCGATATATATATTTACAACACAATTGTCAGCATCAACTTTCATTGTTGTGTGTTTACGAACGTTCATTTGCAAACTCGCATCGCACCAGGCCTGTAGAAAACCATGTTATGCCTAATTGAATAGATATTCCAAGAATAAGAAACCTATCATCTTATTTTAAATATTCGCTGTTGTTTCAGACAGTTGGATTTTCATATAACAAGAGGCAACCAGTATGTTAATCTCTTGTGAAGGGTACTCGACAGTGTAAATTCCTCCATATTCTCCCGGGTGCTGAACGCCTACGTACATTCTATGTCGTATAAGCTACCCAGGATTGGCTACGCTGGTTAAAGCGCAACCTGGTTGCGCTCAAACGATGCCGGACAATGAAGGTTGTTAAGGGCTTGCGGCGCCTCCCGCATCCGATCAACTGCAAACACTCTGATTGCTAAGTGGACGCCACTGGGAGACCTCATAATGGTATGCCAAATACTGCGTGATCGCAGTCATGTACATGGGCACCTATAATGGGGAGCACAAGGTAGTGTACTGTTACTTTACACAGTATCATGCTATTTCAACACTCAAATTGCATCTGTGTCAAGCGCTTACATGTCCTGCGGTCAGTATCACCTTGTAAAGGGAGACCGTGTCTTTCGCCTATGGGTTTGCAGCATTGCCTGTTAGTGGTTACAGCATTTGTAACCTTGTCAGATTTCTGTGTTCCTCAATTGTTCCCCACCTGGGTTTCCCGTTGAAATTGATGCTAACCACCAAGTGTTTGGAAGCAGCGTTTCAACTGCATCTCTTGACTACGTCGTGTTTCATTTTGGCCTTGTACCACTTTAGCGCACCCCGTACTGATATGGGTTCAGTTCACACTGACTATAGGCACCGCAATCCTGTGCTTTGTTCTCATGCAGTTAGGGAATCACAAGTATCGTTTGCGCAGTGCTTTCATTCATATGATGAGAAACAGTTCCCGTACTTTACGGATCTTATATGACCATCCACATTCATTAAAAGTGATTTTTGTTAAACACTGCACAATCGGCCGCGTCCAGTTTTCTGATCAACGTTTATCAAATGGTCATTGCGAGCAGCCCTGCATATTTTAGTGGTGAAACCAGGTGTCAACTCGTCCTATTGCTCTATCATCGCCTCATACTAAGTACCACAATTCAGCCGTGTATGTGCTCCCTGGTCACCGTTGTTAAGAGGTGACGCAACGAAAATCGCAGACATCTCGATGTAGTAAGGATGAGAAATTTACTGTTTCTGTGTTACGCCAGTCCCACACTACCCTTGCAACATAGCACAGGATTTCGCGACACTTGTCAGTGTCTCCTGTGCATAACGCAAGTTGTTGACATCGGATACGAAAGTCCGTAACTTGCCTCGTTCAGTTGGTCGTGGACAGTTATGTCGGCCGAATGGACGTCCTGTATTCTGTCCTCATTCTCAAGACTGGATACTATTGACCAAACCTCGAAGTCATCGGCGCAGATCAAGCAGTCGATTTGACGTTCATTCAACAGTTTGTTGATGTACAGTTTGAAGAGCTCTGGTCCAAGCACTGACGCTTAGAGAATGCCATTAGTCATAGGCACAGGAGCAGTGAGCGTTTGGTTCACAAGTACGCGCATTGTGTTACCTCTTAAGAAACCGGCAATCCAGGAGAAAAATTTCCTGTAATGCTAATTTTCTGGAATTATGTTGCAGTCGTACAGGTGGAACTTTATAAAGACTTTCCTGAAGTCAATGAAGATGATGTCTACGCGTTCCCGGATATCTATGGCTTCTGCCCATGTTTCCCTGGCGATGAGTAAGTTAGTTGCATAATTATGCTCTCCGAAAACCGTGTTGAACGGAGGAAATGGTGTTTAGGTGCACGCAGTGTAGCTGGAGGGTGCGCTTGACTAATTGTTCCTTGGCTTTGCATGCGACTGATGTCAGGCATATTGGCTGGTACTTCGCTAGGTCTTGTTGGTTTCACACCTTTTATTTGGGCTGGACGGTATCTGCTTTCCAGCCTGTGGGTAGGCGGCCGACTTCAAGGAAGTGCCGAAATACTTGGCACCGAGGGGCGGCGATGTACTCAGCTATCGTACAGAGTAAGCTGGAATGTTATCGGACAGGCCTGGGGAGGCGTTCGAGTCCAGTACGAGAAGTAGCTTAGTGACTATTACAGGGCTAGTTTCAACTTTGTCTAGAGAGGAGTAGTTTGCAGGCAACCAGCTGTTGAGCAGCGGAGAATCCACTGAATAGACCGGGGAATATTGCGCAGCCAGTTTGTTTGTTTTTTCATCGCCGTAGCAAACGGTACCTTGCTTAGGAGGAGACAGACCGGGGATTCCACTACGCGTTTTGGCATTAGGCTTTAGGTGCGCAAAACCCATTTCTGGGACAGCTTTTGGATTCCTTGGACAGTCAAGGTTCAGATTTTAGTTTTGGCTCATTTTTAAGGGTGCAAGGGTTTCTGAGTGTTATATTCTAACTAGCCTGATGTCATTCCTGTGATCTTGAAATGGTCCCATAGTTTCCGTTGTTTTTCCACTAAGAACCTTACTTTTTATCAATCCATCCGGGTCCATTTTGATGGTGGTCTGCTCCTGCAGTTTGGAACAAACTGTTCTATGGGCAGCAGTATCATAGAGCGGAGACGTTACCATGCGTCCTAAACTCCGAGGATTGCGGAATACTCTATTGCATGCTGCTTGCAGCCGTTCTTAATCTATGCTAGTCAAGGCGTCATAATTTTCGACGCAATATCCCCAGATCGTGGAGTGTGAGGCGTCGTCACTATGAAAAGGAGACTATACACTCCTTCCAAGAGTTTGGAATACCGTTAGATCTGTGGCATCGGATGAGACCGAGGTGAAAACCAGATCGAGAATGTTTGGTGTCTGACCAGGGACCATCCGCGTTGGTGTCAAGACTAGCTGTATCAGGTTGCACTCGTGCAGGATATCAAGGTGATCAAATTGAAAGCATTTCGGTGGAAGATCACTGTGAAGCTGTTCCCAGCTTATGCCGGTGGTGCTTAAATCACCCATAAGCAGACAGTTTGTGGCTCTACTGAGAGTAATAGCCTCAAAACAAGTTCTGTAAGGTTTCTGTAGACGACTCTGTCCATCAGCGATTGGTATCCATCATGAATTCGACAACAGAGCACTTATCACATATCAACCTTGTAACAATGTGTTTCGACAATGTGAGCCTTGATACAGTTCTTCGAGTAGCGGATTATTCCGCCTCCAGACCACCCACCATGGAGATCACCTCGAAACAGATGATATCCTGAAACATGAAACACCGATTCAGATGTATCAGGTGACATCCAGGTTTCGGTGAGGGCCATTAAGTCCAATTTCTGTTCGGAGATAAGGAGTGGAATCTCATATATTTTGCTTCTGAGACTGCTCACGTTCGACAGTATTACTTTCAATCCGTCCTTTATGTTTGAGGTCCCGAAGAGAAAAGGGACTGGTCTCCATCGAGCTCTCTGCGTTTCTCTTACTACGCTAAAATCCACAATGTGTATATCTGCTTTTTCATTTGCTGGTCGGGTTTGCGGCTCGCAGACAACTTGCCTCATCCGGACTAGGTCCTTCGAAGGGAGGTCTTGCAGAATGTAGAAAGATTTCCCTTGAGACGCGGGGTCTGTCTTAGGAAGCGTTGACATCCTTCTTTATCCTGGCAACGAATTCAGAGGACGAAATATGGCTGGGTCCACTTGTTTGGTTTAGTGGCGAAAAGCAGAGATTATGTTTATTCATTGCTTACCCTCATCAAACAGTATGGAGGCCATTCGTTTAAGGAAGGCTTAGTCGTACCTTTTTTTATCCTTGGACATTTGTGATTAACATGCAGCGTTTGCCGGCAGGCAGCTTGTTTCTTTTCGGTGGTGCTGGCTTTTGTGGGCATTCCTTTTCGTTGACCAGTTGCTCTTGCAGCGTTACGTAAATTACCACGAACTTTAACTCAGTGTTTTTGGTGTTTGATTTCATTTCGGACTGTGAGGACATGTTCCTAGAGGCTTTGTTCTCACCTGTGTGTATCCTCGTATGGCACATAAACGAATGTAGGTTATAATATCCCAGACGATGTTGTGTAAATTGCGAGTTTAACAAGAACCAATTCGTTCACATGGCTCGACTGATTTCACATCTAAGTACTCAACACATGTGCGGAAATTGATATCTTCTAACACATTGCACTCTAAAGATCATCTGAGGTAAATATGGATGGCATGATTAATGACTGAAGACGGCATGCTTCAATGACAGACAGAAGATGGACAACGGATATTAGATAGCCAGCACATCTTCATGTTCGTAACACAAGGGTTCTGTAGGAAGAACCCTGAAGCACCTGAAAAATATGAGGTAATAAATTGCTAGGAGCAAAACGATTACAAGCAAATGTCAAGATGCCGAGTGTGAAAACCCAGCTGTTACAGGCTGCCGACATTTTCGGAGAGATTTCTCAGACAAGTGATGAACGTGAACTGAAGTCTGCAAAAATTGGCGTCAACGTTCGGGAAACAGGACATTAGATTGCTGCGTTCCGTCGCTGCTGGTAACTCGTTCTTTTCGGTTGCGATTTTTATCACCTAGTGTGGAGATTGTTTAAAGTTGATTAAAATGGCACTCAGCTGGGTTTTCATCTTGCCGAGCTAAGGGTGTTGGGATAGCTGCATTTCAGAACGAATTCACAGTGGTCGTGAATGTCAGGTCCACTGAGGCGAGCTGGGTTCCATATGATCAGGTATGTTCTAAAACAGGAGGAAATCTATAAGAATTATCTTATTGTGACCGTACAGTAAAATAAGTAGATTAGGAAACCAAACTCTATTTTTCTGCGTTTAATTCTACACAACGGCTACAACTGTTACTTTTTGGTTTCGAATGCATGGTTCTTTACTCGCAAGAGCAATGTTTCTTAATTCGTGATCCGCAGAGCCCAAAACGGATCCGCGGGTTTCCCCTTAATGTTCTAATACCGTTAACAAGTTTGCTAGACATAATAATTGTATACTATTTATTGATGACCAAACTGTTGTGAAACATTACTGACTATTATCTGATGGTTTTTATTAGCCCTCTGCATGGGCCGTGTAAATTGCACTCCTATCCAAAAGGAACATGGTTTTGCCTGGGAATTAAATTGGTTGTGAACGCAGCTGTCAACTGTCAGATTGTTAGCATGGTAATCTCACCGTGCTGCGACGGGTAGAGGTGGTGTGGATCATGCTCCGTGCACTCAACCTCACATAACCGAAGTTTGTACTTGTGGCGGAAAGGCGGAACTTAACACATAAGATAGGGCCTCTTTTAGCGGAAGTTTCGAAAGTTTTTATCTTCCAAAATCAGGAAACCGAAAAGAGCGGCCCCTTGACGTTATCTTACCCGCAGAAGTTCAGAAGATAAGCGTGCATGTTTAGTGTTTGACCAGGGTGTTCATTTGATTTCTCGAAGTTGAGAGAGACTATCCCCATGCTTTTACAGAAAGGTAGCTGTTTTGTTTCCTCTATTTTATACCTAACTTGGAGTCCAATTTCCCATAGTAATCCAAATCGAGGTGGGTTCTGGATTGTTATGCTAAGTTATTTTTTTGCAGTTCAACAGTTGAAAATTTAGTATCAACATGGACCTTTGGTTGAAGGCTGGAACACTGCTGAATGTGTCATGGTCGTCAAATGTAGTAATCTACAAGCCATGTGTCTTATAAGAACACAGAAACTGAAACTTTCCATGCGATGCAATGTAACATAAATCTTTGCAAACCGGAGCCTATGAACCAATAGGTAAGTGACGTAAACACAAGGATATTTTCTTTCTTTTGAACTCCCGGTGTTTAATATTTGCCCACTGTGGTCTTGTGTAATAAAGTTCTTTCGATACTTTCCATGGTAACTGCAAAGGCGCAGCGGTATTGTGAAAAAAGTACATGCGGAATGTAAAGCCAGAAAAAAGAAGTGCTTTACCCGCAGGCGAGATGAACTGTTGAACACCCAAATGTTTATGATTCTTGCATCTCAGACTTTCAATAAAAGCAATAGGAAAGCATCTTACATGGTCAGTTATAGTATTGTGGTGACAGGAGAACGTCATACGAAAGCCGAGAAAATTAACAAGCCATGTGCTTTCGAAATGACGGTGTGCATGCTAGAAGAATAATCAGCAATAACACTGTATGTAATATCACCATCACATTATGCGGTATCTAGATGAATTAAGACACTAACAACTGCTGTTATGGATGAGTTATTCTCACTGACCAGGCATACTCAATTTGCTATTCAAATGCATGAGTTGACAGATGTGACAGCACTTCCCTTACTGATTGTACTTGCAGAATACCAACGCCTTCTATCCATGGATAAACACATGTTATGTGAACCCATACGGAAAAACACTAGTGACGTTGAAATGTTTAACTTCGTGAATAATTTTATGCACTAAAATAGATTTACAGTGAGAAACTGCATTAATATTTACACTGATGTTGCCAAAGCAAAGACAAGAAAAGTTGCTGGTGTTTTGACATGAATCAAAACCTTTGCAACAGCTTGCAACATAGCAAATAGATACCTCATCGACAAGCACCTGCCCTTAGAAAAGATTCCACACAATCGCAAAATTGTCCTCGACGAGGCAGGGCAAATAATAAATTTTGGTAAATCTCGGCTTTTAACCAACCGATTGTTTAGGATGCTGTGTTATGACATATGACGTGTCCACATATAAGTACTGATACACACTTAGTTACGATATCCAGCCGTTGGTAAAATGTTACTGCGTTTGTAGGAAATACGCAGAGAAGTCTCCGCTTTTTACATGGATCAACATTTTGCTGTAAAAGTCCGGATGGCTAACAAAAGCTGGTTGTCCAAACTTGTCTATTTGTTCAATATTTTCTCAAAAATAGAAGAAGTAGAGCAGGAAGTGCGAGGAATATCGGCGAACATATTGAATGCAAAGTATAAAATTCGATGTTTCAAAAGTGTTAGAATTTTTGCATGTTTTTGTTCTGTATAGCTTTCCGTGAATAAATGATATTGTAAAATTGAAAATATGCAGAGGAATCTCAGAGGATCTGTCTATGAAGATTGTACAGCATATGGAAGATCTGGCAGAAGGCGTGTATCAGCATCTTCTCAACGAAGATGATGCAAGATTGAAGAAACTCTCATGGGTCATGAACTCATGACTTGCATCAAATATCCACCACCTTTCACACCACTTCAATAGGAGAAAACCAACCACATATTAACAGATCCTTCCTTTCAGGAAGAGTTTTATCAAATATCCTTGTCCGAATTCTGGTGTAAAAGGTAAGACGAGTATCATGTCATATTAAAGGCAGCTGTCACCGTGCTTCTCTAGTTTGATATAAATTATCTGTGGAAATACATTCCTTACATACATTCTTACCTGACTTAAAGCTGAACCGGATATGTTATAACAGCTTCCCTTAATATCACTAAATGTGAAAAAAGTCAACGCTGCATGTCAGAAACAATTTCATGCACATAATCAGCATTAACCTAAGTGGTTTTACGCAACCTAAATTCAACAGTTTTTATTGTTTCCGTCCTTACTGATACCGGTGCTTATTCTGTGTACAATAATAAATGTACGAAACACCCCGCCCCATTTTCATCTTCATAAAAGCCTAATCATGCTATTAACTTAAAGTCAGGTTCCATTTAAATAGGGTCCACGTGGCCAGAACTTTGAGTAAATATATACTAGGGGGCTACACAGACAGCCGAAGCCGAACATTAAAGTAGTAGACAATATGTGGTAGTTAATCAAATGGAGCTGGGAAGAGTGAATCGAGGTTGAGCACATTCTCCTGGTTGGAAGCGTTGCCGCCTGAGTTCCAACGCACTGCACTTGCTCAAACAGAAAATGCAGGTTGGATGATGTCCAGCAGACGCAGATAAGTAAACTCGAAGTCAAATCGAACAGAACTGACAATGCGGATTCGTAAACAAGGTGATAGCAACATGAGTTTAGTGCATGAGCCCGGTGTCAGATACACATGCCCTTTACTGATTGGAACGCAATCCGCTTAACGAAAGCAAAGTAGCAAATTCATGAAACAAGCAATGGGGAAGTAAGAATTCAAATCAATGAAGTTTATTTTTGATATCTCTGTTCAGGCTAATACATGTATAAAAATGGGTTAAATTTGCGACAAGCCTAGATAGTTGGACTAGGGTTGATTTAGTCTAAACAGGTTGCTTTGTGTGCGGAAATTTGTCAAATAATAATTACGCACATGGGGTCAAGGGGTCACCGCCTGAGACCGAATTAAACGGCTTTCACGGTGACAGCAAAGCCAAGGCGAATGTAGTCTCTGTACTAGCGCCCTCTGTTTGCATTGTTCCGGTTGCATTAGCCGGAGCACTATGGCCTCGGCCATTATTAATAGGCGCCCTTTCATCCCTTTTGGGTAGCGTTTTGTTGCAGCGTAGACAACTTTTAAATCCTCCGACCTGACAACCGAATGCCAGCTCCGGATTAACTGTTTCAATATAGTGCTGTTGATATGGTCAAATGTTCGCTTCCATAATGCTGCTAGGCAACCTTCTGCTATCTGTTTGGCCAAGAGTCTGGTAGTGTGCCCGATGTATCTTACACCACAAGTGCAAGTAACTTGATATATCTCGTAGAGGGTAGAAGTCACGAAATTTACGTTACTCACAAACATCCTTCAACTAACTTGATATATGAAAAAGATGCGGTCATGAACGAGGGTCGATTCTTAAGACCTTTGGTGGTAAACTGGGCAATTTCTCTAACAACATGTAGATCGGCTGCCGGAAACGAATTGATCATCGCATTTCGGAGTCTTCTGTTCACTAGTTCAAAAACGACATTTATTTTAAACGGATAAACAAGCATTTTCTGCACCGTCACAGTTGTATCTCGTCGCTTACGAATCACATTAATGTCACCGAATGAAGGGAGCAGGATAACCCTTGTCATGTAGCGTCATAAGGATGCCATCCTTTTCTTTTTCCAAAGTTTCAAGATTAAACGATTTTCAAGCACGATAATAGAGGCAGGGAACTAAGTTTCATATGTATTTCAATGGTACAAAGCTGCGAAAATGTGTATATTGGCCAAGTAGATTTTCGATAGACACCTGTGGAGTGATCTATCCTCACGTCTACTTAGCATCATATCCAGAAAGGCTAACTTTTCGTCCTTTTCAATTTCCCATGTGCACTTCAAAGATGGGTGCCTGTTATTGAATTTTAATATCAGATGGATTATCTCGGCGTCTAAATCTGACAGAATACAAGTAACATTCATCTATCTCCAGTAGGAATCAAATGTTGTGATACTTATTCGGAGAGGTTCGCCTTCAAGTATGGCAAGGAAATTATCGGGAAGCTATGGCCCTAGGGGCGACTCGTACGCAATTTTATCTATCAGTTCATAATAGCATTCTTTAAAAATGAATAGCCTGTCAAAAGTAAATCGTAGGCTCAGTTCCTTCCAGTTAACTACTTGGATACCAAAATATATATGCGTTTCAGTCATATATTCACAGGTGAAACTGACAGTTTCTAACAACGGAACGTTTGTGGCGTTACAAATATTTTGAATATTTGTGGCCGACGCCATTAAAACCAAATTTCCGGCATAACCTTAAATAAATGCGCACACACTTTCAAGCGTTCAATTAAAGCGGCTGCAAATGACGGCTGTATTGCTTGTTCCGAAAACTTACTACTCTCATTCAGGGCACGGAAAATGCGTATATAATCTCACTTTGAAACCCAATGCATCAACTGTTCGGTATGACTCCTAGTTCACCCCTTGCCAGTGATAATTTCAAAATCATGTTGGTGCACATTTGCAAACAATATATGCCCTATGCAATAAAATCTTCCAAATTCCTGTCCAACAAACAGACGCGAAAAGTATATCTCCACAATGGTGTAGTCGAAATTTCCGATTTTATCGGCCTAATACCTGCATCCATTAGGCTTGCAGTCATATGATCGCATGGCTTTTATTGTAAATTTTGTTATTCATTCTTACTAGTTACTCATATCACCTACGCACATTAAGCCTGCCCCGACAAATTAAACCAAACTTTGATGGGCATCCATCACCTACATATTCTGTGGTTTTAAAGAGAGTATCTTCACCCCTTAGTCGTTGGCAATGTTAACGTTCTACTTTGCGCTGTGGTAGCGGATTTCGAATGATAAAACATGCTTTTCATCACTCGTCAAAGAAATTCCAGAGCAAGAGTCTTACAGGTCAACCGTTAAGCTAATACAGGATTCTAGTTGGATTTAAAATCTTTGAAGTGCCTGCTCCAAAACACATCTTATGGAACACATTTCGTATCAGGCATACACAACAACTCTATTCACCTTAATAGTCTTACTGATCTAATGACAGGGAACTGTGTGAATTGCATAATAAATTCCCCCAAAGGTACTGGTAGCAGTAAGATTCCTGACAATATCTCTGGTGGGTAAACAGGTAAGCGCGGTGATTTTCTCTGACTTAACG
>OX104065.1:114484835-114530958 GCA_944474145.2 Dicrocoelium dendriticum
GTGTAGACCCAGGGGTGGTTGTTGGTCAGACGCGAGCAGAGGACGTGCGGCTGAGTGCAGGCTTGGGTCGGTGTTAGATGTAGCGGTTTGTGTGTTGCGTTGCTTTGGTATGTTTCGGTGTTATTGTTGTCTTGCTGTTTTTTTCTTTTTGTCAACTCGTCCTATTGCTCTATCTTCGCCTTATACTAATTACCTCAATTCAGCCGTGCATGTGCTCCCTGGTCACCGTTGTTAAGAGGTGACGCAACGAAAATCGCAGACATCTCGATGTACAATGGAACAATGGAACAATGGTATATGACGGGTAAAAAAGCATACACTTAACGAGTCCCGCAGGTTGGCAATAGAAATACTGACAAATTGGCAAACCACATAAGTGGTTGAAGTAAGGAGTGTCAGTGAGATAAAAGGTAGAAGTATAACAGTTTTAGGGGGATAAAGTGGTACGACGCAAAACTGGCTAAGAAATTGTTATCGTTGGTGATGGTAGCAAATCAAAATGGAGTACTCACCGGTTCGCACAGATTTACGACCGTGAATTTGGGGTATAAATCCAAAGAGGCTGGTCAGCCTAAATATATACAAGCGTTTTCGTTCATAAAACAAAGCGCAGGGCGCTCAGTGCGACGTCCAATCGTTTTTTAAACGTATCTAATGTGGGGGCACAAACAACTGAGTTTGGAAGGGCGTTCCAGGGCCCGCAGACCCGGAGGGAGAAATAGGTTCTCCGACAGTCTAGACGACTGTACTGTTGGCTCAGCTTTAAACTGTTACCGCGAAGGTTAGTGTTCTGGCTGAGCTTCAAGAGGTGGCGGCATACGTGACTGGGATCGCTCAATATCTGGTACACTAGTATGAGGTCTCCACGAAGTCGCCGGTACCGTCCGCTGAACACTCGGAGTATCTCCAGTCGTTCCTGGTAAGGAGTGTGGCGCAAGCCCTTGACGATTTTCGTTGCTCGACGCTGTGGGGTCTCAAGCGCTGCAAGGTCACGTTTTAGCCAGGGTTGCCAGGCCTGGATTGCATATTCGACGTGAGGACGCACGTAGGCATTCAGCATCAAAGAGAAGATGGATGGATCCAAAATTCCGAATGCTCTTCGCAGGAGTCCAACGTGCTGGTTGCCCCTTTTAGAAGCGGAATCTGACTGTTTGGAACACCCGAGGTCTTCCTGTACCAGCACACCCAAGTCGCGTTCCTGAGTGGTGGTCTTCAGATCGTGTGCCCCAAGCTTGTAGACGTGGACTTGTCGATGGCGGATATGAACAACGCGACATTTGTCCACATTAAACGGCAGGGCGTTTCTCACCGACCAATTCCAGGCCTCATTCAAGTCACGCTGTAGGACTTCCTGGTCGTCCGATCGTTTTATCGCCCGCCAAACCTTGAGGTCGTCCGCGAAGAGTAAGAATTTCGACGTAATAACTCTTACTAGATCGTTAATGAAAAGCAGGAACAAACGAGGCCCAAGTACCGAACCCTGCGGTACGCCGCATCCCACTCGAATCGGATCGGAAAAGGATGATCGAACTCTAACTACTAACTGCCGTTCAGAGAGAAAGTTACCGATCCATCCTAACAACGGCTCTCCGATACCGTACTGTTGGAGTTTAATGAGCAGGATTCGATGATCCAGGCGATCGAAGGCTTTCGAAAAGTCCAAGAATGCAACATCGACTCCTGTTCCCTCATCGACAGTCTCGGTCCAGTTGTCACGAGCTAACAGCAGATTCGTCGTACATGAACGATGTTGACGAAACCCATGCTGTTCTGGCGCAATTATGCCGTAGTTTTCCAAGTATCCCATTAACGCATCTGCTATCACCGCTTCCATGACTTTGGTGATCACAGGCAGAAGCGTTACGGGGCGGTAATTGGCAGGATCCGATCGACTTCCTGCTTTGTATATGGGCGTTATTACACCTTGTTTCCACCTCGAAGGTAAGATGTTCTCATCGAAACAGCGCTGAAAAAATGCAGCTAGTGGTTCGGCCAAGTGGATGGCAGCTACCTGTAATGTTTTCGGGTGAATGTTATCGGCCCCGGGAGAGCTGTGTGGACGCAAGGATAGCAGCTTTTGCAGCACCATTTCTGCAGTGAACGTGACGTTGGATAAAATGGGCGGTGGGGTAACTAGTGGCGGAATATACGTCAAGGCTTGTACACCTTGGAAGATTGGGGAGTACTGGGCCCGTAATGCGTTGGCCGCCTCCTTCGCAGTATGTGTATACCCAATGGTCGTTTTAAGTGGTGGGATTCCCCGTTGCACCTTGCGAAGTCCATTCACATGTTTGTAAAGGATGAGAAATTTACTGTTTCTGTGTTACATCAGTCACACACTACCCTTTCAACATAGCACAGGATTTCGCGACACTTATCAGTGTCTCCTGTGCATAACGCAGGTTGTTGACATCGGATACGAAAGTCCGTAACTTGCCTCGTTCAGTTGGTCGTGGACAGTTATGTCGGCCGAATGGACGAACTGTATTCTGTCCACATTCTCAAGACTGGATTCTGTTGACCAAATCTCGAAGTCATCGGCGCAGATCAAGCAGTCGATTTGACGTTCACTCAACAGTTTGTTGATGTACAGTTTGAAGAGCTCTGGTCCAAGCACTGACGCTTAGAGAACGCCAGTAGTCATGGGCACAGGAACAGTGAGCGTTTAGTTCACAAGTACGCGCATTGTGTTACCTCTTAAGAAACCGGCAATCCAGGAGAAAAATGTCCTGTAATGCTAATTTTCTGGAATCATGTTGCAGTCGTACGGGTGGAACTTTATAAAGACTTTACTGAAGGCAATGAAGATTATGTCAATCCGTTTCCGGACATCTATGGCTTCTGCCCATGTTTCCCTGACGATGAGTAAGTTAGAGATGCATAAGCATGCTCTCTGAAAATCATATTGAACGGAGGAGATGATGTTTAGGTGCACACAGTGTAGCTGGAGGGTGCGCTTGACTAATTGTTCCTTGGCTTTGCATGCGACTGATGTCAGGCATATTGGCTGATACTTCGCTAGGTCTTGTTGCTTTCCCACCTTTTATTTGGGCTGGACGGTATCTGCTTTCCAGCCTGTGGGTAGGCGGCCGACTTCAAGGAAGTGCCGAAATACTTGGCACCGAGGGGCGGCGATGTACTCCGCTATCGTTCAGAGAAAGCTGGGATGTAATCCGTCAGGCCTAGGGAGGCGTTCGGGTCCAGTACGAGGAGTAGCTTAGTGACTATTTCAGGGTTAGTTTCAACTTGGTCTAGAGAGGAATAGTGTGCAGGCAACCAGTTGTTGAGCAGCGGAGATTCCACTGAATGGACCGAGGAATATTGCGCAGCCAGTATGTTTGCTTTTTCATCGCCGTAGCGAACGGTACCTTCCTTAGGAGAAGACAGACCAGGGATTCCACTACCCGTTTTGGCATTAGGCTTTAGGTCGGCAAAACCCATTTCTGGGACAGCGTTTGGATTCCTTTGACAGTCAAGGTTCAGAATTAGTTTTGTCTCGTTTTTAAGGGTGCAAGGGTTTCTAGGTGTTATATTCTAACTAGCCTGATGTCATTCCTGTGATCTTGAAATGGTCTCATAGTTTCCGATGTTTTTCCACTAAGAACCTTACTTTTTATCAATCCATCCGGGTCCATTTTGATGGTGGTCTGCTCCTGCAGTTTGGAACAAACTGTTCCATGGGCAGCAGTATCATAAATCGTAGACGTTACCATGCGTCCTTAAGCTCCGTAGATTGTGGAATACTCCATTCCATGTTGCTAACAGCCATTTTTAATCTGGGCTAGTCAGTGCGTCATAATTTTCGAAGCAATATCCCCAGATCGTGGATTGTGAGGCGTCGTGTCCATGAAAAGGAGACTGTACACTCCTTCCAAGAGTTTGGAATACCGTTAGATCTGATGCATCAGATGGGGCCGAGGTGAGAACCAGGTCGAGAATGTTTGGTGTCTGACCAGGGATCATGCGAGTTGGTGTCAAGACATGCTGTGGCAGGTTGCCTTCGTGAACGGTATCAAGGTGATCAACTTCAAAGCATTTCAGTGGGAGATCACTGTGAAGCAGTTCCCAGCTTATACCGGGGGTGCTTAAATCACCCATAAGCAGACAGTTTGTGGCTCTACTCTGGGTTCGCACAGAGAGTAATAGCTGCAAGCCAAGTTTTGTTGGGCCACTGTAGACCACTCCGACCATCAGCGATTGGTATCCGTCATGAATTCGACACCAGAGCACTTTTCACATATCATCCTTTTAACAATGGGATTCGACAATGTGGGCCTTGAGACAGTTCTTTGAGTAGCGGATTATTCCGCCTCCAGATCACCCACCATTGAAGTCAGCTCGAAACGGATGATATCCCTAAACAAGAAACTGCGAGTCAGTTGTCTCAGATGGTAGCCAGGTTTCGGTGAACGCCATTAGGTCCAATTGCTGTTCAGAGATAAGGAGTGGAATCTCATATAGTTTGCTTCTGAGACTGCTCACGTTCGCCAGTATTACTTGCAATCCGTCCTTTATGTTTGAGGTCCCGAAGAGAAAGGGGATTGTTCTCCATCGAGCTCACTGCGTTTCTCTTAATACGCTAAAATCCACAATGTGTATATCAGTTTTTCCATTTGCTGGTCAGGTTCGCGGCTCGCAGTCAACTTGCCTCATTCGGACTAGGTCCTTCGAAGGGAAGTCTTGCGGAATGTAGAAAGATTTCCCTTGAGAATCAGGGTCTGCCTTAGGAAGCGTTGACATCCTTCTTTATCCTGACAGACGATTTTCAGAGGACGAAACTTGGCTGGGTCCACTTGTTTGCTTTAGTAGCGAAAAGCAGAGATTAGGTTTATCCATTGCTCACCCTCATCAAACATTATGGAGACCATTCGTTTAAGGAAGGCTTGGTCGTACCTTTGTTGGATTCTTGGATATTTGTGATTACCAAGCAGCGGTTGCCGGCAGGCAGCTTGTTTCTTTTCGGTGATGCTGGCTTTTGTGGGCATTTCTTTTCGTTGACCAGTTGCTCTAGCAGCGTTAGCAAATTAGGACGAACTTTAACTACATGTTTTTGGCGTTTGGTTTCATTTTGGACGATGAGGGCATCTTCCTGGAGGCTTTGTTCTCACCTGTGTGTATCCTCGTTTTTGCTAAGGTGCTGGCGCTCGCGACTGCAGCATAGGACTTGGACTTATCCATCAGCCCATTCCCGTTCTCACTGGGCAACGGTGTTAAGTCCAAGGTAGTGGAGGAAGCCCGGCTTTTTTCCTTTCGGTGTAGAATACCCAGACCCGGGCAGACACACTGATGAGACAGGTGTCTCCCTGTCCGAGTTAGAGATGAGTTGCGCAGAAGCAGTAGATACTTTGAAAGGGTTCCTCAGTAGTTGCTTATCGATGACCAATGTTAGACACTTGTTGCAGTGAGAGTTTACGCCTTTAGATGTAGTGCGTTGAAGCCATTGGTAATGCTCATTAGCAAGGTTACAGCAAACTATGTGCAGCCGTCTGTTTCAGATCGCACAATGGACGGCATTTGAACGTAGAGTGAAACACTTTCCAAGATCCACAAAATTGGATGTCATGTTTTCCGAGAAAATTTATGACAGCAGTTCAGTTTCTTCAAAAGTGTCTATTCAAACGCTTTTCTTCACTGGCATTTCAATTAAAAGACTCCAAACAGTGGAGTTACCGCGTAGTACTCACAGAGTTCAAGTTTATTGTCATAATGGATCGAGCAACAATCCCACCATGCAGAACGTAATATTCGGGAGTTTCATCCGTTCAAGACAGGGAGGATTTCATTAAAAGATTTCTTCGTAGTTCTTTCAGTTGACGTAAATCGTGTGTCAAAACGCAATAGGTCGGGAGTCGTGTACCTCATCAGCGTATGTATTCAAAAGTTGATAGAGTAGCTTGGACCAGTGACCTTGGGAGTTGACTGAACAAATTATCTGGCAGCTTATTCTTGCGAAACTGATATATCTACAGTAGATAATGTAAAAAAAAGATGTTCGGAAGAAAAGTGTCATCCGATTTGTTTTAAACTGGAGCGTAGGAGATGGCTAAATACACTAAAATATATAAAAGTAGGAAGGTACAACATTTAGACTTATGCATGAAGGGAACCGGGGTGACGGCAACGTCTGTCAAGGGATAATATTGGGACGTATAGATGGCGCAGTTGGTGAGGTAAATAAAAGCAAGTGCGATGTTTCGCCACGGAACTGCAGCTTAAACCCTAGACAACTGCTCAAAATTCACCTCTGCAGGTGAGAACGAGAAGGCGTGCTAAGCAGAACAGCTTTGTATGTATAGGGAACACTGCGGTGTAACTAGGGGCGAAGCAGGGCAACAAATACTCATTGAAGCCAATTAACAATATATGAGATGAAAATGGATGCAGATCAATGAAACACCAACCGAGTCCTTTCGAGCATTTCAAAGGATTCGGGGTCCAGTGAGTACCTAGATCACAATAGGCCAGTAGATCCGCGATAAAAAAATAAATCCGTCGTATGCGATTGGATGTGATTGTCTCAATTACCTAGTAAGGGACCACAGTGAGTGCAAGGGGCGCATGGCTAACACCTCGTGGAGAGCTAGATGTCATTGTCACAGCAGTCGAGGGGTTGTGCCTTAGCAGAATGGCTGATGAGAACAAGCATAGAAGATCACTGTGAAGAGAATGGCAAGGTAAAGAGAAGAGAAAATTACGATGACTGTTTAATAGGCCTTCGAAAAGCTTACCTTATGAATCGCAACAATGTCACACTGTTCACGCTACACATCAAATGCTGAATCAGTTTCATAAAGCTTGTTTCGGGCAAAAACGAACATCTGTCAATCATGCTCATTTGCGGATAGCAGTCTGTTCAAAAATGTCAGGAATTATGTCCAGTTGTCTTCTCATTGACTAGTCGTCTGTCCTATTATTGTGTGTAATGACTTGTGCGTAGTTTGACTTGTCTGTTTGACTATGGTGTAAATGAGTTCATCATCTTGGAACTGATAATTCTGGTACCAGGAGTGCTTTCATCGCATGACACTGGCGTTCAGAGGGATGCCGGTCGATTATTTCAGCTAAGGAATTTGGTGGCCGAATAATCTTCGCCAAGCTAGACGACATCCGTAAGGTCATGGGTCTTACCGAGCTACGGATAATATCTAATAGGTGCATTCTCAAAAGCCACTTATAATTAACATCTACTTTTTCATGATACTTTCTAAGGAAAGCTACTATCGTTCACTGGCACCAAAAAGCACAGCAAGCGAAGACGTTCTCATTTTCTTATTCTTTGGCATTCATAACAATATAGATAATACAAAAACAGATGGATATTGACTAGTACTAAATCGAGAACACTGAAACGTGTCGTGTATAAACCTTGAAAACTCCTAGATTATCGATTAGCGTCTGGCAGGTAACCGTAATAGATCTCGTTCCACTTTGTTAGGCGTAAAGGTTGCGCCAAAAGGAATAATTCCCATTACTGTGAGCGCAGTCGCCATAACGAGCAGTTATTAAAGATAGGAAAACACGGATGTTGCAGACAAATGGATCAGTACATAAGAACAGAAAGGAGTACGTAAAATGCGGTGACGTTTGTTGAATTGTCTGTTAGGTTTGCAGAGGGTAACATGCGATCCCTTTTGATCAATCGATCCTTAATTGCAACATTATCTGCTCGAACGCTGGGTCCCTGTCTGAGGCAGCGAGTATTATATGTTGCTTGACTCAGACACTAAACCCTATTAGATTATTTGGATTCGTTTATACTTTTCGTGCATAATAATTGCAACAGCTACTGGAATCAGGGAATTAGAGTGTGCTACCAAAGTTCATTGGGCGGTGGTAAGAGCTAATAGGTGGTTATCTCGGAACTCACTCCGTCCAGTTTTCACACTCAATCCCCATGAATCGAGAATTTAAGGAGTCAAACAAGCAAGAATCTTTTCTTGTAGTGCTGTATCTGCAGTGAGCAACTACTGGGGTATATTACTGTTTATCACTAAATGTTGCACGGAGAATTTACAAGCTTACCTTTCACTTATGTGGTGAACCTTGCGGCTGTTGCCAAAGAATATAGCGCGCACCATCTCTCTTAAGTCTGACGACCAATTACTTTAAACCTATTCATTACCTCGTCGAATAACGGTTCAGCGGTTTCAATCAAACTCGAGTATTTCAGCCAGCAATCTCTGCTTGTGTAGGTGACCGATAAACATTCGATGAATGAAGACCAGTTAACGTCACTGATCAGATTTCAAAAGGCATTTATGCGCAACTTTCATGTACATTGGACGTGCATCAGTACACACACATCTGCGTTAATTATTCGGTCAGCCCACTGTACACAGAGAGTGCACCACGGATACCTGTTTAATATTATCAACCTTCTGTTATCTGCATTACGGAGTGACAGTATTGCGAATGTATTACACAACAACGACAAGCTAGAGCAAGTTATATGATACTCTTTAAATCAATACGATTTCTTGTTGTCTCTGAAAGAGAGAATATCGCGGGTAGAAAATATACCGAGCTAATTGATTCCAGTGAGTGCTACTCGTGATCAGTCAGATAAATCACACCAGATGACCTTCCGATGAGAAGATATATTGCACACCAGTACCACAACTATCTCGTATCTAGGAGTGTCATCGCGTGGACGAGAAAAATAATAATTTGGAAAGCAGTCTGTGCACCGATGTCTTCCGAACGGTGAGATATGGCACATAAACGAATGTAGGCTGTAATATCCCAGACAATGTTGTGTAAATTGCGAGTTTAACACGTAACAATTCGTTCACATGGCCCGACTGACTTCACATCAAAGTACTCAACACATGTACGGAAATTGATATCTTCTAACACATTGCACTCTAAAGGTCATCTGCGGTAAATTTGAATGGCATGATTAATGACTGAAGACGGCATGCTTCAATGATAGACAGAAGATGGACAACGGATATTAGATAGCCAGCACATCTTCATGTTCGTAACACAAGGGTTCTGTAGGAAGAACCCTGAAGCACATGAAAAATATGAGGTAATAAATCGCTAGGAGCAAAACGATTACAAGCAAATGTCAAGATGCCGAGTGTGAAAACACAGCTGTTACAGGCTGCCGACATTTTCGGAGAGATTTCTCAGACAAGTGATGAACGTGAACTGAAGTCTGCAAAAATTGGCGTCAACGTTCGGGAAACAGGACATTAGATTGCTGCGTTCTGTCGCTGAAGGTAACTCGTTCTTTTCAGTTGCGATTTTTATCACCTAGTGTGGAGATTGTTTAAAGTTGATTAAAATGGCACTCAGCTGGGTTTTCGTTTGGCCAAGCTAAGGGTGTTGGGATAGCTGCATTTCAGAACGAATTCACAGTGGTCGTGAATTTCAGGTCCACTGAGGCGAGCTGGGTTCCATATTATCAAATATATTCTCAAGCAGGAGAAAATCTATAAGAATTATCCTATTGCGACCGTACAGTAAAATAAGTAGATTAGTCAACCAAACTCCATGTTTCTGAGTTTGATACTATACAGCGGCTACAACTGTTACTTTTTGGTTTCGAATGCATGATTGTCTACTCGCAAGAGCAATGTTTCGCAATTCGTGATCCGCGGAGCCCAAAACGGGTCCGCGGGTTTCCCCTTAATGTTCTAATTCCGTTGACAAATTTGCTAAACTTAACAATTTTATTTTATGTATTGATGTCCAAACGGTTGCGAAACTTTTCTGTCTCTGACGGCTTTTATTAGCCTTCTGCATGGGCCGTGTAAATTGCACTCCTATCCAAAAGGAACATGGTTTTGCCTGGGAAATAAATTGGATGTGAACGTAGCTGTCAACTGTCAGATAGTTAGCAGGGTAATCTCACCGTGCTGCGATGGGTAGAGGCGGTGTGGATCATGCTCCGTGCACTCAACCTCACATAACCCAAGCTTGTAGCTGTGGCGGAAAGGCGAAAATTAACACATAAGATAGGGCCTCTTTTGGCGGACGTTTCGAAAGTTGTTATCTTCCAAAATCAGGAAACCGAAAAGAGCGGCCCATTGGCGCGATCTTACCCACGGAAGCTCAGAAGATAAGCGTGCATGTTTAGTGTTTGACCAATGTGTTCATTTGATTTCGCGAACTTGAGAGAGACTATCCCCATGCTTTTACAGAGAGGTAGCTGTTTTGTTTACTTTATTTTATACCTCACTCGAAGTACAACTTCCCTTAGTAATCCACTTCGAGGTGGGTTCTGGACTGTTGTGCTGAGTTATTTATTTGCTTTTCAGAACTTGAACATTTAGCATCAACATGGACCTTTGGTTGAAGACTGGAACACTGCTGAATGTGTCATGGTCGTCAAATGTAGTAATCTACGAGCCATGTGCCTTATAAGAAAACAGAAACTGAAACGTTCCATGTGATGCAATGTAACATAAATCTGTGCAAACCGGAGCCTATGTACCAATAGGTACGAGACGTAAACACAAGGATATTGTCTTTCTTTTGAAGTTCCGGTGTCCAATATTTGTCCACAGTGGTCTTGTGTAACAAAGTTCTTTCGATACTTTCCATGGTAACTGCAAAAACGCAGCGGCATTGTGAAAAATATGCATGCGATGTAAAGCCAGAAAAAAGAAGTGCTTTGTCCGCTGGCGAGACCAACTTTTGAACACCCAAATGTTTATGATTCTTGCATCTCAGACTTTCAATAAAAACAATAGGAAAGCATCTTACATGGTCAGTTATTGTATTGTGGGGACAGGAGAACGTCACACGAAAACCGGGCAAATTAACAAGCCATGTGCTTTCGAAATGACTGTGTGCATGCTAGAAGAATAATCAGCAATAACACTGTCTGTAATATCACCATCAAATTATGCGGTATCTAGATGAATTAAGACACTAACAACTGCTGTCATGGATGAGTTATTCTCACTGACCAGGCATATTCAATTTGCTATTCAAATGCATGAGTCGACAGATGTGGCAGCACTTCCCTTGCTGATTGTACTTGCAGAATACCAACGCCTTCTATCCATGGATAAACACATGTTGTGTGAACCCCTACGGAAAAACACTAGGGACGTTGAAATGTTTAACCTCGTAAATAATTTTATGCACTAAAATAGATTTACAGTGAGAAACTGCATTAATATTTACACTGATGGTGCCAAAGCAAAGACAAGAAAAGTTGCTGGTGTTTTGACATGAATCAAAACCTTTGCAACAGCTTGCAACACAGCAAGAATATACCTGATCGACAAGCACCTGCCCTTAGAAAAGATTCCACACAATCGCAAAATTGTCCTCGACGAGGCAGGGCAAATAATAAATTTTTGTAAATCTCGGCTTTTAACCAACCGATTGTTTTGGATACTGTGTTATGACATATGACGTGTCCACATAGAGGTACTGATACACACTTACTTATGATCTCCAGCCGCTGGTAAAATGTTACTGCGTTTGTTTGAAATACGCAGAGAAGTCTCCGCTTTTTACATGGATCAACATTTCGCTGCAAAATTCCTGATGGCTAACAAAAGCTGGTTGTCCAAACTTGTCTATTTGTTCAATATTTACTCAGAAATAGAAGAAGTATAGCAGGAAGTGTGAGGAGTGTCGGCGACCAAATCGAATGCAAAGTATGACATTCGATGTTTCAAAAAAGTTAGAATTTTTGCCTGTTTTTGTTCTGGATAGCTTTCCGGGACTAAATGATATTGTAAAATTGAAAATATGGCACAGGAATCCCAGAGGATCTGTCTATGAAGATTGTACAGCATATGGAAGATCTGGCAGAAGACGTGTCTCAGCATCTTCTCAGCGAAGATGAGGCAAATTTGAAGGAACTTTCATGGGTCATGAACCCATGTACTTGCACCAAATATCCACCACCTTTCACACCACTTCAGTATGAGAAAACCAACTACATATTAACAGATCCTTCCCTTCAGGAAGAGTTTTACCAAATATCCTTGTCCGAATTCTGGTGTAAAAAGTAGGACGAGTATCATGTCATATTGAAGGCAGCTGTCACCGTGCTTCTCTAATTTGATATAAATTATCTGTGAAAATACATTTTCTTACTAGACTTAAAGCTGAACCAGATATGTGATAACAGCTTCCCTTAATGTCACTAAATGTGGAAAAAGTCAGCGCTGCATGTCAGAAACAATTTCATGCCACATAATTAGCATTAACCTAAGTTGTTTTACGCAATCTAAATTCAACAGTTTTTATTTTTTACCGTCCTTACTGATACTGGTGCTTATTCAGTGTACAATAATAAATTTACAAAACACCCCGCCCCATTTTCATTTTGTAAAAGCCTATTCATGCTATTAACAAAAAGTCAGGTTCCACTGAAATAGGGTCCACGTCGCCAAAACTTTGAGTAAATATATACTAGGGGGTTACACAGACAGCAGAAGCCGAACATCAAAGTAGTAGACAATATGTGATAGTTAATCAAATGGAGCTCGTAAGACTGCATTGAAGTTGAGTACATTCTCCTGGTTGGAAGAGGTGCCACCTGAGTTCGAACGCACTGCACTTGGTCAAACCGAAAATGCAGGTTGGATGATGTCCAGCAAACAAACATAAGTAAACTCGAAGTCAAACCGAAGATAACTGACAATGGGGCATTCGTAAACATGCTGATAGCAACATGAGTTTGGTGCAGGAGCTCGATGTCAGATACCCATGCCCCATACTAATTGGAACGCAATCCGCTTAAAGAAAAGGAAATAGAAAACACATGAAACAAGCTATAGGGAAGTAAGAATACAAATCAGTGAAGAAGTTTGTTTTTGATATCTCTCTTCAGGCTAATACATGTATAAAAAGGCTTAAAATTGCGACAGGCCTAGATAGTTGGACTAGGGTTGATTTAGTCTAAACAGGTTGTTTTGTGTGTTGAAATTTGCCGAGTAATAATTACGCACATGGGGTCACGGGGTCACCGCCTAAGATCGAATTAAACGGCTTTCACGTTGAGAGCAAAGCCAGTGAATGCAGTCTCTGTACTAGCGCTCTCTGTTTGCATAGTTCCGGTTGCATTAGCCGGATCACTATGGCCTCGGCCCTCATTACTAGGCGTCCTTAAATCCCTTTTGGTAGCGTTTTGTTGCAGCGTAGACAACTTTAAAAGCTTCCGAGCTAACAACTTAAAGCCAGCTCCGGATTAACTGTTTCAATATAGAGCTGTTGATATGGTCAACTGTTCGCCTCCATAATGCTGCTAGACAACCTTCCGCTATCTGTTTGGCCAAGGGTCTCGTAGTGTGCCCGATGTATCTTACACCACAGGTGCAAGTAACGTGATATATGATAAAAGATGCGGACACGAACGAGAGTCGATCCTTAAGACCTTTGGTAGTAAACGGGGCAGTTTCTCTAACAACATGTAGATAGGCTGCCGGAAACGAATTGATCATCACATTTAGGAGTCTCCTGTTCACTAGTTCAAAGGCGACATTTCCTTTAAACGGATAAACAACCATTTTCTGCACTAGCACAGTTGTATCTCGTCGCATACGAATCACATTAATGTCACCGAATAAAGGGAGCGTGACTATCCTTGTCATGTAGCGTCCTAAGAATGCCATCCTTTTCGCTTTCCATAGTTTCAGGATTAAACAATTTTTAAGCGCGATAACAGAGGCAGGGAGCTAAGTTTCGTATATATATGTGTGTATATGTGTATATTGGCCAAGTAGATTTTTGATAGACACTTTGGAGAGATCTACCCTCACGTCTAATTAGCATCATATCCAGAATGGCTAACTTTTCATCGTTTTCAATTTCCCATGTACACTTCAAGGACCGGTGCCCGTTATTGAATTGTAATATCAGATGCATTATCTCAGCATCTAAATCAAACAGAATACAGGTATCATCCATCTATCTCCAGTAGGAATCAAATGATGTGATACTTATTCGGAGAGGTCCACCTTCAAGTATGGCAAGGAAATTATCGGAAAGCAATGGCCCTAGGGGCGACCCATACGCAATTTTATCCATCAGTCCATAATAGCATTCTTCAAAAATGAATAGGCTGTCAAAGTAAGTCGTAGGCTCAGTTCCTTCCGGTTAACTACTGGGATACCAAAATATATATGCTTTTCAGTCATATATTCACAGATGAAGCTGGCAGTTTCTAACAACGGAACGTTTGTTATGTTATTAATCTTTTTGAAAGTTTGTAGCCGACGTCATTAAAACCAAATTTTCAGCACAGCCTGAAAAATATGTACACACACTTTCAAGCGTCCAATTAAAGCGGCTGCAAATGACGGCTATAGTGCTGGTTCCGAAATTTTGCTACTCTAAATCAGGTCATGGAAAATGCGTTTATAATCTCACTTTGAAACCTAATGCATCAACTGTCTGGTACGACTCCTAGTTGACTCCTTGCCAGTGATAATTTCAAAATCATGTTGGTGCACATTTGCCAACAGTATATGCCCTATGCAACAAAACATCCAAACTTCCTGTCCAACAGACAGACGCGAAAAGTGTATCTCTACAATGGCGTAGTCGAAATTTCCGATTTTATCGGCCTAATAGCCGCATCCATTAGGCTTGCAGTCATATGACCGCATGGCTTTTATTGCGAATTTTGTTATTCATTCCTACTAGCTACTCCTATCACCTACGCACATTCAGCCTGCCCAGCCAAAATAAACCAAATTTTGATGGGCATCCATCACCTTCATATTCTTTGGTTTTAAATACAGTATCTTCACTTCTTAGTTGTTGGCAATGCTTACGTTCTACTTTGCGCTGTGGTAGCGGATTTCGAATGACAAAAGTCATGCTTTTCATCACCCGTCAAACAAATTCCAGAGCAGGAGTCTTACAGGTCAACGGTTGAATTCATACAGCATTCTAGTTGGATTGACAATCTTCGAAGTGCCTGCTCCAAAACACATCATATGGAACACATTCCGCATTAGGCATACACAAAAAACTATTCACCTTAATAGTATTCATTATCTAATGACAGGGAACTGTGTAAATTGCATAACGAATTTCCTCTAAGGTACTGGTAGCAGTAACCTTCCTGACAATGTATCTGGTGGGTAAACAGGTAACAGCGTTGATTTTCTCTGACTTAACCGTAATTATGCAAGTACCTTTATCGACAAGTATCGTGTTTTTATGGTGTTTGCTACAATCTCTGTCAAGTTCGAAATACACTGTAAGAAGACGAAAGCTGGTAGATGTACGCATTTCGTAAGTAATGCAAGCATCTACCAGTTTTTGTCTTCTTACCGTGACTTTCTGAAGGGAACTAACTGCTTTAAATCTGTCAACTTCATACGAGACATTTAAAAAATTTGTCCATTACAACCATTTCATTAACACAGAAAGAGAAATCTTGCGAGATGTTGACATTTCGATTGCTTTCGACATCCAAAGATGCAACACAAGCATTACACAAACGAGTGTACTTCTATGAAAGCAAAATTCGAGAGCAATGCAACATGGCAAACTGAACGTCGGTATTTAAATGAAGTGAAGCACTATATTTTTGCGCACAGGGCTGGACGGATTTTCTCGATCAACAGCGCCTCGCAATGTGCCAGCTGTTTCGGATTCCCATCACACATAATTATTTTGAATGCCTTCATTTTGTCCACGTGTTTGAAGTAGGTTATTTTTAGATATCCTCTTTAGCTTTTGATTCTGCTGGGACAGAACGCCGCAGGTAAAAAGCTTGCTTACCTTCGGATGTAGTAATGAATTTGGCACATAGAGGTTTAGCTTGTTTTCGCTCTGAGTTATTCATTTAATGGGACAAGAGTTCAAAAGTGTTCAGTTTGCAGTTGATAGCAAAGTAAGCGATATGCTGCAGCTCATTAAATTAGTTCCATGCATCTGTTTGTTGAACAAGGACAAAGTGTAGGTTCTGGCAAAGAAACTTAATGCGATAAGCATATTCGAGTCTGCTTAAGCTCTGATGTTTCACTAAATGTGTTGGCCCACTTCTAAATGGTTATGTGGTTAGTAGTTTACCGTAACCCACAAATGCAACGAATGAAAGTAGATTCCTACACCCGTGCTAATTGACGACAGAGACATGATTATCAGTTTGGCTAAGAGCGAGTGACTTCCAGTCACAAAAGTTAGATTCATTTAGTGAAGCGTTTGCAGTTTCGGCTTTGTAGTAGTTCCTAATTTATGAATCGCTCTTCACAGATGTGGTAAGTTTGTAAGCGTCACTATTATTTGAGGTAAGATCGGGATAGTGCATTCCTACTGGAAATCCCTAACTAACACTCTGATGTTTCCTAGCTTTGCGCCCTCAACTTCAATTTATGCTTTAGTGCTTAGGTTAAAGTCATAAGTCCCAGATAGAACTAGTAAGTGTGTTGGTGTCTAGGGTCTCAATTGCTGCGATCTAAAATCCAGTAGTGACTTAAGATCTGTGCAGTCGATTATTGTAACCTTTTTTACAACTTCTGTCCTCACAAATGAAGGTGTAGAGAGGCCGCATCCTCTTTGCAGTTTAGCGGATGTTTTTGTGGCAAATCCTGACAAACAGGCAGTGTTTAAATGCATCAGTTGTCCTGCGACATCGCATTACGAGATTAGGTTGGAAACAGTTCTAGTTTCGTCCAACTATATGCGACAGTACATGTTCACTCTCCCGAACATTCAAAGCTGAATGAAGTTTGGATGTGTGGTTCTGAAGATGGATGTTATTGGATTATCCTTGATTTCCATATGATCATTCCATATCATCAGGGAAAGAATTTTATGGAGAATTGTTGCAATTCGATAGTGAAAGGAGCGGAAAAGCAAACATTGCTAAAAGGAGACCAGCAATTGTATCGGATACGAGCGAGTAAGTTGCATTTAATGTTGAAACATACGCAGGGAAGTAAGAAAAATGCAGATATTTGGCATCAGCTTAACTTCTGTATGTAAAACAGAATAATCGTTTCCAGTCTCAACGTACAGGAACATGGCTACTTCATGTTAGATGAGTTGTTATATGCTGGCCACTGTGTGTCCAAAACGCGGTCTACCTCAATTAGATGAACTGCTGTAGAAAGTTGACTTTGTGAAGATGCTCCAATGCATTGTTTTGACTGTTAATATTTAACTTTTCTAAGTTTTTCCAATATGTTTTGATGTCGTCAACAACTCGCTGGACTCATCATATCCTTCTTTTGTTTTTCTCTTTATGGGTTTAAAAGAGATGTGTATCCTTTGTGACCCTGGAGAAATCTAATCGACCGTATTACTTTAAAACGAGGCGAACAATATAGTCGAGATAAAAAGGCATATGGGAAGCACTGTTTGTAAACAACTTCCTGCCATGTGACGTCATTCAGAAGTAACTTCCATATTTGTTAGTTGATACTTCAATATGCATTGAACTAATTGGATTATGTGGAGTAGTATATGCTTATTCATTCATAAGCGTACACAATGCAATAGAATAATGGATTAGTACGTGGCTCAATGACCGGAATGCAAGGCAATTAAAAAATGACCATGGCGCTCCTTATATCGGTACTCACTTGCACTCAACTCCTCCCGGACACAAACCCAGTGCGGATAACTGGGCAACCTCATGCATGATCAGAAACGAATAAGACCGCCCCATTACCAGCCACCTCTACTGCGTATCTACAATGGCAGTGCGCACAGTCCAACTCAACAAATTCGACCGCCGCCTAGATCAATTGCTCTACAGTGATCGCAAATCCAGGAATCAAACATGAACACCGACGATCTCAAGCACTCCCGATGACGTGAACAACATCCTCTAAAGCATGCCCAAAATATTATTTTTTGTAATCCCGAATAACCCACTTCCCTAATTCTGTAGATTCATCCTCTATATTCATCCCAACAGACGGTTTTCGTGACTAGTAGGCCGGCTAGCCGTCCAGCGCAACCTGCTTCTAGTGGGTCCGAGGCAGTAACATTCACATTTCGACCGCGATTAGCGAGCACATTGTATCCACATCAGACCTTATTAGCGCGCACGACTGGCATTGCATCTGTATACTATATTCTATTTCAAAATGATTCTACGGATTATTCACATCAATTATACCCATTCTTAACCGTTTTCGCCTTGAACCTGACACTAAATCAGTGCTCGTTTATACTATTCCTAAACGATACCCAAAACAGCTGAAGAAACATTTATTGAGCATTTCTGAAGCCATTGCTATCAAAGTTCTAAAACCGGAGCTGTGCTAACAGCGCACACTGCTACAGGCTATGAAATTGCCTTGGCCTTGAACTTGACCTTCCTTGATCACTTGCTTCCTAATGCGAATGATCAAATCATTGATTTAGTTTTCATATTGCCCGGTTACTGAGTTGATTGCTCTCTGTACAGGCCTCAACGGGCTTTATTCTCTCCAAACGTTTTGTTTCATAATTGTACTCGCCTGATGAGAATTATCGAAAAGAATTTCTTCGCACACTTGCTTACATCTGAGGTAGCAAATATTAAATGTACTCAGCAATTCATGGAGGACTGGGGTGCAGAATGACAGACTCAATTCCCCACATCAAAATGCAATATAATGAACATTGGGTGCCGTATCAAGACAGGATTCTTTCAACTTAATGGCGATACTATTCCAATGCGCTCTTCTGTCAGGGGTTTAGGACTGCGGTGTCTCACCCCCTTTAATTTAAACGAACACACAGGGTATATTTTTACTAAGGCAACGCAAATATTACCACATATTAGCCAGATACTGAAATATCTAATCAAATTAAGTCACCTATTAGAATTCTGTTGACTTACCTCAGCAAGCTGCATACATGTGACTTGAAGGCCATCAAAAACAATCAAAGCTTCTTAACCAAATGCATCTTTGATTTACACATATTTGTTCCTTATAGTGTTAGATGTAAAAAAAATTCAAACGTGCATTTATGGCTACGCAGATTACATTTAAACCATGGTTATATTCACTAAGTTGTGTGGTCTAATTTACATAGTGAAAACCGCACTATGCAATCTCGGTTGGAAACCAGGTATGAAACCTTCCACATCGAATGTACTATTGTTGTACCTCAATCCAAGAAAACGGTCAAACCAAAATTTGACAACGTGCAAACTGAGATGGAATAAGCCACCTAGTTGTGTACGATGTCTAAAATTCATGGGCGTATTCAAAAAAATACTAAGGATTTTCTGAAACAAGTCAATGTGAAGCAGATCATATGTTTGCAATTGAACGACGCTAGATCTTTTGAGGATGGACCGTGCAGTATTTGAAACGAAAAAGACAACGATTGACACTTTTTGAAGATAATCTTTGATAATCGTCTAGCAACAAACACCTCATGCTGACTCGTCACCAGGTGAACCCAATCGATTCATTCTAGATGCTATTCCGCAACAGGAACGCGACGTTGTTAGCAATTGGCGAGGCGCTACTGATAAGGTTGTAGTGTCCCGTTCATTGTGCCTAGACACAACTGAGGCAATCAATTAGATTGCCTTGGACCTGGTTACGTCATTTCCCTCAATTTTATCTGCTTATCTATGTTACTAAGTGTGGACCATAATAGTGCGTGTTTTGCTGCCTGTATTGCGTAGTGACTGACGAGAGCAGTCGAAATGTAAACATATCGCAACCTATGTCTTCTTACTGCGTTAATGAAGATAACCAGTTTATCGCTGCGGTATATTTACGTTATTACTCCAAACCTGCCCTATGTTTAATTGCTGTACTCATCACTGGACCTTATTTGGTTTTCATATTTTCACTGAGCGATGGATAACGGATATTCATTTTGCGATTCATTGTCAGGAAACAATTAACCAATTGTTTTACAATTCTGATGGTTTCCATTGTCCCTCTTTTGGGATAAAGCAACCACAAATGCAAACACTGTCAAGTGCATTTGAATAATCTTTGCTGCTCTTTAGTATTTACAAAACCCTGACCGGAATTAAACAGCAATCTCTCGCGGAATTTCTCGGTCATCGTCGTTATACACAAAGACTTTCCATGAAAATATGATCGACCTATCTGCAATAGGTAGTTATTGGTATTGCGCATTTTAATTCCTCGGTTTTATTCTTCCCTATTTTGTTGTTGGTCATGAATGGGCTGATCTCTTGTGGTGACGGACTTTACAGCTTCCGAGGTAAAAAGTTATCCCCTTAAATGGCATACTGCTACTGACACACTGGCATGTTAAAAGGTACCAAACTTGAATGATCCGCAGATCGGAACGGGCTTAGGCTGCATCGTCAGTAATTCATGAAAGAAAACAGCCTTATAAAATATTTGTCCCACAGCTGACGACTAACATGCTATTTTGCAACATCGACACACACCCAGTTTAAGTATTGATGTTTGTATGAAACTCATCAGGGGAAAACATGGCTTGGAAGCCAGTCCCCTGGGGACCGTTCCATGGATGACCGTATTACTTTACTTGAACAATGATATATTACAGGTAAGAAAGCGATTACTTTACAAGTCCCGTAGGATGGTTGAGCACCGTACTTTTTCGTGTTTGTTCAACGTGGACATCTCTGATTATATAGCGTAATGTAGGTGGATAAGCGAATCATCCAGACGTACTTGTACTTTCGGATAATTATACATGTGTTACACTTCGGAGTTTCTTAATCTGTCTGATAATTTCAAGTTTACATTCAACTGGCGAACCCATTTGGGACCCGTTATACAATAGTTGCGCAATAAACGATTTTATGCGAGCTCCTTATACCGAATACTCAGGCAACTCAGTTAAACTGTGCCTCGAACCGTCGAGGAATAAACCGTTTATTTATTTAGTTATTTGCATAAAAGTACCCTTGTTGTTGAGGAATAATTTTTAATAGGTGTTTCCATAATAACTCAAACATTGCATACTGAATGACAGCTCAACGGAATGCGCCGATTTATATTTTACTGTTGCGAAAAGCAGGCGCTGGGATATGAGCAGTTTTTTATAAGGAATCACAGCTGATCTCAAATTAGTAATTCTCCTTGCATTCTACGTATGATGAGGTTCACTGATATATCCCAGGCAGCCTACGGTTAGTAGTTAAATCAGCTAGAATATGGCATTGCAATCCCTAATTGAAACACCGATATCAACTGCGGCTAGTACGCATTAGCGAAAGTATTTCGTAGGTTGGCAATCAGCAGGTATCCTGAATTTCAGTAATGCCCTGAAAATATCATTGACCTTAACGAGGAGACTAGTGCCACAGAGTGAATGGACCAGGAATATATGTGGTTATGCTTGCAGTCAGCCACAAATCTACAAAATCAAGGTTGGAGGAATGTTATCTTTTCCTGCATCTGCGTGTAATATAGCTGACAATACATTTGCAACTGATTTAAATGTCTGTTACTGAGGCTTTCATTTCATAGGATTCCATTTACATTTAATGGTCGTCGAGTAGACACCGGTAAGTAGCATACCAGAAACTTGAATCAAATCTGCCTCAGGATTCATCAACACGATGTTATCCTCCGTGTCGCCTTGTCGTGCGTGAAAAATTATTTAATTTCAGCGCTGATTACAACCTCAATGGAGGGTGCAACGCAGTCGTATGTCGGACACATTCATTCTTTTGTGCGCTAAAACACAGGAGTTGTCATTTGTATTACTGAAAGTGCTAGAAGCTGGTAAGTAACAAAAGCGCAGGCGGATGGTGATGGTAGGTTATAATCTCGGAAGTGTAATATCGATCCCGCAAACGATATACATGAAATCACCCAACTGTGGCGACCCATAAGCTGAATGCGAGTGTTCATCATCCATCCTAGTGATGCAACCTAGTTTCTTAGAGTTCCTAGCCAATAAATTTGATATTAATTAGCCAAATGTAGAATTCGGCAAGTGTGTCAGCAACTGGTTGCATTCACTTCTTTTGTTTACAAGCAAAACCAGAATTAAAGTGGTTAACTCAACTCTCTGCATAGGTACCGAGTTGATAGTTTTATACATGCGATCAACGACCTTCTGCAAGCTCGTCATTCTTTGGCATCTTCACAGCAAACGTGTATGACTCAAAGTCCTCCTATAGATGTCAAAAGTCGTCCGCTCCATTGATCGGAATGTCTCAGCGATCAGTTCTCAAAACATTCCAAATCGTCATCCGAATACAAACTATGCGTTAACCTAGGGTAATTGGTGATAGAGGATTTTACAAGGAGTGCAGGTTGCACGGAGACAAGGTAGGACTTAGCAAACAGTGCGTGCCAGAAGCGGACACGTGCTGACCTCATTCACGTCTAGCTTGAAATTGGGTCTGCCATGATGTTGCACCTATTTTGACCAAATACCAAATCGTGGAATGGTGACAACGATGGGAAAAAAGAATTTCAGATATTACTCACATTTCTTTGGGGAAAATGTGTATCTAAGAAAGTTTGCCAGGACATTCGTAAAGTCTGTTCGTAAACACTAAACTTAAATGTAAACATATATTTAATGGTACTAGTACCAATCTTTCAGGATACTGACTGAATTAGACTAGAAATGGTATAAACAAGTGAAAGCACAGTAAATCGTGCAAATTGGCCATGAAAAGACTGGATGAGGGTGCGTCGCAGCGCTGCTTCTATAGGAAAAGTACATGGAATGGGCAGTACACAAACGTCTACAACTTTGTGCCACTTAGTTTTAAACGGAACTTGATAAATACCCTAGTGAGCCGAGCTGAACGTATCTGCTCGAATGACAGGCTTGCGGAAGAATTAGAGTGCATTCGCTTAGTGCTAAGGGAGAACGGCTCTCCGGAAAGCTTCATCAGAGTCAACCTTGAACATGAGAAGAAAAATCCTGTAGTTTTGACAGTAGAACGGAAACAAATCTTCCTACAGCTGCCATACAAGGGCGTGGTTGCGACGGAACTTCTATATGGTCGTCTTTCGTTTGCACTCAGATGCAACTATCCAGCAGCGTAGATGCAAATCCAGTTTACTAGAAATTCCGATGGTGAGACTAAACTCAAGGGATAAGATGCCTGTCCAAACCAACTCAATGTGTATCTACTCATTTTTATGTTCCTGTGTTGGGGAAAACATTGGTCGCACGACACTGCGTCTACCTGAGAGAATGAAGGAACACCACCCGGTCCGGCTTAGAAATGGAAGTGGAAATACAGCGAACTCTTCAATAGCCGCGCACCTAGCCGATACAGGACACGTCACAAAGTTCGCTGATTCGTTCAAACTTATCTATCCAGCCTCAAAGCTTCGCTCGTACTACATCCGCAAACCACTAGTAGAAGTCGCTGAAGCAATTCCAATCCTGCTCTTTGAACCGGAGCTATGTGTTCAGAAGAAGCTAACTAAAGTCTTGGGAGTGCCCCGGCCCAAACGGCCGATGAATTCGGACCCACGCGGTCACACGCGGTCGATTGTCGTGGCTTAACAGACTGCACTGTCAGCATCTAATTAACTCGCTCCACTAGTAACGACTTGTAGTGTCTGTTTGCACATTCTGATTTGCAGATAATTGTATAAGCCTGAAGAGGAATTATTGAAAACATATGCTCACTTACCCTGATTTCTGATCATTAATTAAAAATATTTCAACAGTTTTCTTCGGTTCTCACTGCTCGAACAACTTGGAATATTGAATGACACATTTAACGCCAACGCCTGGGAAATCATAGCGCCCTTGAGAGAATCCTTTGTTTAACAATATGAACTTGCGCGCTTTTATTACACGTCCGTCCACAACGAAGGGAGTTTGACACAGTTAAGAATTGACATAAGGTCGCTAGACAAGTCATTACAATTTTACGACATCTTAATTCCCTAAACAGAGCTTATTTAAACTAAATGGTACCCTTGTCATATGACGTTAAAAATTCTGTTGTTTCTTCAGCAGTCAGCTAAATTAAATCAAGTGGCTACCGACTTGTATTGATTAGCTTGTACAAAAGGAGTTTCATCTTTAGGTTTACGATACGCGCGACCTACTTTTGTCATGCTGTGAACAAACTAATTCAACGGTGTTTGCGTTTACTCTGACGCAATCTCAACTTCTAATCCAACGATCACTTGCTGTACACCTATGCCGCGTGAACACATTATTCTGTTAACTCATTCACATATATTAAGCAAAGCCAAATGCATGATAATTCACCTAATAATGCGGGTTTGGTTCCCTGCCTGAATCCAAAAACAGTCAAACTACAAGTTATTCTAGTGAGACACACTATCTAACCACCGATATTTCATCCCGTTTTTATTATTCGTTTCTTTTTGTTGCTGCACAAGTCTGGGTCAAGCTCCTTAGATGACGGATTGAAGCTTCCAACCTAATACAGAACACTCACGCAATGTAAATAGCCACAGATTCGCTGACGCGTAAATACACGTGCTGAACTAAAATGAGTCCGATGTTGAAGCGGGCTGAATGGTTGGAGTATTGGTTCAATATACCAGTTACAGCACATTCGAACATGAGTTAATAAAGGGCTGGTTTACTTGCGCTTTGGCCATATCGGCACACGTACAGAGAGACGGTGTAAAGTGAACTGAATCATTTCAGGGCATACACCCTATGGAAGCCGGTCCCCAAGAGACAGTTCCACATATGGCTGTAGTACATTATTTAAACGTTTGCATATACTTATAGCTATTTCTACTCTCAAATTATTTGTCTTACGAATTCATCTAACTTACTGATTACCCAGAAATATGCTTTGAGAACAGCTTAAAAAATCGAACAACGTTTAGTTATATTTGATCGCGCTGTACAAAATGATCAGAATAACTAGTTTTTATGTATATCACAGCGTCCGGAAATGTAATATTTGTATATTTATAGGAATCGCAAACCCATGGATCATGCATGGTTCAATTGTTAACTTTGATTCTGACGTGTACTTTAGAAGTAGGCAAACACTAATTTAGCGCCTCTCACAGTATACGGAAGTGAAGTGCCACTGTACTCAAAATAATCCAGGAAACAGGTTTGATAACCATGTGTTCGGGCAAAGCAGGACTATAGTTTTTGGGGAAATTTAGGAATCATATCCTCGGTCTGATTTCATCTACCCACATGCGGTTTAACAACTGGGAGCTGCAATCCTCTATTATTCACGACATCCACACTCTGGAATTCAGCGAACTGATTCTGTCACTAATGTTAACATCATCAGTCTTGAAAAATTGGGCCATACTCGCAGAAGGTTTGCTATTGCCGGTATATCCAAAATGCACCACATCTAGGCCCAGACAAGCGGTGTGAAAATTCCAGGAAGGACTGGAAACTGACGACAAGCTTTTGGAATGTTTTGCTGAATGCCATTTTGTACACATACTTCTGAGGGGGTTCAAAACAGCGGCTGGATATTCATACAACGGGGACTAATTCCTCTGGTTTAAAATGCATACCAACACGTAGGGAATACACTTACGTTACTAAGATTGATTGCGTCTGCATTCGTTGTAAAATTGAAGGGCTCATAACATTCCTACCTCTCATACTCATAAGACCTAGCATGCATCCACTAAAATTTGTTAACATGAGAGCGATCTTTGTAAAACTTGTTTCTGCTGAGAGGGACAGCCATCTCAACTACTGAGCAGCACCGTATGGAGTTCAGGAAATGGAGCTGTCCAGCTGGAATCGATCCGTATGGCATCGCAAAGCATTCCCAAAGACTAAAAGCCGCCAGTAAATCCTTCGTAAAGAAGATATTTGGATAAAATGTGTCTTATTGGGGTGGCAAATATACACAATTCTGTCACTCATTCTGATGTTGCTTATGAATTATAGCCGATGGCGATACTGATTTATTTGTGCAATTAATAGCATATCCAGATAAATGACGTTATAGTTTTCTTATTGCTAATAAGACGGAACGAAAACAAATCTTATCGGGCTCGTAGGAGCTCAGCTGTGGGAACAAGGATTAAATTAAGGAAGTTAAGCGCACGGTTGTCACGATTGGTCATGCGCATCAGAATCCCCAGCTAGAGGTTACGTCACCAACATTGCGTCTAAATGGACCAGAGCAACGTTTCTTTTATTTGTTTTAGTGTAACACGTATATTGCTCATTTCCGAAGTAAACATATAGCTGGCTAATGAAAATGGTGTATATCAGGTCGTAATTGCTTATCTGAATTCAACTACTTGCAGCTAATATCACCAGTGTGATGCGCCACCGAAGAGAATCACGCGCTAGCCGCCCCTCTATCACGTTACATTGTGCTAACAACCTAACGAAGGAACAGTTTATTTCGTGAAAAATATCTTCGTCTAGGTATCAGTCGGCTCCCATGACAAATCTTAGGGTCACAAATGGACATTGAATGCAGGCTGGAGGAAAACTGCCCCCAAGGCCAAATTGCTGCAGGTTACTCCTTTGCATTCACAAGGTTCCACAGTGGGTTGGAGATGCAGTGTAAAGTGTGCTTAGTGGAAAATTCCGAGTGAAACAAGGCTTGTTCATCTGATGCAAATTGCTGGATATTAAGAAATCAGTATGGTCATACAAGTGAAACATTTTTACGAATATTGCTTGAGCTCTCAGTCTGCGGGTACGCGTTAAGTGAGGCTGTGGCTATGGAAGCTGAAAAACTTATGTATCACAAATCGAATGTTCTAAATTCGCGTGAAGCTGTAACTACTTGTAAAGGTTAGATCCCGAATTAATGTTGGGTAGTTCTTCCATTGGCGGTAAATGAAACATGCGATCTTCTATCGATGGTGCGCATTATAGATTAATTTCCCTTATTCCGTTTTAGTTTGTTAAACACTGCGCTAATTTATACTAGGTCGCAACTAATGTTTTCTAACGTAGGTTGGTGTAGAAAACGCTTGGATCTTTAAAAAATTTGTACACTATGTTGAATGGTGAAACTCCCTTACTGGATTTACGACGGAAGCCTCATTTTAAGAAACGTGCTGTGTACGCCTCTGGTGCTGCTGCGCCTGTGGATACCATTATTGCTGCTCCATCAACATGTCCTTTGCAACAGGGATCAGATTTGAGTTTCAGTAGGTCCTCCGAAAATTTGTGAACCTAAGGACCATGATGACAAATTGCTACGGCAGTAATGCTCTATTTTCTGCAAATAATACCACTGAGATTAAATAGCTGAGATTTGCTTCTCTGATTTGTCACATTTGTGTAGTCTAAATAGTAGCGTATACAGATCAGGTTTAATTTCGAAGTCACAAAAGCGCAGCTAGTTGCAATCTATAACACTACTTTTCCTTTCGGGTAGCTATATTCGATTAACGAATTATCATATATTGTGATTATTTGTCACTTCGGAATCAACATCGTGCTTCAACAGTCGATGAGAGATCAATATAGATTTTTGGGTACTCGACGCCAAATGATTTATTGTCCCACGTCGGATTTTTGTGCAAAAAACTAGCTGTCATTTGCCGGTGTCTTGCGATTCAGTTCAAACAGAAGCCTAGAATGGGACAATGAACAATGTAAGATTTTAACTTAGGGTGATACAACGTTCAGACACAAGCACGAGAGGTACCGGGTGGACAGCATAATCAGCTGAGAGAAAACTGAGGCGTATAGAGGGCGGAGGGGATAGCAGGTTAAATAAGAGCAAGTACCGTATTACCAGTTCGCTGGGAGATTTCAGCAAAAATAGCTGTGCTGTTGGAAAGGGATAATTAAATTCGTTGGATAATGACAAAATGCATTTTCTCCAAATGCAGATTGCGACGCAGATGCGCACTGAAGGCTAGCTATTAATGCATAGCTTGTGTGATGAACGGCCATGAACAATTCACGTGTCGTATTGGGATCATTCGCAGTGTGCAAGCTTGGGTGGTTTTTCCTCCAATTAACAAGATCCTATCCAATGGTTTGCTAGTTATTTGGCGCGCGATCAACAGCGAAATATACAAGCCTAGTCAATGTCATTGAGTACATTTGAGCAAGTAGACGTGCATTGGTTTTATCGTTGTAAAATATTTTAATATGCACTGAAGTGCTGAAATTTGTTTTGGGCATGACATGGAAGAGACCGTAAAAGTTAACTTCGAATGGTATTTAACTACTCAAGCGATGTTCCATGACAATCGACTTCTTGTAACACTCAATTTCTCAGGTGAGCCAAATAATATAAACGCTTCAAATGAACATTCAATCAGAAGTAAATAGCTTGTTACTAAACAAATGCCCTGTCTATTTCGGGAAGTAAACTGCACACTTTAATGAATCATACACTGTAACTAATCAGGTGCGCGCACTAAAGTTCCATTTATCTGATGGACATACTGTTCAATACGTAACTTATCTAGGTCGCACGGAATAAATAACGACTTTAATTAGTTGTTACACTAATAAAAGTTTAGTTATACTTGGCTGTACCTCGTGGCCTGCTGTCTCCACCTGAAGAGATAAAAATACATCGAAACGCGTCGTGGTTGTGCAGTGTTTTTTTGGCTGGGCAACACCCAATTTCTATTTGCTTTTACATCATTTAAACACGTGAAGATAATTTTGTGACATCATGGTCTGCAACATACTAGGTATACTGACACAAAGGAAACGATTGTTTTGCATAGGATGATAGCAATACTAAACCGCTGACCGAAACTGGATTCAGCAAATACCCACTAACATAAAGAAAGCGTGCATGATAATGATGCAGATGCAAAAATTGTGTACAAAATCAACCAAGCACATGGGGAGTAAGACTGTAATAACCCGACAATTCTTGAGATATAATAGTAGGATTCGTAGATACTGGCAATGTATAAGCAAAATACAGGTTTTCAGAGATCTCTTCACACCAGGCAAATACAATTACCGGACAGAAAACTAGAACCGCAGGTTGATGAAAGCAAAAATGAGGACGGGTGGGACGGTTTGAGCAGATTTAGCATGTTCGTTCGATGTTCAAATCGATGTAATCAGGTGACATCGTAATGGGATTAAAGGACGTGCGCAACAAAATCATTTGTGTAAACAGATCAGCTGAAAATACTAACAAAATATGGAACTAGATAAACGTATAAAAAGATTCAGGGTAACCATACAACGGAAGCGTTTTAACAATTCGGTCCCTCTCACCCTGGAGTGTTTCCAGACTACAGATATTGGTGGTGCGGTAACACAAGCAAAGCACTAATTTGCGTTTGTACTTCAGAGGGACGAAGCTCAACAAGTGCGTGTGCCGTCCACTATGTAGCTTTGCAGAAGACACTACGCTCAAGTGATCAGTCCTGACACCTCCTCAACAAAAGGTCCTGAAGAGCCAGCTTACCTTCATTTTCCATTTCATTGGTTTACTTCATTGAGGTAGGTACACTTTGAAACTGGTCGAGAACCCAGTTGACATCATTGCGAAAATAATAGGTGATGAAAGTACTATTTGCATATATTTAATAGGATTCAAACGACATGATAATGGATTGGATGGGACCACGCTTAAGCTTTACCATTAAGAGGTCAGCAGGAAAGATCCAATGGGGAACGCCATACCTAAGCCATGGATTTGCCTATAACAGATTCCGTCAAAAATGGAGTGTCTATTTAAGGTACATCGCAAAATTACCTCCTTGAACTTAGGCACTTGATTGCTAACGTTTATGCTACTTTCCGTTATATAATCGCAGATGAACTTAACGGTTTGAAGCAAAGGGACGTTTTTTAAAACGTGATTCTATATCCAAAGTAAACATCAGTTAAACATTTAAATTCAAGTCTTTAACTTTATCAGCGTTTTTAAACGAATCCTTTGGATAATGAATAGAGTGCTCCTTACTTAAAGATCCCAATAATTGAACAATCCATTTCGCAACTAAATGGTGTGTAGAAGCGGACATGTCAATTATTGGACCTAGATTGACTTGTGGCTGGTGTACTGTTGTCAATCCGTAGAGCCGAGGAGGTTGGGAGCCAACTGGCGTTAACTGCTGAACCTGAACATCGGTTAGCAAGTAAAACTGTTTTAATTCTTTCAAGTTCTTGGTAATCTTTACTTCACCGTCTGTTGTCTTTTCCTTCTGGATTGTGTCACATGCGAAGTTACTCTTGTCTTGCAACATAACATGTAATTTTGAGATGTAATCTGATTTGTCATTTAGCACCCTTCCCAGTCTTTATCAGGCCTATAAAGAAAATGATCGGCATTTGACCGCCATTCTTTCATTGCTTCTCGATAATTCTTGGACAACATTTATGTTGATCTCTTTTCGCAGCGTAGATACTGTTGCCTGAGGTGCACTAAACTGGTTTTCAAAGTGTCTCTGGCCAGAGGAGGAGCAGATGTTAATTCAGCCAGTTGATGCATTAGCTTTTCAAACTGCATCCTCACGCCTCCTCAACCAAACGTCCAGAATTACCAGCTTACCTTCCCTTTTCATTTCACTAATGAATTTCATTGAGGGATGTGCACTGTTAAACTGGTCGAGCTCACAGTTGACATCAGTGCGAGAGTCACAAATGATAAAAATGTTATTCGCACATCTTTACTAAGAAGCAAACGAGGCAATAATAGCTTGGATGGGACCAAGCTCAAGCTTTATGATAAAGATGTCGGCCAATATACAGTCCAGCCAACTTCCCCCATGGCTCAGTGGCTTAAGCTGCTGTATAGTTGGCATCTACCTCTAGCAGTCATGGGTTCGATCCTCAGTAGGGGACCGATTGAACGAGCACCACTGACGAGCCCCAATAGTGCGAAACTCGTCTGGTGTTTTCCGGACTACACTGTTTAGTGAAGCTTATAATCTACCAAGACCAATACCTTAAAATAATCTACGTATATCTTGCATACAGTCCCTGAGTAACTATGCCATTTAAGCGCAGTCTTGTGCAAACGTTTGATTATATATCATCAGAGCAATCACGATTACCGGCTAGAAACACAAACGCTAAATGTTGCTTCTAATGAAGGAGATTTTGGCGCTTTTGTGCAACGCGACCTTGGCTGTTTGAGATAGACCGAAAAGACTTCAAGGAAAGCAAATCATCGCGTCGGCCTGCATCTAGGGCGATTAAAATTTTGACCATTCAACTGATGTTTAAATGCTTGACGCGATCGTGAGGCCGCACATGGAATATGCTATCTAAGTGTGCTAGCCCTTCCAAGAATGCCCAACACAGCGCGACGGGGAACGGTGATGGTTTGCCCAACCTTCTTTAACCAATCAGGTTTAAAGTTCCAAAGGTTTATTCCGGACTTTATAGACCTATACAGGGAGACCTCATAATGGTGAGCCAGCACCTGTAAACTCCTAAACATCTATGTTTACATCGTTTAAACCTCAGCTAAAACACAACGCTGAAGGTTCTTCATTTAAAGCAGGCTTTGCAGTGCAGCTGGCTGGAATGTCGACGAAGATTTTCTCCTTCATAGTGTCGTAGTCATGAATATCCCCCAACTCTTACGATTGACGCCCCAAGCATTATTAAAAACCGCTTAATGACAAACTGACGTCCCTACACTCTGATATATTTTCTGAACTTCAAATGACAGTGTTAGTTAACAACAAGGGATGAAATATATCATAAGCTTTGTAATCACCAGACGGCAATATTTACACCTGTGCAACTGCGAATCGGTTAGTTAGTCATGTAACTTACATCATCGTTTATTGATACAACGTTCCATAACTTGCTTTACAACCTAACCATTTTAGAAGACTTGCCAAGCATTCGCATCACCATTTTGTACTTACTGGCATTCAAAGCAACAGACCAGTTGTTTTACTGATGTTATATCTGCAGAGTAAACAGTGGGAAAGAATAATGAAATTCATATCCGGCTACAATTTCTTATTTTGTTGATGCCACCTTGTTCTTGATCCAGGAATTCTATCTCTCATGCTGGACTTATGCATAGATCTTGGTTTTTGCTTCTCTTAACGCTATTACTTACCTAGTTTTGCTTCCACAATCATGAATTTTGCATTGGAGCGACTTTTAATTCGTTTCCCGCCATACTGGCTGTCTATTCGAAGTCGATGGAATGAGCTGTGTTGCAAAAATAAAGTGGGATTAGACAATGCTCATCTCCAAAACGAGTCACCATAAGGTAAAATGGGCTCGACCACATACGGCACCACGCAACCGTAAGCTGTCGACTATCACCACCAGCGTAATCTGGGACCCGATGTCATGCATCCTTGCCTTACGACAGTTGTCTAACGTTGCTTGTGCGCTTCCTTTTGTTATGCATCTAGTGTGTTCTTTGGTTTTTCGCAGTTTTGTGTAGATTATGTGCTACCTGGCTGATAAGTTCGAATTCGATTTTGATTTTCTTCGTCCTAAATTTTCCTTGAGCGGTATTACTTTTACACAGTGGAATGCGAAGCCATCGCTTAGATTTATCAAAAATTCACGCCTTGTCACAAGAATCAATTCAGCAGCGACAAACGATTTACTCGAAAAGCAGGCTCAATAAAATTGGTAGTACGTATTTCTAGTAATAACCACGATGTAAATAACTAGGTCACGTCCATAACTTACGATGTTTCTGCATTCTTGAGCTTTTCCTTTGAACCAAGCAAGTGCACTAACTCCAGCGCTGTCAATCATGAACCAATCAGCGCATGAGCGAATAAGCGTAGACGTCCAATCATCTGCTACGTTCGCTTGCTTCATAAGGTAAATACGTATTGTATATGGTTACATGATCCTATCACATACCTAATATATAAGCCTTGCCGCCTCTAAATATTATGTCGTGCGTGGCCCTAAGGGTAAGCGATGTTCTCTTCAACATAGGTAAATTGCTTGGATGATTAATTGCGCTGTTTCGCAAATGGATACTTAGCCATGACGGTCCACCACGGTCCCCGCAGTATTGTGCCAAAACAGCATGCAAGTGACGCAGCTCGATAGAGGTTATGGGGCCGAGCGATGCGCACTTCAGGCCAGCCCAGATAGAACGAAACGGCCGTCTAGTGCTTATGCGGACATGCGCTTTCTTTTCTAACTTGAAAACAACTGCGAAGAGCCCGCAACCGAATCCGTCAAAATCTGCATCCCAGTCCAACACTCAGCTGATTCAATCTAATTGCGTTAAATAAAAGCAGAAATTGTCCGTTTGGCTTTCTTATATGAGTTTCCTAAATATATCCACTAATGTCAACTTCAAAATTAACAAACAAAACGATATCCGTGCCAAAATGTCCTCGCCAATAGTAATGTGGCGATCCTTTAGCAAAATACAAGTCAGGCGGCAACTATCAGAATTTGTGTGTTCAATTTGGCTGCCATTTTGTTTCCTTTGATCCGTGTCACTCGGTTTTATGATGTCCGCATATGTGTGGAGTACCGTCTTAGTAACGCCTGCGTTTGTGATGCGCATGCTGTGTTCAGTATGTCTGTAACTTCGTTAAATTCGTATGTTAAAGCAAGATTCATCTGACTGCTGTGTTTTGGATTGCACTATCATTAGAAGCAGGAGTTATTATGAGAGTAGGATTTATTACGGAATCACGGATGAACTCAATCTAGCATACCTGCATGTATAGAAAATTAAGATGTGTAGATCCATCTCACATTGCCCCTCTCTGAATACTTTCAGTCAAAATGGAAACTGGCATTTGCGTGTTGAATGATCGATTATAGATGCGGTTGCGGAACGGTAGCGTTTGTGGAGTAAATGTTTGCAACCAGTAAATGACTTGGTAATGTCATTGGCCTAAGCGGCGAGAGATTAATTTCAAGGCGAATGGACTAGGAAAATCCATGGATACCAGACGCTTATCAAGTAAAAGATGATATCCGAGATGTAAATGAGCGCACAAAAGTTGATGTGATGCAGGAGGGAGTCCAGTTAATTTTTATATCAGAGTGTACTGTAGTTGACAATACACATTAGCAGTTGTGGTAACTACCTAGTACTGAGGGGTCCTTGGAATGGATTTCTTGACGTTGATTTGTAGTTAAGTAGACAATATTAAGTGGCATTTCCCCAGCTTGCATCAGCTACTCCTTCGGAGCCATTAGCAATGCACACCATTACGTGATGCCATCCCAAGGGTGAAGAATTGCGGAATTCCATTATGCATGCAATTTATATCTGTGGTTAATAGGTCAAGGTGTTGTACAAAATAGATAACTGACTAGAACTGGAAATGTTGTCCTATGTCGGACACAGGTATTCCAACAAATGATAAAAGCCTGTAAATATGAACCTCAACCAAATCACAACTATATAGGGTCATCCGTTTAATTTCGCCACGCACTACAGCAGACAGGATGGTCAACGATGCACTTTCTCCCTCCAAGTATCACTGTCCACTAACGCGCTTGATGTGCATATAATTAATGCATCCACCTTATCCCATTCAAAAACGCATTGATCATACTCTTCATATTAAAGCTATCTGATACAGTCCATGACCGTCATATGATGGCATTAGGGCGGAACAAAAGTAGACAGTGTCCTAATCCTCCTAAGCTTCAGGCAGGTATACGCAAAACCTGTGCTAATGCAAACCCCTTGTTGAGTCATGCTTGACGCACGTTTGTTTACCGACACAATTTTATAATTTACATCCTTACCATCCTATGTGAATTGTCAAGCATTTAATTTCATAGGCGTCACAAACCAATGCTCCATTGCTATCCGTTGTACTATTTATATTGCCAGATTCCGGTTTGGGCCAAGAGCGCACAGCATGGCCGATTGGGATGGCATCACTAGGCTAAGGCGACCCGATTAATGGGAAGCCTGGGTTCCTCGTCCATTCTGGTGCGGCGGTCAAGCTTTCTTGTGGTTATAACTACGAAATTAGATCTTAGTTAGACAAAGTTTGCACTGTATTTTGGGTCATTAATTGCTTAGAGTTGCTTATTTATTTTCAATTACAAGCCAAAATAAACTGGTTAAAGCAATAATCTGCGTAGGCGGCAATTTAATTGGTCCTGTTGATATAAAAAGAAACCTTCTCCTAGCTTGTCAGTATTTGACAGCTTCGCAGCCGAGGTTGACAATGCGACGGGTGTCGAGAGAACTAGACGTTCAAGGTTACGATGCACGTTTCTGAAAGAATAATGTCTGAAGTCCTTCCCCTAACTGGCAATAGTCGTCGGATGTAATGAAGCGGAATGTCTCTGCAAACACCTAAAAATATGTACCAAATTGTCATCTGGATATGAGTCAGGAATTAATTAATGTCAACTGGTGACACTGAGAAATGTATAAGGAGTGCAATTAGAAATAAGTCACTGTGGTACTTGGCGTAGGGTGCATACCGGCATCGGGCACGTACTGTCCCCATTGCAGTCAAGCTTGAAAGTGGGTCAGTCTTGCTGTTGCATCTGTTTTGACCAAATACTGAATTGTGGAAATTTGATCACGATAGAATAGAAACATGAAAGAAGCAGACATTGCCGTATGTTTCCTGCTGGTTAAATTAACTTTTACGAAATAGCCGCTGGTTAAATTTATGCAAGCTATTCGCAATCACTGACATGAAGTACCACTTCATATTCAATTATTCAAGCCTCATTTTTTTCAGAATACCTCCAGTGTTTGATTAGAAGTGCCTAAGCATATAAATACGCTCTAGGTTCACAATATTAACGAACGGAATCTCACCGAGTATTAGCATGGTAGATTCGTCACCTTCTGTCGTTCTTTCAGTAAAATTTATGAGAGAAGTACACATTTCAGTGAATGACTGCCGCATGATAAGTCCTAGCGATAATCCATTTTTCAACAGCAGTAACTAGATCGATGTTATAATGTGTTTTAGGAAAGTATTGCGTAAGAAGTAGTTGAGTAGGGGTAGGCTGAGCGGATAGCTAGTATGGTTGGCCAACGCAATTTCGGGAAAGCTGAACTCACAACCGGAGTTTATTGAAACAAAAATGCACACCATTTGTAGGATGTGGTGAAATCTGGGGATTTCTCACCTAGTAGCATACGTTGCTCAGGTGGTGAGCACTTTGAAGTGTTTTTGAGAGTGAGAAAGTGGAGTTTCTTGTTTTGGTATGCGAAAGGCGAAACATACCATTGCAAATTATTAAACATGTTGAGCCAATTTTCCTCCTTTTTCTGATGACCCAACCTCACCCTTATATTCGCGGACTCCGTGCCGTGTGAACAAGTTATTCTATCAAAATCACTGGAATAGATGAATAAATTTAAATCAGATAAAAGACAGGATCTGGTTTGGCACACTTCGTGGCCTGTAAAGGAAAAGAAAATTAACTTGACATTTGAAGTTTGACCGTTAACTTAGCTCACAAGCCTACATCAGTAGAGAATGAAACATTCGCTGAACGTGAATCACAGTGTGTAGCGTTGACTGCCAAATGTGCTTACTAAATCGAGGAAGCATGCTTGATGACTGTGTATTTGGACTAGTTAAGACACTCCAGATTTCTTTGCGCTGCCGAGTTTTGCAAAATGCTTCATCACCAAACAAGGTGAATTCCTCAGTGTGTTATTATGTCGAGTGCAATCTCGCTGATTTGGTAGTCGATCGCAGATCGATGGACAGCTAATTTTTGAGTTGCTTCCAACTATCAGGTCGTCATGACCTACACTCGCTTGCCAGAAGTCCTGATAGAACTGGGCGGTTTGTGAGATGTGTCCGCTGCCGCTGTTGCAGTCGTTCTGTTGCCGGTTTGTTTGGCTGCTCGTGAATGATAGATATCGGTTTGAATTCTCCCCATATGCCTGCTCGGTAGACAGGATTAATGTCTACACACGAGTCATCGAATGCTCGATGGAGTACCATGCGAAACAAAGTAGCAACAGAACAACCGCAACAGCCGAGGCGGACTCCTCTCACGGATCAGCCAAGTCTATTAGAGACCTCGGACAAGCGGGTAAAGGTCATGGACCTGCGATCTGCGACCAAATCAATAAGAATGCACTCGATATAATACTGCACTTTCGAAGTCACTTTGTTTGGTAATGAAGCGTTTGCAAAACAATTAAAAGACTCGGCGACACATTAAATCCGAAACGACCAAATCGAGCTGAGGATGTTTCAAGCTATTTTAAAATAAAGACGCTAATTTTCATATGAACACTGGTGATTATATTCACAATCTGATTTCATCCACCCTCATGTGGTTTGATCTCTGTTAACTGCCATTTTCTATTAAGCTAAATTTGTAATTTTAGGAGACATCCACAGTCGTAACTTCTGACAATGAATGCCAACTGAGGCTAACCATTTCATTCTCGAACAGTTCGTCTGTGCTGGCAAAAGCTTTCCGACAACCGGCATACACACCGTTTTATCGTACTCTGGCACAACGAAACAATGTGGCAATTCCAGATGGGACCGGAACTTGATTTAATATTTTGGGAATTTGTTGTACATTGGCAATTCATGCACAGAGTAAGTAAGGCGCTCAGTGACCATATATTTACATGCAGGGGCCTAAGCCACTGGTTCACAGTAAAAACCGGTACCTGGTTTACCCCGCTACCTACTTAGGATTAATCACAGTCCCTCTCATTGTACACATGAACTTATCAAACCGTTTGCACGCGTCGTATCCATTAAGCGTTGAATGCATCTACAGTATTTTGCCGGCCCGGCGGCAACCTATTGAAAACCTAATGCTGCTGAGTTGTGCAACATGGTCATTTGATGGGTATCACTGTGCATTTTGTAAATGCATGAGCTACGCCACGTTAAAAGTGGCTAATCGACTACATGAGTTGCCGAAGCTCATGGCGACTAGCAACATAATTTCGAAGCAGTGCATCGACCCACTACTTGGATTGCCTATTAAACCAACATGAGTAAACCTTGCTGCCAGTTTTCGTTAAAAAACCCATCATGGGTGCCCGATCAGTATGTACCCGATAATCCCATTGAAGCAGGTTTTGTCAAATAACGGTCACCAAAAATGCATTTCGCAAAGTACACAGCTTAAGTCTTGACCACTTCTCTAAGTTGACCGTTTACTCATGGTTTAAATGTTCATCTTGCGAACCCTATGGAACAAGGATTATTTATTTGGATCCGGTCTGTAAGTGTTCGGATAACAGAATATGCTTAAACCGTCATTATGAACCTAGTTACAATGACGAATATGTAAAAGAGTACTGTGCATTGGATACTACTCGAACAATTTGTTCGAATACTGCTGGGTGCGTGATGGGATTGTGTAAAATGTGATTAGGTCCTGACCCACAATAAGCCCACTTTACAGCTGATCGGAAGTTCTACCATACAACCTGTACTCTGTCCGTGTGCATAAGTGTGCAACTTTTATCCCTCTCCTCTGCGTTTACGCGCATGAGATGTACCTCCAGATACCCGCATCCGCAGGTTGACCTTGCTCGTTTTGGTGTGATTCACTTCCCATCCATCTACATGCACAGACACCATTCATGTCTACGTTTTGGAACGTATGCTCACTCATTGCACAGGTCAAGTTGGGCTTTGAGTGTGCAATAATATTTGATTAAATAGTGTTAAGATAAGCTGTTCATTTACGTCTGTTATAAGAGCAAGAGGCAGGCAGGGTTTGTCTTTTTTCAAACGGATTTACGTTTGAGAAAACCACACTGCGATTTAATGAAACAAGATGCAGTATGAATTAACTGTATTTGTCATTATAGAAGAGCTCATCTTATGTGATTCAAAGGAAGAGGTACAGGAAAATATACTTTATAAATCAGTGCTCACAAATGCAAAGTAAGGTAGTCTAATTTTGTTTGGACTTCCATGTATTGACCGGCGTTCTGCTTTGATCACTTTCCTCCAGTCGTTTGTGTGTTCAGTTTACGGAGGTCATGCTCTATTCTTCTCATGAGAACATACCGTTCGCGCTTAGAATACGTCGATTTGCAGAATGTCCTAATGTGGTGTAGAAGATGAAAAGCAAGAAGAAGACGTTGTTGGAACGATATTTGGCCAGATTGTATACCACTTGTAAGCTCAGAGGACACAAAATGCGCCGACGCTTGGAGTTAATCCGGTGTCGGTAATGGGGTATTTCGCTTTTTATAGTTCGATATCTGATGTTAGATTTCTTTCTATCTTCGTGCGGATATGAGCGATTGAAAACGCTTATACATGTGTCGGCTGGTCATTCACTTGTGCCAAATGTTTAGAAAGCAGGAAGTTGGGTGCGCGCAATATCATGATTGGCCGTCCCTATGCGACTCCGTAACGACCCTCTTCACCCCAACATACTAGCCAACTGAAACGGCATCGTTTTCTATTATTTGCCTGTTTTACCAGCGCATATTATTTATCACGTTTATTTTCGCATTATACATTTACGTAGCCCATGGGGTTGTTATATTTCAGGTCGTGATCGTTAACCTCACGAATGAGATCCACCGCCGCAGTGAACCACCTGCCCTCCAACCCTTCCTCACATCGTTTTATGCTAACAACTCAACGGATGGGCAGTTAACTCTGTGAAATATATGCTCGCTTAGACATTAGTTAACCTCCGCAACAATTCCAAGTGCCAGAATTAGTCAGTGAATGTGACACGTTAAGCAGACTTGCACAAAACGTTCTGTGGTGCCAAATTGATGCAGGTCATAACCTCGCATACATAAGGTGCTACAGTTTGTGTAAGACGCAATGTGAAGTGTGTGTTCTGAAGCATCCTGATTGATACAAGGCTTGTTCCTTGCGTCCATCGAAATGCGGATGGACCTTACCGTGGTGCGATGGTTTGTGTGCCTCAGTGATCCATTGAGCTACACTGGGTGGTGCTTTTGCACCTTCAGAGTCACTCATACCAGATTGGTCAATGGTTAGAGGCCAGACAAACTCAGCCTCCTGGTCCTCCAGGTTTGGGGGTTGGAATGAGGGGTGGCTCCTCATTCCTTAAAGCGAAATCCTTGTAGCCCAAAGCCAAACCCGCTGCCTTGCCGCCAGGTTTTTGAACCAAAGGATTTGGTTGAGAACCCTAATCGTTCTCCTGCAGAGACCTGGGAAACCTGAGAGTATCCTGCCCACGCAATACAATGAACCACACTTCAAACAAATTTCTGATGCTCTGGCCACCGCAGAGGATAATCAACGGTGCCCTATCTGCTGCATCGAGCAGGGAGGATTTGGGTTTGGATGCTACTGCTCAAGCCTTCCCATCTTCTTATTCCCTTCCTGCGCTTTTTCACCCTTGTCGTCCCGTTCCAGCTTTACTTTTATCCCCCCTGTCTTCAACCCCCCAATACTCGGCCCTCCCCCACCTTGCTTCAATAGTCGATTGTCTTTTAGTTGCAACTCACAGGTGAACGCAGAGCATCATTCCTGCACTGTCAACAGGCCCATGTCCAAGCAAGCGGCCCATTCCATTTCATCGGCTTCCATTTGGAGCCCTCGATCCTCCTTCAGATTGGCATGCATCAATGTTCGCACATTGCTTCAGATTGGTCAACAGGCAGCACTTGCCCGAACATTGGAGACCCTGTCGATCGATATCTGCTGCTTATCGGAGACCCGCCTGCAAGACTTGAGCTCTGTACTCACTCTGCGATCCCCTTCAGGTGACACTAGCAGCACTTTCTCATTACGCCTATCCGGTGACGATGCAGCTTCGGGCACCGGCCAAGCCGGTGTTGGTATTGCCCTGAGTCCTCGGGCTGAAACTGCTCTGGTTGATTGGATTCTAATCAGTGGCCGGATGTGTGCGGTCCGATTGGCTGGCTCGTTCAAACTTCGAAGTCGCGCGGGACTAACAGGTGTCTATTCGTTATCGCTGCCTATGCAATTTGAAAGGCAATTTAATCGGTCGGAATTGTTAGATTGCTCGCCGACCTGTGATCGCCCTGCTCCGTGGGCTGTTCATTTGGATCCACCCTCTCGCTCAGAAGTAAAACATGAGATGAAACTGTCGAAGTTAAATAAAGCCGCGGGACCTGTTGACCTTCATCCAGCCCTTTTCGAATTCGGGGGGACCTGCTCTTGTGGATGAAATAAACGACATACTAGTGAAACTGTGGGAGCAAGGAGCTGTCTCAACCGACTAGAGCCGCTCCGTCATAGTCCCAACTTTAAATGGAGGCTCACGATCAGAATGCAGCAGCCATAGATGAATCAGTCTTATCTCCATCGCCTCCAAATTGCTTGCCTCTATAATCCTTCACAGACTGACCGGCACTCGTGAAAGGCAGGTTCGTGAAGGGCAAGCCGGGTTTCGTCAAGGTCGTGGCTGCATTGATCACATCTTCACCTTGCGTCAGTTGTTGGAGCACCGTCACAGATATCGGCGGTCCACCGTTGTCGTGTTCCTCGATAACAAAGGTGCATTTGATTCGGTGGATAGACAAGCATTAAGGGAATGTCTAATCAGGAAAGGTATACCTAAGAAATATGTGAATATTATCCGAGCATTATAAGCGCGTAGCTCGCGCAAAGTGAGGGCTTACGGCAAGTTGTCGTCGCCCTTTAATATCTTCAGCGGAGTAGGAAAAGGATGCCCGCGGTCATCTTTCCTCTTCAACTTCACTATTGACGAAGTCATGGAAATCCCGTTTACAGGACACGACTTAGCAGGTGTGGATCTGTTCCCAGGAAAACGACTTCTTGACTTAGAGTAGGCCGATGTTATTATCCTTATCTGTGACAGCTCACAAACGTGTCACTGGGCACTTGACAGACTAGCACTAGCTGTCCGTCACTTCTTGCTTTGCTTCGCACTCTCGAATTGCAAAGTGTTCCTCTAAGATTGGTCTGGACCGCCTCCTTCGCTGACCCCTGGGTGAAGATCAACTAGAAGTCGTTCAAAAATTCAAGTACTTGGGAATTTGGATCAGCGCCCGTGGGATTGAGGATGAAATCACCAACCGTATAGCAAAAGCTCGGGGCGCTTTTGCTAATCTTCGCCACCTATGGCCCTGCGCGACATCAATCTTGCCCTGAAGCGTAGAGTGTAATATGCAGCAGTACGTTAGTCTTTACTGTACTGTTGTGAAACCTGGCCGCTTAAAGCAGCGGACCTGATGATTCTAGTTACGTTGACAACCGGTGCTTTCGCCATATAGCTCACATCTGGTGGGAACGCCGCGTGAGTAATGAGCGTGTTCGACGCCTTGTTTACGGCACAAGAAAAGGAAATGAACCGCTCAGCACCGTCATTTTACGCACCAGGCTCCGATGGCTCGGCCACGTGTTACGCATGCCAGCCCACCGACTCCCGCGACTTGCGTTCTTTGCGCGTTGGGTATGTGGATGGAAGAAGAGGAGAGGTGGCCAAGCGATGACTTGGTCCAGAGGAATGAAGACCCTCACTTCGGAGCTGGCCTCGGTTCGAGCGTCTCGGCTCCCTGGTTGGGATTTAAAGACGATGAACACGTTTGGTTGGACTCACTTGTTGATACTGTTAGGAGCCCATCTCAGTGGCGTTCGAGCTGCGAGTTTCTTTGTCCCACCCCAGCCCTCATAGCCTCCCTCTCCAACCACGATCTCAGTAGTTTGCCTTATATAATTTTGCATAGTAATTTTTTTGATGCACAGTAGCCGGCTGGTGGCTTACCGGAACGATGATCATCTATTACCGAGAGCTCAGCTGGCTTGCAACATTTGATTTCCTATTTATTCTGTGTACTGCGGCACAGTAGCTGAGGTGTTCGTCACTTCTAGCTAACGTGTATGATGATGAAAATGATGACGAGCCTCATAAATTCTTGACCAACTTAGGTTTTCCACGAATGAAGTTCAAACAGAAGCATTGCATTTGCACCAAGTGCGGGGTACATCGTGTTTAATACTGCAAAGTCCCATCAGTGAACAACATTAACCTGAATTCGTTGGAGTAGTTGCTTTGGAGAGCAACGCGAAAGGAGCAGCATTTGGGCAACCACTGCTTCCGCCATCTAGATGACCTACATAGCAAAACTTTGTTGTACCAAAAACGCACACCCAGGTTAACTTGCGCATTAAATGAGCAAAACCTAGTTGACAGTGCAGTACGTATCCGGCCATTATTAGAGTTCGCGTGCGTAGGTATATGGAAGTCACCTTTGTATACGGAAACAACTGTCAAACTACCAGTCAGAAAATTAACATTACCTTGCAAAATAGACGCTGGCACAGTGAGTCCATACATCAATTAAGTGTAGAGAAATGACATATTAATTGTGTTCATTAAGAGGAATCTGCTAGCAAGTGTCATTCAAGTCGAGCTTCGAAAACCACTCAGACACACTCCCAGTTGAAGAACTGTTAATGTAGGATTAAGGAGCGAATTTTAGGCTACATGTTGCATGATTGAATAACGACGCGCAATCTGCTACGGCCACGGTCCCAGTGATCGCTTTGACCAAGTTTCACTTTCAGATGCATCACGGTCTACTTTGAGATTGCTCATAATAATCCAATCACACAAGGTGTTGTCCAATATTGGCTCGCTAAACAATGTTGTCTAGTGATTTGATGACAGGATCCCAAGACCGAATGGTATGGTTCGTTTATTATTAATGGATGCGTGCTTGTATATAAAGTGTGATGGGTTCCACATGTATGTCACTTGCGATATTTGGACATTTTGTGACAAGCGAACAAGTTTTGTCACCATTGGGTCAGGAAACATTGAAAATGGAATATGTAAAACCATCATGATTTTCATGCCCATGATGGATGGACCAGATTCCATGACAACAAATGTACACTTGATCCGATTAGAAAAACCATTTGAAAGATGTGATCAAAAGGTACCAAGGTTAGAAATCCGTTGTCTACTATTTTATATAACAAAGACAGCACTTGATCTAACTTGGGCTTCTGGGACTACACTTTCAAGAAAAAGCTTAAAATAAACAACTCTACACTACTACTATCGGTATTGAATGAATGAAGATAATCCATGTACAACAAATTGTTCGCTACTGGGAGAATACTTAACAGAGGGACACACTTAAAATGCAATGGACTGAAAGAAGGCTTAAGGACGCCACACACTTGATGCGTTTTGTACCCAAAATATATTCGTACAACAGTTTGAAGATGAACAATCTTTCCTAAGGTACAACACTTTGAGTTGCGAATATTACAGTCAGTCAAATTGTTTATATTCACAAGCTTTATCGTTTTTCTAACTGAAAGCACAAAACGCAATACTGTTATTATGTATATACTTGTGAGCAGCATGTATAATAATTTGCCGCCGGTGCCGGTTACTTGTAGGCACATTAATGCCGGAAGTAAATAACATGGGACGATCTGCTCTCACGGCCGCGGACATCCGAAAATGCTCATAGAACGCCTCGACGGATTGAAAAGTCAGACAAGGAAACACTAAAATTTTCCCTAGCAGGTCGCAATGAATGACACCAGCGACCATAGGACCTCGAAGTGTAATATGCAACTGGTTTCCAAAATACCGGGGAGTATCATGCGGTCGACTTTTCAGTATGAAAACTCGTATATCCTGGGTATCCATTCACACAGACTTCTGAAATGAAGCCAGACCGCTGCTTCAAATTATGAAGTTTGAACATGTTTCTGCAGCAGTATTACAGTGTGACATGGCGGATAAGGAAGGACAGATTCAACAAATATTACTATTTTAGGGGGTTGCCTATTCCGGGGGCCCAGAGGGCGATTCCAGAAGACAGATCGAGTTGCAGGGAAACTTTTATTGGTTCAGCAAAAGATTCCCTGTTAGCTAGCTATAAATGAACGACACCGTGGACGCTCTAGCTAGGGGAACGGATCAAGCAGAGCACACAGAGCAGTCGCGCGTTGCAACCGAAGCGAGCGCCAAGCAAAAATGGCGATGAGCAAGTAAAGCATTCGAACTCAGCAAGCAGTCCAACAAACCACACCGGGTGCCTAAGTGTACAATTATAGAATTTTGGTTAGAATTTTACACAAGCAAACCGGGGAATCTCCAGACTGCTACATAGCCCTCTCCCAGAAGCGACTGTGTAAGCAGTCCTTCGATCTACGTGAGGACTGTCCGTCGCGGGCCAGCCTTCTGCGAGACCAGGTTGTGAAACCCGATGCAGCTGCTGGGGGAGAACCATGCAATCGGACCCTAGCGGGCTCCCACCCGTGTCCTCCCTGCGGTGTCGAAACGGTTAAGAACTGTTTGTGGGGGGGACAGTTAATAAAGTTCACGTAGGCAGTTGAGCAGGAAGATTGTTGAACTTCCAGTTGGCGTGCAGAGATCCAGCGGAAAGTGAAACCGAGGTGCAACCAACCGGCGGTGTATATATAAAGCAAAACGAAAAAGCAGCATAAATGCATAGCAATACACAAAAGAGTGCAAAGCGAAAAACGTGCAAAGCTGTTTTGGTGTTTTCAAAAGGTTTTGCTCTTTTTTGGTAGTTTCAAAACGTTTTGGTCTTTTTTTGTGGATTTTCAAAAACGTTTAGTAAGAGCAGAAAATTTCTAAGGCACGTTCTACGTAAAATAGTAAGTGCTGACAAAGTCTGAAAAACGAACTGGAGGCTTGAGTTTCCTACCGCGTCGATTGAGAGTAGGGCGGGGTAGGAGTGCTGTCGGTTGTGTTTGTCGGTTCTGCTGGAGCGGACTGACTCGTCTGAGGTTGCGGTGCGAGCTGTGATGGCACAGGCTGTGAAGGTGCTTGTTGCACCGAAGAGTCAGACTTGTCGAAGAATGCTGGCTTGAGTCGATCAATGGTGATCGTCTCAGTGGTGCTGCGTCGTAGCTTGTCGATGTCGGGATCAGCTGGTTGGGCAGCAGCCATAGCGGCTAGATCAATGTTGGTGCCAGGCGGTAAGCTGATCTGTTGTATGCGTGAAAACGCATCCACGACGGGATTGAGAGCACCTGAGACATGACGTACGTCCGTCGTAAACTGAGAAACGTAGTCTAGGTGTCTAGTTTCCCGCGGCGTGTACTTGTCTGTTGCGCCATTGATTGCGTAGATCAATGGCTTGTGGTCGGTGAAGACGGTGAAATGTCGACCTTCGAGGTAGTGACGGAAATGTCGGATACCTAGGTAGATAGCTAACAGTTCCCTACCGAAGGTGTTGTAACGCGATTCGGCAGGTTGTAAACTTTTCGAGAAGAAACCTAGAGGTATCCATCGATGGTCGATGAGTTGCTGAAGAACTGCACCGACGGCCAGTGTCTGATGCGTCAGTTGTCAGAGAGAGTGATGCAGACGTGTCTGGATGGGCGAGAAGCGCTATGTTGGAGATAGCGTCTTTGAGCTTATCGAAAGACAATTTAGCGTCGTCTGGAAAGTTAAAAGAGCGTTGTTTACCGCGGCGCAAGTCAGTCATTGGTTGAACAATGCTCGCGCAGTTAGGGATAAA